>MARA01000027.1:0-575276 GCA_001792895.1 Lentinus brumalis | reverse complement strand
CGAAGTACAAGGTCATGAGCCTAGTAGATCTCGAAGCAAAGCAGAAATTAGTCGTCTCTTCATGGCGGCCATAGTGGTCGTAAGGAGACGGTCGCAAACAGTGATGCAAGTGCAGAGGCAGCTCGCGTGGCGGCCACGTGGTGCATGATGTCACCTTCCCTTACTGTCGACGTCGCCGTCCTCTCCCCACCGACTCTCCTCTGTCGCGTTCACCTGTTCACCCACGACTCAGCTAGGCGCACCACCTCTGTGACATGCTGCATCAATCTCTCTCCGCCGCGGTCAACGACCTCTCGCGCTGAGACACACGCCCGACTCGGAATCCAGTAACTTGAAGCACTGCTGCAGCTCCGATGCCGCTCATGTTGAAGCCTTCGGCCGTGGTGGGCTCCGTTTTGAACACCCATGACCGGCGCCGCTCTGGACGACGCAGCGCTGATCTTCCGATGCAACCGGGGCAACTCGAAGGACTCCGGCGAGTACTGCAGCTTCGTTGCGGCCTTGGTACACTGTAGTGGCTGCAGCGGCGAGAGCTACACCCGGGAGCCTGGAGACCTTGCCTGCTACATATTGGGATTCTTGCGCCTTTAGTGAGTAGTCGTGGGTCAATCCTGTTTGCTTGTCCATGCGGAGCAGTCCTCCAACTCGTCTTGAACGCGTTTCTCATTCGTCGTCTTCAGAATCTAGACCTCCGAGACCCGGTGATTGTTTTGAACGCCGCTGGTTTGTCAAAGATTGAGGCGCTGCCGACGGAGCGATCCAAGGCCAGGTTCGAGTTGGTCGTGTACCGCGTCGTTTGATGTTCGCAACGGGCTCGCCCAAATCAATGTTAGTTCTCGCGATTTAATACTGGTTCTCCAGGGATGACTGACCTTGATTTTTCATAAAACTTGTCTCTGCAGCTCTCCTACACCACCACTCGTCCGGATGAAGATCGCCGTCTGCGCGGGCTCTACGAGAGGTTCCATGCGAACGTCGTTCAACCTGCAAGAACCAGCCCTGGTTCAAGTCCGATTCTGAGGCGGGGTATTCAACCCGCGTGGTCGTACGGACGCCAGCTCAAGGACGTCACAATAATAATCTTCGCTCTGTTCGGGTATCAGGTGAGTCGCCACCCGCAACACCCACGCCCTCGTTCTCATCCCTCGTCTTTCCTCGTGAATGCGCAGCGTGGCTATCAATCCGCAATGCACCGTCATCCTCGAGCTCGGTTCTGCTCAGCATCCCTGCTCTGTCGCTTAGTCTCGTGCACGTCCTGGCGCTCACAGCCCTCTTCACCTCGCCCTCGCCCTCGCTCTCCGCTGCTTCGCTCCACTCTGTATCAGCGCATACATTCACTATCGCACTCACATCCCGAACACTCGAACCCCGACCTACTGGGAGCCTTCGCGCTCGGGTAAAGCTGTGAATAGTTTCCATCATGGTCTTTGTCCCGGGCAGTCTGCGCTCGTAGCTATTGCCTTCACTGGCGCCGCCGGGTCACCTCCTCCCCTCCCGGAGCCTAGGGAGAAGTCGGAGGCTGTGATGCTCAACCTCGTGCTAAAAATCGAGGACATCAAGGTCACTCGCATGCACTTGATCTGTCCTGCCGTTACTGAGACCACCGCACATATGTTATAGGCTGACCCGTCCACCTTCGCGATGAGGAGAGTGGTGGAGAGATGCAAGGCAGGCATGGGGGGACCTGGGCCTTGCGGAGACAAGGACGCAGCGCGATATCCGGGCGACGCTGGCCCAGATTTCGCAGCTCCTCGACATCTTATACAGCGCGACGTACGCAGCGGCGAGCGGTTCGCCATTTTTGGCCGACACTCTGAAGACTGCCCTGATAATGTGCCCCGCGTGCTCATCTTCAGGATCAGCGTCCAGCCCATGTCCAGCCTCGGGAGGTCTGCGAGTAGTATCCGTTCAGGAAACATACACGCCGCAAGCAGATACACTGGTCCCTTCCCAGTCTTCGACCAGGCGAAATGCACGGGAGCACGAAGGAACACAGATGCGAACGGAAGCGTGCTCTTCGGCATCGACGTCTCTGCCAAGCTTACTGCAGTGCTCGTCACCGTCGCCTGGCGGCGTTGCCTCCAGACGGCGATGAGGTTCGTCCTTTCAACTGTGTCCTTAGACCTCTCGTCTCAGTTGCATCTACAGCACATGCAGACACGCTACTAGTCAAGGCGACGATGCGAGGGTATCGGTGATCACCCGTGCGATTGTACCAATACTGGCCGCAGGTTCGAGTCGGACCCAGGTGCGACGTCCCTCAAGGTGAGTTAGTGTGGTGGGCCAGGGAGCTGACGCGCAAACGAAACCCATCGCAAATTCGCCAGACTGCCGACGACCATCCAGTGCTCCGAAGTCGGAACTGCTTGAGGAGGACAGGGTGCGGCGGTGTTCCTTCACTATGGAGGATCTGACCTGGACGGTAGAGATTATTTGTGAGTCCTCCGCACACCGTATGTCATCCGATGTTCAGAGGGACGGTTTGGCCTAAGAAATCTTTCGTTCAATCTCCTCCTTCCTGGCATTCAACACGCTCATCAACCACGGACTGATTTAGGCCCTAGCCACCCGTGTACGAGGCCGGGACGACCACCGCCCTCCGCGATCTTGCGCACGCGCTCCATTTTCCACAGCAACCTCGAGAGCATCATTTACCGCTGCGCGCCAGGTCACTGCCGCGGAAAACACTAGATTCAGATCGGAGGGCCATGGAGGCAGAGCAGCGGAGGAGACGGGCAGAGGCCCAGCTCAACGCTCGGATGACCGTATCGCATACACTCCAGATCTCCCGACATCATCGTGCACTGTGTCTGCAGCAGGCAGCCGTGCGTCATGGTCGAGCTGGTCGTACTTCCCGCTTGCGCTCGCCCTGGCCCTGCGTGTCGCAGGACGCGTGCCCATGTGCTACTCTCCCAGCCTTCACCGACGATTCGGAGACGCGCTATCGGGCTGACAGCGCGGATGCAAGCTTTTCGGTCTCAGCTTGACGAGCTTCCATCTTTCGATCCTCCCGACTTCAATATCTGCCGCCTTCACCTCAATGTGCCTACACGGCACGGTCCAGCGCACGGGAGCATGCTGTGTGAAGTCACGGCCAGGCGGACGCCCGAAGCTCCGAAGGCTTAGACCTTCGTCGACATTCTATCCTCTGCGCGCAGGAAGCTAAGTATCGCGTCACACTGCAGGGTGCATGGATCCAGGCCCCCATCTCCCTCTGCTGAGGCTCCCACCCAGCGACGAGTGGACTGGTTGACGCTACTCCGACGCTACGCGGTAGGCTAAGACGCAAGCGGCGCTGTCTCCTCGTTGTCCACAGCAGCGATCCTCGAACGGGTGGACGCTACGGGGACATGGGCGACGTCAGTGAACACGGCGGCCCGGTAGCGAGATCTTGTGTTTGTACTTCCCAGATCTACAGGACCACGACACATCGGACACCGGTAACTCTGGGATATCTCAGTCCCTGTTCTCGTCGGGGGCGCAGGTCGGCATGGGCTGGCGGGTTAGACGCGCGACGTATCCGTGCATCAAGGTGGCCGCGAACTTGTGTGGCTCCGGCCGCCTTCTGGAGTGTACGACTCAGCACCAATCGTTCGTTTCCTCTCCATCTGCTCTCACCCTTTCCGTCTGGCTCACACGCGCTATCCTCTCCGTCCTGGTGGGCCCCGATCTGCCTACTTTCAAGGCATCCTGTGTACGTTGATCCTCTACTCAGACCTTCTGTCCCCCATTCCTCCGCACTGTATGCGCAGGCGCGAAGAGTGATGCGATATGTGACGCCCATCCATGCGTTGTACTATGACACTGCTCTGGACTCGTACTGGACCGCGTGTGGTGTCCCTGGGACCCTATATGTATTCTATCCGGTCTGAGGTATCAATGTCTCGACTGTCTGGTCGCAGTTGTCTTGTCTTGTCTCTGAGTCTCCGTCTGCGTACCTCCGACCAAGCCGCCGACCAACCCCAGGTCCGGGCATCCGGGAGAGGTGTGCCCGGATGCGACTCGCATCGGCATGCACCGTGCGATTCAGGTGCGATCCTGAGGCTGAGCGCTGCGTGCCAGCGGAGCCTCCGGGGCCCCGAGGACCCGGATGGTGCGTGAACCCGAGTGGATGACATGCAGCGTGGTGTACATAGATAGGTGCTGTCAGTGGGTGGACGTGGTGGACAGCTTCTTGGAAGAGGCTTCGCCGCAATCGCCGCATAATTTCTGAATCTTGCCATGCGCAGGTTGGAGCCTTGAAGGATACGGCAGGTTGGAGCCTTGAAGGATACGCCAAGGCCCAGCGCCGTCTGCTCATGGTGTTGGATGTCGTAGGGCACGCAGTATTACGGAGAAAGGCGGTCTCCTCGACAACTGCGGCCGACTAGTACGCGTATATGCTGTGGGCCTGCCCGGAGAGTCAGTAAAGTTTCAACGCCCGTTACCTGTTCATATGCCGGAATCAGTGCTCACCATGGCCGCGTAACGCCCACGGAAAACTCAACGACCGTCTGACGGCGCCTACCAAATGTCACCAAGCTGCGCGACGTCCCTGCGTTGCTTGACAGATTGTAGAATCGCGCACCTATGAACTGCCGCGTGCCTGCCTACATACGCTGCAGGAAGTTCATCCGTACATCGCCCTAGCCGTCCCTCCTGCCCTTCGTCCTCTTTCATTCTCTACTCCGACTACTACTCGTCTAGGCCGTTTGCAACTCAGCCCCTACAATGTCCGAGGAATCAACGACGACCTCCAGTCCTACGCAAGGAGTCGCGAATCCCGCACCCGCCACCGCGGGCGCAGCAGCTTCACTTGAGGCACGTAGCTCAGTAGCCGATAGTGGACAACAGGTGAAAGAGCTGCCACAGGTGAGCATAGTGGTCTTCAGTGAGTTCACAGGGCTGGCCTTAAGATCTCGCATACAGGCACCCAACGATGCCAAAGCCGAAGAGCCGAAGTGGAAGACCGCGGAAACTATCGAGGTGAGTGGTACCAGTAGTGTGATGGGTGGCTGCCCGCATGGCTAAACGGTGCACAGGGCTACTGGGATACTAGGAAGACGTTCTTTACCGATAAGGAGCGCACGGAGGCTTGGGAGGAGACGGTGAAGATTGTGCAGAACTACAGCGACGAGCTGGTCGACCGATGGAACAAGGAGATGGACAACCTGCTCATCTTTGTATGTCACGCACGTCATCACAGTTGCCACTTCGGACTGATGTCATACTTGTGCAGGCGGGTTTGTTCTCGGCAATCCAGACCGCATTCAACGTCGAGTTGTACAAGCGCCTCACTCCCGACCCCGACCCCGATCCCGTCCTCGTTGCCCTCGAGAGGATCTCAGCGCAGCTCAGCGGCTTCGCTGTGAACGCAGCCTTCATCAACTCTACCCAACCCCGCTTCGTCCTCAGTGATGTCAAGACCCCTGCTGTGCCGCTATGGGTCGTCGTGCTCAACGCGCTCTGGTTCTCGAGTCTCATCTCGAGCCTGGCCGCCGCATCCATCGCGATCATGGTGAAGCAATGGCTCACCGAACACCAATCCGGGCTCTCAGGGACGTCGCGCCAGACCGCGCGCCTCCGCCAGCTTCGCCTCAACAGCTTGCAGCGGTGGCGCGTCAAGGAGATCGTGAGCTTCCTCCCTGTGCTCCTCCAAATCGCCTCAGGGCTGTTCTTTGCCGGGTTGCTCATCCTGTTGTGGAACCTCAACCGCACTGTGGCCATCGTCGGCACTGTCTTCGTCGGTATGCTAGCCATCTTCTCCCTCTCCACCATTATTCTCCCAGCGTCGCACCACATTGTTCCTACCTCTCGCCACCGTCGCGGGCACTCTTCGAGCTCGTTCGGCTGGCATATAAGGGTCTATATCTCCTCCAAGATAATGTGTGTACTTGGCTCCTCAGTCTATACAGTGCAACTGACAATTTGCTGTTGTTTCAGCTCGGTATCCGTTCAAATCCTTTCCTGTCTGAGCATCCTTGTATATACCGCCTTTGGGAGATTCTCTTTCCGCCTGAAACTGCCTCCACCCTGGCGTGGCGTGGGATGGAAAGCGCCCTTGTTTCTCGACATACGGAGTCACTAGACGGCAAGATGGTAGCAACCGCATACACGGCCTCGATGAATACCAATTTCCTGCAGCGCGCGGCTATGTGCACCACAGAGCTTACCCCGAGGCCATGAGAACCTGCTTCCAGAAAATTCTGTCAGCGAACATCACGCATTGGGGGATGGACGAACATTGGTGGCAAATGCAGTCGGTGCCCCCTTGCATGTGGAGCGGCGCCCTCATCGCCCTCATGGACGCCTCTGGGAATCACGCTGCGTGGTCACCATCGACCTTGGTCGCGCCTGCGTACAACTACATCAATACATTGACTCAACACCTCCAGTCAGACACTCCAGGGACACGTTTACTCTGTGTCGACTTCGCACATATCATACGCCACTGCAACCCCAGCACACTACCTCTCAACTCTCCAAATCTCGCCGAGCGTATATACTGCGACAACCTGCGGGAGATAATAGAATATACTCCAGACATGAACCTGGGAAACGATGTCCGCCAGCACGGTAATTTCCAATATTCAAGTCGCTTTGTTGACCGCCTTCGATCTAATGCATGCATACTAGTTGTCTCCGTCTACATTAACGACGCACTCAAGGGGTTCGAGGGGACCATCATCGAGGACGCAAGCATTGAGCGAGCCCTGACCGCTCTTCGATTCATCATCTATTGTGTCCCGTCAAGAACCGGAGCGGACTACAAGTGCGATGACCCGGAGTACAAGGCCATGCAATCTCAGGCTGCCCGCGCGCTGGAAGCTTTCTCAAATTTTCTATCTACAAGTCCCTCCTCGGCGGAAGGACACGCAATCACGATATACTTTGTCCTCGAAGTGCTCCGCGAGCATGGAGAGCGGGCAGGTCTCATGTTCCCTGAGCTGCTTCAAGCTATCGTCCGCTATCGGGATGCGTACCAGAGTGCACATGAACAACTCCCAGTGTATTGGCGCTACAACGAGGAATGGATTCAGACTCTCAGGCGCGAGATGGACGACTCCGGGCAGGTACAAGCATCGACCCTGTTCTAGTGCATGTTTGCTAACTTCCGTTCATCTAGAACATCACTGACGGCGGTATTGCGTCTACATCTGGGGGAACCGTGGACCCGCTTCCCGTCGGAGGTCCGGCCGCAGTGGACAGCGACTCTGCCAGCGTCGCCGCTGCATCTCAGCAAATATCCGGGACTCGAGATGGCATCCAGACAGAAACGTTGCCAGTGAACGGATCCTCTACACTATCCACCTCTCCTCCGCCCACCGCTCGCATCGCACCCGCCGTGGTTCCCAACGAATCAGTGTACAGTGCCCGAGGGGAGGCGGACGCACACCCCCGACGGAGCTGGATGCGAACGGTCGCTCAGCTTCCGCCGCTTCTCTGCCTTGTATTCGCACCGAAGCCGTGGACGAATCTGCCGACAGCCACCCAGGTGCTGTAGAGGACGAGCGCGGTGCCCAGCTGTCTGCGACCGGATTGTCCATCACAGAGGCTCCACCGTTCCCTATCACACCGCCACCGTCAACGAACCTGCAGTCAGCGTCCCGGGTACTGCACAGGGCGACCGGGGTGCCTGCTCCCAGGAGGAGCTGGCGACGAACGGACCCTCGTCCGCCTCGTCCACACTTCCGCCGTCCTCAGGTGGCTCCGGCCTGCCTTGACCTTACACTTCGTGTGCGTTTGCGCCTTGCAGCTATTTCTGAATCACCGTCCCACTGGCTCTCTTCTCCCTACCCTTCCGTAGCTGCTGCCGACTCACCAGCCCGCTGCCTCTCTTCCCCCTTCCGTGCCGTATATATTTCCACATACACGCTGTCTTGTCTCTCGTCGTCCCACGTTCGCGTCGATTGGCGTAGTCTCCTACGTCTCGTCAATCATACTCGTGTCGTCAAATGCGGCTCTCCGCTCGCTCGCCATTACCCCTGCCAGTACCACACCGCCAATCACGCTCGCAGGATGAGAAACAATCATGTATTCTTCTATCTCGTCCTATGTACTAGTACAGCATCCAGGAGACCGATTGTACATGTATATCCCAGCCAGGCATCAGCCTCAGGTGCTCGAATCGACGGCGAACCATTCGAAATATACGTCTGCCGGCGTTGACATGCACGTTGGGCCAGAGGAGACCAAAAGCGACCGTCTGTGAACGCGAAGTCTTGGTCGAGGTCATGGAGGGACAGAACTACCCTCACCAGTTGACACCACGCAGCGACTCCGTCGCGACTCGCATGCTCCTCCTCGTCCTGCAAGCTGTTGTCATTGTCCGAGCTGGATGACCTCGCGTAAGCCTGTGAGCGACAGGGCTCGCTATCAGCGCACACATCGGTGACGGGATCCGCGAGAGACGTACCTCGATAACATAGTCTGCGATACCTTGGCGTGGCTGCGTCCCGCTACCTCCACGACCTGCGCCGAGACGGATCGCCGTATGACGAGGAAGACCACCGGCGATTGCTTACCAACCATGCGCCCGATCAGTGAGTCGTAGTGACTGACCATGGTCAGCATATCCGACAGCGAGCATAGAGCCTCCGACACCGTACACCCTCCCAGCCTTGAACTTGAGGACCGGGGGCCTTGAAGAGGAGCAGGTGCACATGTGAGCGTTACGATGAACATAGTGACGACGGCTCTATGCGCTCGCGGGGGACGCGGGACCTGGAAGGGCGAGTGGTGGAACTAAATCGGCGTGGCCGTCACCATAAGACGCACCTCGCACGACAAGCCACCTCACATTCCGCGTCTCCGAAGCACTCGGCCTCACGACGGAATGGCGGTATCGACTTCAGCATTACCGTGGCCACGAGCCGCACCTCGGCATCGTGGATGTGCTCAGCGCGCTATCGTCGGCGAAGTGTGGCGATGGCTATGACTTGACCGGCACCCGTCCATCCTCACATAGCTCGCGGAGAGACTGTCGGCAGCCCATGCATGTCTGAGACCGTCCCGGCAGATCAAACCCGGTACGTGAGTTTGCAGCTTGTCGATGCACATCTGGCCTGCGCATAAGTTAACGGGTCCGATGTGAGACGCGGTATGACTCCGTACCTTATACAGACAACTGGCCGCAGGAACGGCGGCTCTCGTGTGGTACTACGAGATACTTGATGATCGGGAGCCTAGGACGAAGGTGTGCAGACTCGGACAAGGCTGGAGGAGGAACGGGGTACCTGTGTGGATGCACGCAGCATAGGAGAGAACACACACCGTGCCGTCACCATCCAACGATTACAGTCAGGCCGGGGCTGGAAGTCGAAAACAGTCTGCATGTGTGGAAGTGGAGGAGGGTGCGAGTTGCGCGCTGTATACCGAAGTGACTCGGATGCATTGAAGAGACCAGCCCGGCACAATGATCTCATACCAGAAGGAAGATGTGCTTGAGAGGACTGGCGGATCGCGAAGGCTCGAAGTTTGTGTCACTGTGTCCTGCGGCTACGGCGACTGTCGCAGCGGGTGAGTCGCGAGCAGACGCCAAGCGGCGAGACGTACCGGTGACCGTCGGTAAATAAAACTGATACGGGACGAGTAGTTGCGGGAATGGGAGGAGCCGGCCCAGGAGCCACGGGGCGCATGTAGAGTGAGGAGCGCGAGCAAAGGTCGGCGACGGGGGTCGTTGGGCTGGTGGTGCGATGCTCGTCCGGACCTATCGTTCATCCTCTGTCCGCCGATTGCGCCCGATGAGTGCGGAGCGTGCAGGAGAGCGACATACCTCGTCTACCCTCTAACTCGCGCGCAGTATCTCCTGGGTAGTACGCCCATCCCGCCGCAACCCAGGGCAACAACTCTCCTCTGCTGCAGACTTCCAGGATCACCGCGTGGCGGAACTCGAGCGATCGTCGCGCGTGCACGGACACGGACACGGGAGTTCGACGACGGCCTCTTCGAAGCTAGCGGCTTTCCGTGTCGCGGTCGCGGCGGGGTACTGCGTGAGCGGAGGTCAGCGACTGCTACTATCCAGCCCTCGAGTCCGCACAGTCCGCGCATTGCGGGCGCAAGAGAACCAATGACTTACATCGCAGCCTTGATGTTTCGGTGTAGGGAATGATCCTGATTCCTGACGATGGAGTGTCACATGTCACCCCTCGAGGAGACGTGTGGGCGAGCACATACAATCTTGAGCATGCCGGCCAATCATCTGCAGGGATCGAGCACTATAGCAAGTCAGCAAGCGACCGGGTGAGTGACGGATGCATGTACGCACAGCGGATGCTGAGATCGAACGCGACGGGGCAGGGCGAGTCGGGCTTCAGGGCTTCAAGAGGGTGTGCACGCTGCGGGCAGAGTAGGACAGGGCGAGGCAGCACCGTGCACGGGAAGTCAGGGAAGCAGAGCGGGTGCATGACAGTCGTGAATAGCGTGGTCGGTGCGTGGGTGAGTGAGAGCAACAGCGAGCCCGACGGCGGCTACATACGACGCGCCGCACGTGGGGGCGTCTGCGTTCACTGGAGTCTCCGTCTTTTTCTCGCCCGACGACGACAACGACGACGACGACGACGCAAGACGGCAGGGAACATGCAGGTCAGCACGGTCTCTCCGAAGGTAAGGTGATGCAGGAAACCGTTGTGCTTACAGCAGACACACAGGCGACTGAGTCGCGCGTCCGACTGAGCAGGCCACCTCGTCCAAGTAATTTTCGTCTAGTCCCAGACCATCCGCTGGCCCTCGAAGCTCCGAATCGACTCTCTCATCCGACGCGCTCTCCCGCTATTTCTTATGCGGCGCGCTCTTCGTTGCCCCGGCAGTCCACGTCGCATGTGAGGGTATGCGCAGGCTGTGGATTGGACAGTGCTGTTCCGACGTTGCACTAGGAAGCTGGGCTCTAGGCTTGCACGACTGTCTAACCGTACTCGTGTCACCCCATTTGTTAAGGTCCTTTTCGCCTCCGTCTATCTTATGCTTGCTGCGCAACTCACCATGGCACAAAAGCCTCTACGACGCAAGCATCACGCTACTTGACTTCTCGCGTTCACGGGACACAGGAGAGTCCCACTGCGACCTCCATCTCAGTGTGTCCTTACTCCAGGACACCACGGGCTCTATCAGCAGCTGCTTATACAGCTCCGCCGTCCTTGCAGTCAACCTCGCTGGCGCAATCGAAATTCTTGCATCGGCCCAGTGGGGTGGTCCCGAACTCGCCGTGCGACTAATCCCCCTGTATCTCCTCCTTCACTGCGATCCCGTCTCGGTCCTCCCGTCCTAGGCTCGCAGAACCAACGTCCCGCCATCAGCGATGCTCCTCCTCCATTCCGCTGGGTGCACCCTACTACAATATGGACTATACGAGTTTCTCTGCCGCTGTGCACCCGCTCAAGGACTCCTCCACCCCCACTGGTCATCATTGCCCGTCAGCCTTGTACATTCTTCGCGCTCTGGTCTGCATTGGAGCAGTCTTATTCCTGCAGTCCTCCGCACGCGCGACGCCAGCCCGCTGGAAACCGCGTCCCGCCCGTCACTGCCCGTCCAGGGCCCCGCTCTCAAGCGATGATCTTGGGTTCGCGGAGGCATCGGTTCCTGCGCCGTCAGAGAGCCCGATCGCGTGTCAATGATGGACCCGACTGCAGGGAGCTCGGAGTATGTCGACCTGCGTCCTCCATCATCTATCCTCGAGCTTCAACGTCGAACCTGCGCTCCCGGGACCGGAAAGCGAGACCTCCGAGTCGATCCTGCCCACACACTCCATGCTATCCGTGCTGGGAAGTCTGTGAGCTTCGCTCGCCGGCCAGAGTATGGCCTGCAACCTTACTTTCGAACAAGGAACGCGAAGCTATGGCGCGAGATAGCTTCACGCGGTAGTCATGCTCGTCGACGTTTCTCCTGCATCTTATTTCCTTCCTTCCTTCCTTCCTCCCTCCGTCTGTCCGTCCGCATTCGCACCGTCTACGCCTCCCAGCTCCGGGCTCCCGTTGGTAGACGACATCCCGCTCATTGGCATCATTCCAATGCCATGCCTTCCCGGGATCAGCGGCGACCTCCCCCGATGGCTAACGGACGTTTGATATGTGCTTCGCTCGTTGCACCGGCGATGGCACGCTTCCGAGCCGTCTACGTCCCTTCAAGATTCCATGTCTCGTCGCATTCTGAGGCTGCGTGTCTCCACCCGGGTCCGCTCGCGATCGCGATCTCGAGATGCACCGCTCTCGACTTTCTGTGGTTCCACGAGAGCTCCTGGGACGAAGAGTTCATACGCTGCGCGCGCGGTGGGTGCCAGTGCACAGGCCAAGATGCGTTGACGTCTTCTCAACTCTACTCTACAACATGCTCTATGGCGTACTCGAAGGAAGCTCATTATGGCAAGAGGATGTGCACAGTGACGGTGCGTGCCTACAATGAGCCTCACCATCAATGTACGTAACCTCCGTGTGCTTGCGGCCATTTCTGCATACATATATGGCTATGTTGGTGAGGGATGTGCCGGTTTCCTCGGGTGACGATACGTCAGTGGTGAATGCCTGAGAGACTTGGACCTTCTGGACGCGCAGCAATCCCGTGTTCCGTCCTGTAATTAGCTTGTCAGTCATCTATTTGAACTGACACTTGATACGAAGCGACCACGGGCACAGGTACAAACGTTTGACGAGTTGAATTGATACACATCCGTATACTCGCTCCGCAGATATGACTAATCATACGAGTATTACTGCCGCGGAGTAGCTTCGTGAGGGCAAGAGGGACTGAGTCCAGGTGCGCGTGCAAGCCTGAACGTCGAGGATAACTAAACGTGAAACCTAGCCACACGACATCACATCGTGGGCAAGAACGACATATATAGTGCACATATGAGTGACGCAGCTAGACGACCTACCCCGCCCTTGACCTTGAGCCCGACCCGACCACCCTGCAGGACCCAGTCCGACTTGCCAGCACCGTCCGCCGCGCTTCGAAGTACTGGAGCTCTACCCACACGAAAAATGTCCTTTATCACGAGGAATCTCCAAATCAGCGCAACGAAAAAGTGCTTGTGCCTTCTCCAGTCCGAATGCTACAACCGTGATGATTGTGAGCATGTGATGACGAGACAGAAATCACTATGGTGGGCGTGCAGCGTCGTACTGACTCCGGGAGACTCGAGCTCAGGCGCAAGTTCCGCTCCTGGGTGCGGCATATTCAAGGGCGGGTGCGGTTGCAGGGGTTTGGAGAGACAATTCCGAGCGCGGCACCTCGGGGACGTTCGGCGACGAATGATGGAGAGGTCGAACTGTGCGGGTTTACGGCAGGAGCGTCGGGGCAGAAGGTTACGCGTGTCCAGCGGAGACGCAGGTGCGGACAATGTTTTCCGGTGACATATCGGCCGCAATCAGAGACGAGTGTCCGCGATACCAGGCGCCATGAGTTCCTTGTGACGGCTATGTGCTCCCGCTGGCCTAGTGCCAGCTGCAAGCACCTCACTTGCTCTCCTTCAGCTCGGACCATCACAAAGTGTTGGCGGGATCGATGTCCAGTGTCCACCGACTGGAAACACACGCGAGGGGAGTTCTGAGCAGGCCCCGATAGCTTAGCAAGAGGAACAGAGATGCAGCCTGCGCTGCAGCGGGCGAGTGGGAGGAACGAATGACGCAGCCCCGAGGATTATCGACAGCGAAAGCGAGAGGAAGCACGGCTAGGGCCACCACGACGAGATATGTTGAAGTTGTGACCTCCGATGATCTGGACGCACGGCGTGCCCCGTCTTTGCCCCGTCGTTGTCGGCGAGGTCAACGAGCCCACAGTTGCATCCTCTTCCCGTACGGCTCGAGAACCCTGTCCAGCCGAGCAAGTATGCCCTCTGCTGGGCATTGCAGTGCGGCCGCCTGCCTTGGGTGGAGCACATGTAGTGCGAAGGTCGGTGCAGCAGTTCTAGACGGAGGCGGAAGGAGTCCGGGAGAGGCGGAAGTTTTGGGTACGGGCGATGGAGCCCGGGGACGTTGATATGCTGGTTCGGGAAGAGTCGCGTCGGCGACGTTCAGCTGAGACGCAGGTGCGCGGACTCCACGGTGACGGGTGAGAACGCCTGCTCCGAGCAGGCGATGGTGGATCCGGAGGCGCAGAAATCGCAGGCTCACGTTCTGCGGACACTACACCAAAAGGATCGTCGTATCTGACAGTGAATGGAGGAACAGCACAGATTGTGTTCCGAAAGCCAAGGACCAACATGACCTCCCTACGCCAAAACTCGCATAAGCTCTGCGAGGCATCCTCCACGAGGTCCGGTTCCTTGCGACCGGCACCTGGGACGTACGCCTGCGGCCACGCAGATGGAAACTCCTCCGCATGCCGTGCGCGTTGTGATCTCCAGATGGACTGTACGATGCGGTCTGGTAGGGGGCTCCTGAGCGCTGAGCAGCCGTCGACAAAGTGAGACTGAACGAGTGGTTGCGGGAATGGGAGGAACGTCCACGGCAGCCAAGGCGCGAATAGACAATGGAGGTGAGCAGAGGTCGGGAGCGGAGAGCGGGGCGACGGGCTCGTCGTGGGAGGCTTGTCCGGGTCTAGCGGTGTTCCCCCTCCTCCGCCTCCTCCGAAACAGCTTGCTTGACGTCCGCCGATTGCGCGCGAAGAGTCCGGAGTGTCGGGAGAGTGACTTACATCATCTACTCTCTCATTTGCGCGCCGTATCTCCTAGGTCGTACGTACGCCGATCCCGCGGCATCTCTGCACAACGACTCCCCTCTGCTCCGGACTTCCAGTACCTCCGCGTAGTGTGTTTCGAGCTATGGTAGCGCGTGACGGGTACAGACCATGGAGTTCGACGACGGCCAAGCTAGCAGTGTTCCATGTTGCGATCCCGGCGGATTACTGCGTGGATGGAGGTCAGCCACTGTCACCATCCAGCATGAGTCCGCACACGCCACAGTCCGCGCATCTGTGGGCGCAAGAAAGAACGGGGTCTCACCTCGCAGCCTTGACGTTTTGGTGCTGAGAATGATCGTGACGATGGAGTAAAGGGATCCCGGTCACCCCTCGAGGAGACGTGCGGGCGGGCACATGCAAGCTTAAGGATGCCGGCTGATTATCTGTAGGAATTGAGAACTACAGCAAGTCAGCACGCGACCGGGTGAGTGACGGACGCATGTACGCACAGCGGATGCTGAGATCGAGCGCGACGGGGCAGGGCGGGTCGAACTTCAGCTTCAGGGTGTGCACGTTGCGTGCGACCGCAGAGTAAGACAGGGCGAGACAGCACCGTGCATGAGGGCAGCAGATCGGGTGAGAAGAATAGGGTGGTCGGTGAGTGGGTGAGTGAGACCAACTGCGAGCCCGACGGCGGCGACGACGAGTACAACATCAGTGCTCGCACGTGGCGGCGTCTCCGTTAACTTGAGTCCTCCGTCTTTGACTCTTTGCTTTGCCCAACGACGACGACGACGACGACGACGACGACGCAAGATGGCAGCGAACACGCAGGTAAGCATGCGAGGTAAGTTTTATGCCGGTGAGGCTGATGCAGTAGACCGTTGTGCTCACTGCAGACACAGGCAAATTAAACTCCCGCAGGCCGGACCTCGACTCGACTCTCTCATCCGACGCGCTCTCCGACTATGTCTCATGCGTCGCGCTCTTCGTTTCCCAGCATGCGCTGGCTGTGAATGGACAGTGTCGCCCCGACGTCGCACTTGGCAGAAATGGGTCGCGTCTCACCCCATTATAAGTGCGTCTTCGCCTTCTTACATCTCATGCTTGCTGCGTAACTCACCTTGGCACAGAACCCTCTACGACGCAACTATCACGCTACTTGGCATCACACGTTCACGGGACAGAGGAGAGTCCCACTGCGACCTTCGTCCATTTTCGCCTGGCTTCAGGACAGCGCGGGCTCTATCAGCAGCTACTTGAGACAGCTCCGCCGCTCTTCCTCGCCGGCGCAGTCATCTAGTCTTGCTCCATCGAGGTGATCCCATCCTCTCGGTGCGACTATCCCTCCTTTACCTCCATCTTCACTGCGATCCTCGCTCGGTCTCTGGTCCTCAGCTCGCAAGCCCGATGTCGAGCCACAGGTAGTGCTTGCCCTCCGACGATGCAGTCCACTGCGATACAGACCACTGCGGTATAACAGCAGCCTCCGACGCTGCTCTAGCATTCAGTGCTCACAACTGCTCGAAGATCCCAGGGTACGGAGGAAGGATCTGGCCTTGATGGTAGTGTTCACGCGTGCGTGAGTTCTCCGCATACCCTATGCCATCGTATGTTTAATAGGACGTTCTCGCGCAGGGACCTGTTCGTTGACACCCGTTCTGCTTCCCCGCATCATCTAACAGGCCCATTCTCGCATCGTTCCAGTAGGGACGTCCACCACCGTCCTCGATCTCGCGCACCCGTTCACCTTCCACAGCAACCCCTCCCACAGTAGTCTCGACAACGGTATCCACCCTCCCCCGAACGTTAGGTCGCTGCCGCCGACAACGCTAGCTTTGCCGTGAAGGCAGAACAGCGGAGGACGCAGGTAGAGAGCCAGATCGACGCCCGGACGACCGTATAGCCAATGTTCCGGGTCCTCAAGATCGTCGGGCAGCAGTTTGCGGTTGTCAAATCGGAGACTGTCTCTTGTGCCCATCCATTCTCTCCTGCTCGCCCTCCGTACATATCACACTCAGCGCATCTTTCTCGGATTCTAGTTCAGCGTTGGCTGAAGACAAACCGGCTCGTCCTGGAGCGCAGACGCAAGCCCCGGTTCGAGCCCCCGCGACCGCTCGCACGAGCGTTCATTTGCGAGCTCACCGTCTTCTGGTTCCTCCACCATCTTCGTTCAGCCAGGATCGGCACCAGTCGGCGCACGGGAGCATGAAGTCGAAGACTCAATTCGGAATGAAGGTTAGACGGAGTTCCCAAGCTTCGAAGACGCAGACATTCATCAACATCCTACCCGCTCTGCGCAGAATCATATCGCGTGAGGCAAAGCCCTCATTTCCCTATGCTGAGACTCGCCCCTGTCCTTGCGTTCAGCATGATGTCTGCGCTGGTCGCCGTCTTGTTGGGACCTGCCGCGATAGGCTCGGACGCATGCGGTGCTCCTCGTCCGCCATGCGTACTCGTGCACGCTTCCGCCGGGTCTCGAGATCCTGAACTTTGCAGCAGGCCGACGAGTCACGACTACGGCTCTTCATCTGTCGGTCCCACTGCTCGGCAACATGCCGGGCTCCATGGTCGTCAGGGCGCAAGTCGGCATCGTCTGGCTTCAGCGAGAGTGTGGGTGGTGCAGGATGTGCTTGTAGATGGTATCATCAAGGTGGCCGCGCAGTCGTGCAGATCGCCGACACCTGCAGTGGACGACTCAGCGCTCAGCATCTCCGTTCAGCCTTCGATGTTTACTTGTCTTACCGCGCCAGGATCTCGACGCATAGCTCTCATCACGGTGTCGCTCCTAGCACCTCCGAACACCGGAGCAGGGCCAAGTGAGCTTAAATGTCATTCGCCGACGCTGTTGGACGTCGACCATGGTGCCAGCTTACACCTCCACGGCTATCCACCTCCGCGACATCGCTCTCTGGGTGCGCTGAATCCCCGTCGACTATGGCGCTGCACCGCCGCATCGAACAGCAACAAGTCGCCGCGAGCATCCGTCGTTCCTTCTGCGTCTGCCCTCACCCTGTCCTGCTAGCTCATACGTGCTCTTCTCTCCGTCCGGGTGGTTGCGGCCCCGGTGTCACTTTCCACGCATCCTGTGTACGTATCGTCTACGCAAGATTTCTGTCTCCCATTCCTAAGTTCTTGACGCCATGTCCACGAGCGATACGATAGTGCCGCCTACCCCATGCATTGTACTATGACGCTACCGCAGACTCGTGCTATGTACATGTGGTAATCCTGGGACCGTGATGTGTATCCCATTGCCTTTGGATGTCATCGTCTCGACTATCCAGACTTCAGTCCTCATTGTAATGTCTCCAGATCTTCGGAAGACGTGCCCCGGAGGCGACGCGTGCAGCGTCCGATCCACTTTCAATCGTGAGGTCGACCAGCAAGCCATGCCAGCACATTCGCAGGGGGCTAGGACAGCGGTGCGTGAGGAAAATTCGAAGTCATGCAACGTGGTGGTAAGTGCTGTCAGTGGAGGACACGGTGGACAGCTTCTTGGAAGGTGTTCGCCGATCTGATGCCTATGTAGTACAGCCCGAGGCAAGAATAGTATGTAGTACTCAGCGTGTCTCTGCCCGTAGCTCACTTCAGGGACTCATGCTACCGTACCGCCCCATGCAGGCATGCATATGCTTTGATTTCGATACATATTTATCGCTTCGAAAGTCGGTGAGTGAATGTTTCCGCCCCGATCCGTACCAGTCCATAGAACGGAATACTCTACCGCCGGATACGTTCTTTGACAGCGTGTACCACCACGCTGCATGACTTCCTTACTTTGCTTGACAGGTTCTGCGATCGCGCACATATGCACTAGCGCCGCGTGCCTGCAGGCAGTTCATCCGCACATCGCCCTAGCTATCGCTCCTGCCCTTCGTCCACTGTCATCTTCTACTCGACATCAAGGCGTTCTGCAGCTCAGCCCCTACCATGTCCGAGGGCCCAACAACGACCTCCAGTCCTGCGCAAGGAGTCGCGAATTCCACGCCCGCCACCTCGGGCGCAGCAGCTTCGCATGAGGCAGCAGCAGGCGGCGGCGCTAGTGGACAACAGGTGCAAGAGCCTCCACAGGTGAGCATAGTGGTGTCTAGTGAGTCGGCAGGCTGACCATAACATGGCGCTCTCAGGCACCAAACGATGCCAAAGACAAAGAGCCCGAATGGAAGACCGCGGAAACTATCAGGGTGAGTGTTATCTGCAGTGCGATGGGTGGCTGCGTGCATGGCTCAACGGCGCATAGCAATACTGGGATGCCAGGAAAACAGTCATTACCGAGAAGGAGCGTGAGGACGCCTGGACGGAGACGGCGAAGATCGTGGAGAAATACAGTGATGACCTGGTCGACCGCTGGAACAAGGAGATAGATACGCTGCTCATTTACGTATGTCACCTACTTCGCCGACCTCAGCACCATTGCTAACTCAGACTGATGTCCTTGTCATACAGGCGGGTTTGTTCTCGGCGATCCAGACGGCGTTCAACATCGAGTTGTACAAGCGCCTCATTCCCGATCCCGCCCCCGCCCCCGATCCCGTCCTCGTCGCCCTCGAGAGGATCTCGGCGCAGCTCAGTGGCTTCACTGTGAACCAGGCCTTCGTCAACTCCACACAATCCCCGTTCGTATACTTCAATCCACGCCCTCTACCCCTGCTGTGCCGCTGTGGGCCGTCGTGCTCAACGCGCTCTGGTTCTCGAGCCTCATCTCGAGCCTCGCCGCCGCTTCCATCGGGATCATGGTGAAGCAGTGGCTCACCGAGTACCAATCCGGGCTATCAGGGACGTCGCGCCAGACCGCGCGTCTCCGCCAGCTTCGCCTCAACAGCTTGCAGCGGTGGCGCGTGAAGGAGATCGTGAGCTTTCTCCCCGTCCTTCTCCAGATTGCCTCGGGACTGTTCTTCGCCGGGTTGCTCATCCTGCTGTGGAACCTCAACCGCACCGTGGCTATCGTCGGAACCTTCTTCGTCGCGATATTAATCGCGTTTTCACTAGGCACCATCATCCTCCCTAGCGTTGTCACGCATTGCTCCTACCTTTCCCCACCCTCACGAGTGCTGTTCGAGCTCACTAGACCATGGAGGAAGGTCCTATATCTCTCCCGGCGCCAGCTTTCTTCCCGCATTGCCTTCTACTATCATTGTTATGTGCGCGAGTTCTGTCACTTCAATCTCCATGACGAGGATGCCAAAATATTCTGGGACCAGCATCCTCGTATCTACCACCTTTGCAAGATGCTCTTCCCGCGTGACCGAGCCTACACCCTGGCATGGCGCGGGATGGAAACTGCCCTTGTTTCTCGACATACAGAGTCACTAGACGGCGAGATGGTAGCAACCGCATACACGACCTCGATGGATACCAAAGTCTTGGATTACGCCGCTCTGTGCGCCACAGAGCTTTCCCTCGACGCCACGAGAACCTGCTTCCAGCGAATCATGTCAGCAAACATCGCGCATTGGGGGACGGACGGATATTACGATCCAATGGAGTTGGTGCACCCTTGCATGTGGAGCGGTGCCCTCATCGCCCTCATGGACGCCTCTGGCAATGATGCTGCGTGGCCACCATCGACCTTGCCCGCAGCGTTGAATACTGCGTACAACTACATCGGTCTATCGAGTCAGCAGCTCCAGTCAGACACTCCAGGGACACATCTGCTCTGTGTGGACCTCGCACGTATTATACGCCACTACGACCACAGCATACTACCTCCCGACTGGCCAAATATCGCCGAGGATATATACAATTTCGGCCTGTGGTACGTAATACAAAACACTCGTGACATGAAACTAGGAAACGATGTCCGCCAGCACGGTAACTTCCCATACTCAAGTCGCTTTCACTGCGTTTGCCCCCGTTCTCGGGAGGGCCGTCCTCGACGAGGATAGAATGAGTAGTAAATCTAGTAGAGGTCTACCCTGATGTAGCTGCGGGTAATAGATGTTCGAGAGGTTCTAGTTTCGGGGAGCAATAGATTGTGTATGAAGGGCCCCAATCTAGGTGGCGCGTTGCCGCCTACCCCATTCTAGGTGGGACGTCCTACCCGAGCGCGTCCCGGGCGGCAATAGGCTTGCTAGCAGCCACCACCACTAGAATGTCGACAACTCCGAGCGCAGGCCTAGGACGTTCCACCTCGCTTCACTGAATGACACATCTTAGCTTCACCTAGAATTCATGCTCGTCTATCCTGTCCTCTCTCCTAGAATTCGCGACCTGACTTAAAAACACGCCGTCTTCTCGCCATGTCGCATACCACAACGTACCCATCATGGCGAAGACCTCACGCACCAGCATCGCTCGCTCTGCCAGGCTCTCCCCGTTCCTCCGGAGTGACATTCCCCTCCGGCCGCGCGACCTCGCTGCAAGGCGCTCAACTGTTCGGTCACCGCCGACTCCGGCCGAGTTCTTCGTTCGCTCCATTTTGAAACGAGTTCCAGCCTTCGATCCTCATATCGTCGGCTTCGGTGGAGAAGTGCAATGCATTGTGAGGCTGTATGTCGAGGTTATCGAGGTATGTACACACTATTCATCAGTGTGTGGCACGTTATTAACACGAAGTGTACAGGGCGAAGTTGACGGGATCTTCATTGATCCGTCGACATACAACCTTGTTGTCCGCTTTGAGATGCCTCTCCCGACTGGTGGTTCACACACGGCAAGGCTTGATTCCTGGTGCGGCGTCGATTTGGATGCGCCGGATGCGCCTCTTTGGGCTGTCAGGGTACGATCAGGACCCACTCGACCTCTGCGGATGACGCACTCGCTCGGATGGCTGTGGACGAACGTGCAGGCCATTGATCACCGTGCTGCTCGATGTGACGGCGACGTTTGGTGTCGAATTATTCGCTTCCTCAACTGTGTCAAGGTATGTGGACTTGTCTGTCCTTGTTACTGCGGCTCATCCCGTTGGCGCTGTCAGGAGGCTTATAGGCCCACCCCTCCTCGTCCTTCTCCACTCCGTCCCCGTCCCCGTCCCCGTCCTCGCCATCGTGACGTTGAGCTACGCACCGGCCTGGAAGGCATAGTACAAGAACTCGCTGCTTTGCATCTGGACAACGGCCTTGAGGAGCTGACTGAGGGTATGGAGGCCGTAAATATATAAATCAATGTCGCCGTATATGTATTCATGGGAGTCGAATGGATTCAATATCGGACTTCGAGCACATAGTGACTTCGGGCACATAGACGCCGAGGTGCGTGCGTACCGGACAACTGCAGGACCTTCCGAGTCTCACCTCACAGCGCGGAGCAAAATTTTGTCTTGCGTAGAGAGTACCTTATGTTCAGAGCATGTTTGCGAACTCCGTTTTCCTTAGTAGTTCAAGCCGCCTGCTCGAGGGCTCGTTCTCCTTCCCGTATGCGCGCTGTTTAATCCCAATCAGGTAATTGGGCGCTTGTCATGTCGTAACGCGCTGTGAGCACCCTAGTACACCGCCGTCCTTCCACAACCATCTCCTCACATCTTCCTTCAAGTATTCCTCCGCCGAGACCACACCAGTATCTGCTAGTCACTATTTGAGAGACAGGAATACACGAGCAGAAGGGGAGAGCACCAGGGCCAATTATGGTGCGTGTGTCCACGTCTCGAGTCTCCGAGTCAGCATGTTTCGATTCTGACAGTAGATTCAAGGCCCCCGCCCTTGTCCCCTGCTACTGCGGAGTCTGCAAAGGGTCCTCTGTGCCTAGGGGGACACGTGACAAGCATAGTGCTAGGTCGCTACGGGAGAAAACTCGCGACGGAGGAGCCACTCATGGCATGCCGGTCGGGGACCGTGGCGGAGTGAAGTCGTCCGAGGCCGTGGGGGGCTTGCAATCGGTGGGTTATCATGTTTGTTCTGCTGTGACACTGTGTTGAATGACCTTTCAGACTATACAATCTGCGCTGCAGGAAGTTTTGCAGGTTGGATCTCAGGACATGATGTGTAGTGCCAGTGCGGCTCCCCCGTTGATCGCGGCCTACCCTTCGCTGTCATCAGTACAGCATGACCTTCCGGGTCCCCTCGATTCGACCACTTCCTACCACCATCCGTCTGCACTTCTATCTGTGGAAGGGCTTCCTATACCAAGCGCCGACATCCTCTCGTATGAGCAAACCTCGCCCGATGCGAGTGCAGCACCTTCGAGCACGACCATCATGCCTGTGGAGCCCACAGACCCTCTTGAGCCCGAGCTGCCCGCTATTATCTGCGACGACGATGACTGGGAGGATGCCGATGGTGAAGAGGAGGATGAAGAAGATATCGTCGATGGTATGGAGGTTGTTTTCGAGGCTGGCGGACCATCAGACAACGGAACGGGGACCGCGTACGCGGGACCGGCACCGATGTTTTCCAAGCAGTCGGCACTCTCACCTGAGCATGCCGGGGATACCCCCGCCGACGCCCAGGAGGAACCGGATCCGTTCCTCGCAAGCTCGTCTGAACAGCCCCATTCTTCGTTCATTCTCTCATTCAGTACACGACATCCCGCTGTCCTGCTCGCATCCATTCTATCTGCATGGCTTCATCTTGCTGGCCATCTCCCGTTCCGGTTCTGCGACGTGGTTCTGGTGGTTATCTGCCAAATATTTCGTGAGCTTGGACACTTCGCTCTAATCCCCGCCATGCATACGACACTCGCAGGGGTGCTGAATACTCTCCGCCTTGATGTCCCCTTCCACATCTTCCCGTGCTGCCCGGAATGTCGCTTTGTACACCCCGAAAGCGTACTTGCAGACCCGAGAGCGGTGTGCACCAAATGCGCAACACCGCTGTTCACGTTCGAGGGCAACTGGTTACGACGTTCAAATCCCAAACGGCGCCTGTCCTTCCCATTCAAGTCCTTGACGGAACAACTCCAAGCGCTCCTTGCTGTTGCTGGTATAGAGGATTCCCTAGAGGAGTGGCGGGGGCGTTCGCGCTTGCTTGGACGACTCGTGGACATCTTCGACGGGTGGATTTGTAGGAATCTCAAGGGTCCCGATGGTTCACCGTTCTTTCGACACGATCTTCAGGAGGGTCCAGATGGAGAGTTGCGCCTGGGAGTTGCTCTGGGACTCGACTGGTACGTCTATTATCTCTCTATGTTAACCACCTTGGACCTCAGACTGCGTTCAGGTTCTCGTACATTCGCAGCTTGATATCTGCGTCATATACATCATGCCCTATGTCGTTTACCATAGTCAACCTTCCTGCTCATCTCCGGTGAGTACAACCTGCACCGCTGAGGAGTTTCACGCTGAGACGCGTTGTTTCAGGTTTCGAGCTGCCAACCTCCTCCTCACTGGGATTATACCTGGACCAAGAGAGACAGATCCCGATCAGACGCAATTCTACTTGCGTGTCATCGTGAACGAGTTGCTTCGACTGTGGAAGCACGGAGTGGTCGTAGCGACTCCGCGACGCCCACATGGGCGGCTCACACGCGTGATCCTCGTCGGTGTCTTCTGTGACAAGCCTGCAGCGCACAAGGTCGGTGGCTTCGCTTCGCATAGCCATAAGTACTTCTGCATGCAAGACTGGATACCGCAATCACTCAAGGCAACCGTCGCATCGTTTACACGCAACGGTGAGTTCCAGTTCCTCTGGTCCTTTCATTATGGGATGACGCTCACTCGCTCACTCGCTCATGCACGTCTTCTCTGTTTTCAGCCTTTCGGACTCGCACAGACGGTCAGCACCGGGAGTACATGAGCACGTACCAGCAATGCGGATCGAAGTCTGCTCGTGACGAGTTCGCCAAGAAGTATGCCACGCGGTGGTCCGAGCTTGCTCGGCTTCCTTACTTCGACATGTGCCAGATGATCGTAGTGGACCCCATGCATAACCTGTTTCTCGGTACGAGTCCAGGTCCAAGCTTGCTGGTCTACTGTATCAGCCTAACTGTACTACATTATTACAGGCCTCGTCAAGACTCACTTCTATCACATATGGATACAATTGAAGATTTTCCGCAAGACACATGAATTACGACAGCTTCACGGTCTACTGAAAGACGTGAGTGCTCTTCGAAGATCTCTGCCTGAGGCCCCAAGATACTCACCAGATATGTTCGTCTCTTCCAGTTACATCTGCCAGCGAAGCTCGGGAGACTCCCTCGCCGCGTAGGGGAATCCGCCGGTGGATCACTCACTGCCGACCAGTGGCTTATCATGGCAACTGTCGTCGGCCCACTCGTGGTAAGTGGTGTCACCGGCTGCCAGCAGCCAGCATGAGTCAACTTCGTCCTCATACTGCTCAACAGATACCTGCACTTTGGGGAGCGTGTGAGCCAGATCCCGACGGCTCGCGTCTTGCAGAGCGTCGCACTCGCATTGATGCATTGCTGCAACGTCGTAGAGATAAGAAGGCAGCGCAGAAGGTAAACGGAGATCCGGCTCCAAAGGCCAAGCGGTCTCGCAGGAAGGCTGGTACCCAGGTGCGTCATATCCTTCCTCAGGGCTCCTGCTATCATGGAGTAATGAACGGACCACGGTCAGCCTAATGCTCCTCCTCGCCGCTCCACACGCACTTCGCGGAAGTCAGAAAAGGGGAAGGTGAGGAGATTAACAAGGGAGCTGTCGTGCATTGGACGAACTCACGAGAACCCGTACGCACTGCAGGAGTTGGTTCTTGAATCAGATGATGATGGGGCAGCTGAGATCTCTGACGAGGAAGCTTGGCCATCTGAAGACGAAGCTGACGAGCCACCCGTCGGTCCACTGCATCCCCGGGACCTCACCAACTTTGCGAAGCTATGCAGCGCTATCAAGATCCTCCTCGCAGATGTGCTCACCCCGCAGGATGTCGAGAAAGCTGACAGTCTGCTGCGTGCCTACTGCATTGAACTCCTTGAGGTACGTTCCCTCGTACTGGTACTGCCATCGGTGTGGATGTCCGATGCTGACTCACTTTTCGGGACCACACGAGCAGCTCTATGGACCTGGGGTCATACGGCCAAATCACCACTACGCAACCCATATCCCCGACTTCGTCTTGAACTATGGACCCCTGCGCGAATTCTGGACCTTCGTATTTGAACGTCTGAACAAGATATTGAAGAGCTACAAGACTGCCAACCACGAGGGTGGCGACATCGAATGCACATTCTTTCGGGAATTTCACCGCACTGCAGAGCTATATCGCCTCGTAAGCGCGTCTCCAGGGACTGATTTGACTTGATACTGACCGTTCCGTTCCATTCCGTGTTACTACTACAGCTCGCTCAGGGTATACGGGATCCTCCGTCTGCGAGCATACATCGTAGCTGCGAAGCAATGTTCAAGGCTACCGCTGACAACCGCGGGACACTCCAGCAGCTCGCACAAGAGCTTGAGGACACATATGCTGATAGTATGTTCAGACACATTCACGAACTCAAGTTAGACACCGTTTGACATGCCACTTATGCCACTCTTCCAGACTCGACGACATTTCGCTTAAGCCACCGTGTGACCCGGAGCCGGATGGCCGCAGAGCTCTATTGGCAATATGTCATCCACGTCAAGAAGCGTAACCCATTCCAGGAGTTCCACAGCATTGTTGCATCCCCATGCACCGCTGCCAGCATCCTCATCCCTGACGAAGCTCAACATTACGACCACGTCACCCTCAATGGTTATTGCTACCATGCATCACGTCGCTCGCGATCCAGCAATGACTCATACGCGCTGCTTCGCACTGGAGGGGTGCCAGTCTAACTTGGGTGGGAGAGATTATTGATATCATCTCGCACGATGCTCCGGGCCTACCGCACCGACTCGTCGCACATGTCAAGTGGCTCCGCCCCAGGAAAGACCTCCCGTTACACGGGACACCCTGGGCAGACTTGTAAGTCGCTTTAGTCATCTTCGCACAGACTGGTGAGCTCGCAATCTGACTGCTTGTGTAGCGAAAATTTCGGTCTACAAGTTTGGGACACATCGAGGTATCTTGCCGCCGCCGATCCAGCACCTGAAGCGCGTATCATGTCCCTTGAAGATATCATTGCCCCGGTCGTCCGACATCAGGTAACATTACACGGTCATGACTGTTGGCTTACACTTCCGCTTCTGAAGCATAGCTCGCCGTTAATGTCTTAAGTTACAGTCATGCATCAATGTATCAGTTCTCCATGGAACACCCAGGCTACAAAGACTCAGTTGACTTGTGTATGGTATGTACATCCTGCTTTGCTGATCTGGCAGCTGAGAGCTTCGTCTGCGTCTACGCACGCTGTGGGAGAAGCTCCTGTGGGATCTCCGTCGAAAAGATGGTAAAGCCTGCAGGAGCAGGCGGCACGTTGAGGTTCGCGAACTCCTCCTCAAACCGATACTCCTCTCTGATGCTTTCCCTGTACAGTATGCCCTTGTTGATGACACCAGGCCGGACGCGCTTGTCTTTTGTAGCTTGGAACCTCGCATAACCACGCGATCCACGTGTCTTGCGGTGAGCGGCGTTCATGGCAACAAAGCGCAAAAACTGAACTTTCTCTTCAGGTGTGTAGTCCACGCCGTCATCCTCTGGTGTCAAGAAGGGCATCACGACGTTCTTGCCGCTCGTTGTTGTCGTCCTCCGGGGCACGGCATACCGGAGAGTATCTAGACCCAGCTTCATTTTCTGCAGCTGACGAAAGGTGAGTACACATGATATGCGACAGCGTTGAGTCATCCGTACCTGTTCTGACATCCATGCAATCTCATGAACCCCTAGACGCTTCCGGGCCTGCCCGTCCGGGCCATGGTCGGAGTGCTCTGAGCTTGCATAGTCCGTATTCACAACTTGCTCTATTCCAACTGTCTTAGAGTGCCCCACAAGCTTCCGGAATGGCACCAGCACTCGCCGACGCTCAGTTGTTTTCTGCACGTGGTGGATGCAATCAGAGGACTCGAGCAGGAGGTTCTTTGGTGGAAGGTGCGTACATAGCGCTTTTGATTGTACTCACGATCCTTTCCGTTCCCTCTCTTATGACGCACACGGCCTTCATCACTCCGGCGATTGCGCCATTCGTCGCGCAGCGAGCGGAAGTAGGTCTGTACACCCTTCCTGATGACGCTGCGCGTGTGCTTCGCAGCATCAAGTACTGTGTGGTATCCCGGTAAGTAAGTCTATCTTGCATCGAAGCAGCGAGCGATGCTCACCACTCCCATTGTTCGTGAAGATGTGATTGACAACCGCGGTGACGAACTCATCGTTTGTGGTGGCCGTCACATCTTCTGACCAGTTTGGATTGTAGAGGACACTGTCGCCATCCGCCGTCCGCCGCTTCGAAGAACCAGGTGGCAAGGGATCGGGAAGGTCCCAGTAAGGTGTTTCTTTTGGATCTGCCGTCTTCCGTACTTTCTCATGGCACCCTAACAGATCTGTGGAAGTTCTATGGATGACGTCCTGGCAGGTGTCCATGTGCCGTGAGTTGACATGAAGTGTTGACTCGAGCAATACTTATTGTTACTTACCAGAACACATGAGCTCAATCGTTCGTCAACACGCCTGCTGTGCGCTGCGGCCGCGGCTGTCTCCGCGTTCTGACGTGCAGCACGTTCCTCAGCAAGTTCGACGCGAACTTCATCAAGCTGTGCACCGCAACTCTGGACGCGCTGTTCAAGCCGAGAGGTGACCGCTGTGTTACAATGCATACTAGGTGAGCAATTCGGATGCACTAGTACTGACGAGACAGACAGCTTACCCGTAATACTGTCAGAAATGATGCTTTGCAGCTGCGCCTCGGTGAACGAGTACGGGCCTGTGCCTCGCTGACCGCCCGAACCAGCCGCTGGCCCGTGAGTTAATCGGAGACCGTTGTTCTGTTCGTCGTTTTCCAGTTCGCCACCAACTCCCCCTGTCCCCATGCCCGGGTTCGAGAACATGGACAGAGGATCAAACATGACTGCATTCGGGATCACGACAGTCTGCTCGAACGTAAGTACCGTTACGCATGTGCCGTCCTCCGTCATGACGTTCAGAATTGCTTACCCGATCCTGGAAGTTGTACGCATCGCTCAAGACTTGCCCGCCTGGGCCTTGCAGACCGGAACCTGGCGCGTAAAGTTGATCCAAGAAGCCGTGCTGTGCCATCATGGATGTACGACGGAGGTGAGAGCGACGGAGGTGAGAGCACGACGGTGAGAGTGATATTTGAGGTGGTGTTTGATCTCAGCTGATGGTTCAACATGCAGTTTTATATCATGTACGCCCATGCTGCCGATTTATGCTCCAAATCCGATACGGTGAGGGTTTTAGCGACTCCCTCGGGTGCCAGTGCTCACCCCGTTGCAAGCAATTAGATGCGCTTGCCACTCAGTAGTCTGGTAATACGGCTTGCTTGTACAACCGAGCGTCGCAGTGAGTACCTTCACGTGATGGTGACGGCCTCGCTGAGTGCTGACTGGTTCTGATATTTGATAGGCTATTGCAATGCAAACATGGGACACAGGCGCGGACAGCGGCGGGCGGGATGCGAGGCGGGATCGTACCAAGGACGATGTGTGCGTGTAGCGATTTCGAAACCCGATTTGCGACTGTGACCCGATGGATGATCTCGCGAATGGCATACCCGAAGATCTCCACAAGATCTTCTCAACCTTGCTCCGCGGTTCTAGTTACACGTAGATAGTGCCTACCTCGAACGTCATGGTTGCCCCCAACCTCGAATTGCTCCACGTTCGAGGTTGCCCGTAGCGACACGGCTCAGGTGCCCCGCAACCTTGAGTAGGAATAGATAACCCCTTGCCCCTCGACCTAGAATAAGTCGGCAGGGGTCGACCGATATTGCTCGCTAACATCTAGCCTAACGTAGGCCGGGGCGACCTAGAACGGCTGCAAACGCAGTGTTTGTTGACCGCCTTCGAGCTAATGCACGCATACTAGCTATCTCCACCTACATCGACGACGCACTCAAGGGGTTTGAGGGGATCATCGAGGACGCAAGCATTAAGCGAGCCCTGTTCGCTCTTTGGTCCATCATCAATTGCTTCCCTTCAAGAACCGGGTCGGACTACAAGTGCGATGACCCGGAGTACAAGGCCATGCAATCTCAGGCTGCCCGCGCGCTGGAAGCGTTCTCAAATTTTATATCTACAAGTCCCTCCTCGGCAGGACGATGCGCATTAGAGATGCACAATGTCCTCGATGTGCTCCGCAAGCATGGAGAGCGGGCAGGTCTCATGTCCGCACAACTGCGACAAGCCATCGTCCGCTATTGGGACAGCGCAGATGAACAGATCCGATGGTACTATTTGTACGACAGCGAGAAATGGATCCAGACTCTCAGGCGCGAGATGGACGATTACGCGCAGGTGCATGCGTCACGGTCAACCCTGTTCCAGTACATGTTCTCTAACTTCCGCCGTTCATCTAGAACACCACCGCCAGTGTCGCGTCAACATCTGGGGAACCGCGGACCCGCTTACCGTCGGAGGTCCGGCCGCAGTGGACAGCGACTCTGCCAGTGTCGCCGCTGCATCTCAGCAAATATCCGGGACCCGAGATGGCATCCACACGAAAACGGTACCAGTGAACGGATCCTCTACACCATCTACCTCTCAACCGACCGAACCGACCGCTCACATCGCGACCGCCGGAATTCCTGACGAATCTGTGGGCAGTGCCCGAGGGGCGGTAGACGGTGAGCACCATGCACACTCCCAGACTGCGAAGGAGCTGATTACGAACGGATCCACAGCTTCCGCCCTTGCGCGGCCCTCTGTACGCACCGCGAGTGTTGAAGAATTTGCGCACAGCTTCCCAGATGCTGTTGAGGACGAGCGCGGTGCCCAGCTCGCCGCGACCGGATCCTCCGCCCCAGCTGTTCCACCGTCCTCCAATGACCCCACGACCATCGACGAACCGCCAGTCAGCTTCATTCCCCGGGGCTCTGAACAGGGCGACGAGGGTGTCATTTCCCACCCAGAGGTCAAGACGGGGAACGGTTTCTCTTCCGCCTCTTCCACACCTCCACCGTCCTCAGGCGATCCCGGCCTACCTTGACCTCGAAATTCCTGCCTGTTGCCACCTTGCAGCTGCTTCCGCATCACCGTCTCGCTGTTTCTCTTTTCCCTTTCGTCCCGTAGCTCATTCCGGATCACAGGCCGGCCGCCTTTCTTTCCCCACTCCGTCCCGTATATATCGTCCCATACACGCTGTCTTGTCCCTCTCGTCATTCCGCGCCCGCGCAGTCTCCTCATCAGTAAAGGGCCAAATTTATTAGTGGACTTAGATCGACTTAGCACGACTTGGGAGGCCAATAAGAGCCCTAAGAGGGGCGCTTACGGCCTGTGGCTGTGTCCTCCCAAGTGAATCCAAAGTCCGGTTTTGATCCTTCCTTTCGTTCTCGCTCAATTCTTGTCCATCTGCCTTGCGAATTGACATGCACGGCCATTGCATGCTCAGGTACGTCCTCGCAAAATATGAGAGTAAACGGGTCAGGGGGAGTGGCGATATCGCCGGCGCTTGAAATCTGCTAATAGCTTCGAAGAGGCTTAAGTTAGCTAATAAATATCGAGACTTACTGATGCTACGGCTCTCGTTCAGCATACACGTGTCGTCGAACCCAGCTCTCCGCTCGCTCGCCATTACCCCATTCTCGTATCTACTGCCAGTCCCACACCCGGTCCCCAATCACACTCGCAGGCTGAGTTGTTTGAGACGATCGTGTATTCCTCTGTATCTACTACGTAGCGTACTACACCGTTACCAATCTCGTCCTATGTACAGCGTCCGGGAAACCGCATATATGTATAAATTTGCACTATGTTCCCAGCCACAGATCCAGTAGAGCGGCCTCGATATACACGTCTGCTGCCGTTGCGTACACCAGAAAGTCGACGAGGTAAACCTGCGAACACGGAGAACTCGTGGAGCTCCCGGCAGGACATCGGAGAAGGCCTTGCTCGTCAACAGCACGCAGAGACTCCATCGCGATTTGCATACGCGCCCGGCTCCTTGAACGCCGTTGTGATCGTCCGAGCTGGATGTCCGTTTGAACCTGTGAGCGACAAGTCTCGCTATCAGCGCATGCAATGTTAGTGACGAGATCCGCAAAAGACGTACCTAGACGACATGGTCTGCGATACTCTGGTCCCGATGCCTCCTCCGTAATGCAGATACAAGCTGTGTCGAGACAGATCGCCGTGTGACGAGGAAGAGCACGGCCAGCCGACCGGCCATACATCGTCCGAGCTCGGAGTCGGCCTGACCATGGTCGGCGAGCGAATCATTAGACATGCACCGGAAAGTCGACGAGGCAATGCCAACGCGGAGACTGGAGTCCTCGTTGAGATCCTGGCAGGACATAGATAATCTGGCCGGTCAACACCACCTAGAGACTCCATCGCGACTTGCATACGCGGCCTTGTTCTGGACGTCGTTGTGATTGTGCGAGCTGGACGACTGTTTGGTTTGAGCCTGAAAGCGAGGTGTCTTCCTAATAGTGCGCGCATTTATAGCGGAATCTGCTCAAGACGTACATAGACAACACAGTCTCCGCTACGTTGGCATGGCTGCGTCTCGATGCCTCTGGCGCAGTCCAGAATACGAGCTGCGTCGAGACGGATGACCGGAGGACGAGGAAGCGCACGGCCAGCCGATCGGCCAACCGTACATCGCCCGAGCTCGGAGTTGTCCTGAGCATGGTCAGCCAGCGTTCCGAGCCTCGAGAACCAGACGCCTTGAAGAGGCCGGTCGTTGATGAGATGCTCAAGTCAGCATTATGATGGAGATAGTAACGACGGCCCTGCACAAGGGAGGTTGCCCCGCCCACCACCACCACGGCTCGACGTGCTCGCGGGGGCCCATGATCTGGAAGGACGAGTGGTGATATCGGCTTGGACGTCACCACGAGACGCAGCTCGCACGACAAGCCACCTCACACCTCTGGGTCACCGACATACTCAGCCTGACCAAGGGGTTCAGGTGGTATTTACTTGAGCACAACCGTGGCCGCGAGTCGCACCTCACAACGGTAGGTCAACAAGCAGCCTCCCAGGATGTGCTCAGGACACTATCGTTGGCGACAAGGTTTGTCTGACCTGGCTGCCCGACGCCCGTTCAGCCTCGCATTATCCGCGGAACGATTATTGCTTGAAGCTCTGTGCGTGTCCGGGACCGTCTTGGATGAGTGATAGATGACGGTACCCGTACGTGAGTGCTGCAGCTCGTCGGCCGCGGCGCACAACTAGCCCGCGCGTAAGTTAGTGAGTCCGATGCGGGACACGGTATGACTCTGTACCTTTGACATACGACATAGGAGCAACCGTTGCAACAGGACAGTATCCGGGTAAGTTGCAAGCAGGCGGCAAGAACCATGCAAGAACACAGAGAACACAGCGGCAAGACGGGCCGGCATGACCGCCACTGCTAGCTCATCCTCGATGTCCTCCTTGTCTTCCTCACCTCTGGACAGTCCGCCCACTTCGACAAGCTAGATGGCTGCCCCCTCCCGATATGCCTCCCTTTCCCGCCGCTCAACGACTCTCGCCCTTGAGACACGTGCTACGGCAAGTTGAAGTACTGCAAACCTTCCGCGACGCAACAACTCGAAGACCTACGGCCTTGCTGCGTCCTCACCACGCCCTACTTCCCGCTGAAGCGAGAGACTCCTCCTTTTGGAGCCTGGAGAGCGAGACATTGTACCCTATGAGGATCATTGCGGCCTCGTTCTGTTCCCGGGTTGTCTGTACGAGCAGTTCTCCCTCCGCGCACTAGGACACGTCTCTCATCCGGCGGTTTTGGACGGTAGATCACCGTGACCGCCCTGAGCATCTCTGAGGCTGCCAGTTTGTAAAAGGGCGAAGAGCTGCCGACAGAGGGATACAAGCCCAGGTTCGTTGTGGTCAACTCGTTTGATGGTCACAACGGGTTCGTCCAATTCAAGGTCAGTTACAGCGATCTCGTACTTCTCGTCCACGATGGCTGACCTTGTTCTCTGCAGGTCTACCGCACCACCGCTTATCCGGGCGAAGGTCGACGTCTGTGCGTGCTCTACGCGAAGTCTCATGCGAACACTCTTCGACATGCAAGAACCAGGTGTCCTGGGTTGAACTGAAGTTCGCCTCTGTGACGGTATATTTCAAGCGGCGTGGACGTACGGATGCTGTTAGTACGAGGTCAGTCATCATTCGGATCACGCACTCCCTCGCTCTCTATTACTTACTCCTCCTCCTCCTCCTGTACGTGCAGAGTACATTCAGACTGTAGAGTCAACGCCCGTAGTCAGATGTGAGTAAGACCCATTACTATCTATCACTGGCTAGGACTGACCTACCCCTCGCGGTAGACAACACTGCGCGCGAAAGGCGCGCTCGCAGTGAGGTCCATCAGCGAATTCTCCGCCTCCGCTGCGCCCGGAAGTCCTTGCCCTACCGGGGCTGTGACACACCTTCTCGCGAGATAAAACCAACTGCATGTATATGAATTCTACGCGCTCCGTCAAGTGGTCGTGAACGGTGGGGTACTTCGCCCGTCCCCGCCGGCGCGTCTTGGTGCTGTAGAAGGAGCTAGCCACGCCTGTGACTGCCCGGTGTATACTGTTCAGGTAAGTATGCATTGCCTCACCTGCATGTTGCTGTGCAGCGCTTACCACCTGCCGGCGTTTGTGCGAACATACAGCTGGTATGATGGTGCTCAAACAGCCGATCGGAGGCGTTTGGTCTGTCCCTGATCGACGCCGCTCACGGCTGCGCTGGGGAGGGGGCCCGGGAGGGAGACGAAAGTCTTGTTCTCCCATGGTGAGTACTGCGCGTGCAGGCTCCGGCCACTAATCCCCTCTTCAGCACAGACACGAGATCCACTGACATGATAGATGCGACAAGTGCTGGTGACCTTATAGCACCCAGCCCCGCCCCCAATGACTCATTGTGCATGCGGGTCGGAGTATAAGGCCTATGCATGCGGGTCCGAGCTTTGCTCGACCTTGCCAACTTGGTGAGTTCTCAACCCCAACATGGCCTCCGACGCAGACGGTGCGACTGCTGCGCTGTTCAACAGCATGTATGTCGGATTTTCACGCTCACCCATCAGCCTTTACACTTCCTAACAGCCACGTACAGCTACACTGGGAATTATTGCGCTGTGGCAGCCTCGGGTACGACTTCCCTTTCGTTCTGGCCATGTTGCAACCCTCTCAGTGATCGAACCAATTGACCCCGTTTCTCGTCGCAGCTCTTTTCCTCTACGATGCCCTCGTCACGATCGATCGAGAAGTGGCGTGTTTCTGGACCTCCAGGTGGACGGGAGCACCGCTTTTGTTCTTTGCGAACAGGTGGATCTCGGTGACGTACTCCGTCATGGAGTTGGTCCGGTTCGCATCTTTTCCCTCGGATGAGGTGAGTGCTTTATAAACTACGCCATGGTAGATTCTTACCGGTGCACAGAGGTCTGTCCATATCTTGCCGGAATTCAGTGCATACGGACTGACTATCGAGTGGTGTTGCGGACGTTGGCAGCTGTTCCGGTTTCGAAATGGCGACAGCCGCAATCTTAGTATTGCAATTCCTTCCTGGTGCAGGTAAGTCAATGTCCCAGTCCTGGACTTCAAACATCCTGATGGTTCGAAATGAGTATTTTCCGCACTCCGCACTTTTGTGTTGAGCAAAAGCAAGCTCTTCGGATCCCTGGTCTTTCTCCTCTCTCTCGCGCCAGTGGGTGCCAACCTGGTGAGTAGTTTGATGTACTAAGCAGCTAGATAAATACAAATTGACCCGATCTGAAGGTCTTCTTCGACTATGGTCTCTCCGGACAGAAATTCTCGCCTTTCGGGTGCGCAGAAACAGACCGCATAACTGCGGCAATCGAAATAAGGTGAGAGTGCCGTCCAGAAATTGCCTTTCTTACTAAGATGTCGTAGGCGTAGGTCGCCCGGATTCACATAAACAGCCCACGCCCACACTCATGCACGTAACCACAACAGTTGTGTATATATCCCGAGTACCGCTCATCGTCGCCGATGTGCTGCTCATCTACGTCACCTGGACAAAGTTGAGCAGTCGGGGTGCGATGACGACGATCCGACAGTCCAAGCGACTATCGCTTTCAGATATTCTCCTTCGCGATGGTACGTCCCTCCTTCCAGCGTCATTCCTGATGATGCAGTGGCTTACAAAATGATTGGCGTTACACACAGGCACCATATATTTCGTGTAAGTACGACCCGCCTCCGCCGAGCGGAGACCTGACGTGCTCCGATACTCGTCACCAGAGTTCTCTTCATGCTGAACCTCCTCCACCTCGTCTTTTCGGTCACTGCTGTAAGCTGTCCCGGCCTATGCCAATTTAAAAGCTCCGCTCATCTGACGGCCAGGTGATCGCGGATAGCGGCGGGAGTTACCTGTCCGTCTTCACCTCTCCGTACGTATTCCACTGCTGTGATACCAGAGCGACTCTCACGAATGCTCTTGGTTGCAGTGTCACAGCCATTCTTATCTCGCGGTTCCTCCTTGAACTCCAAGAAGCGAACCAGACGGTCGTCCGACTCGACCCCGACGACCCACTGCATTCCTCGCGACATCCTTTCGGCGATCTGTATACACCAAGCTTCATCGCGTCGCTTGGAGCGTTCATCCCCCGGATCGTCCGGCCTTGTCAGACAGTGACAGCGGCTTTGATTCGCCTCGCGGCTCATCCTCAGATTCGGGGAGGAGGAAGACGCGACGCAAAGCGCTGCATCGTCGTTCTCTGTGTGATCTACCTCGAATGATGGGCACGACGTAACTCGTCTGTAGCAATCAATAAATCGACATCTAGTCGTACACACACGCATTCAATCATCACAACACGTATCGGAAGTCTCGATTCTGTATATCCGTCAAATCAAGGAATTCCTAGAGATGAGCACGACGGTCGGCATCAGCGGTCTTCCACGTCGGAGCACAGGTGGAGGACACCGTACCTTATCGACCCGGCGCTCCGTCCGCGTCCCGTCGGGGAGTACGACCTCGATATATAAGTCGTCGTACTTGTCGTCCACAGGCTCGGCGTCGCGTTTCCTGTTCTCGCGCGCGAGGAGGACGCGGATGAGCAGCAGGATCATCGGGCAGATCACATATGTGACTCCGATGATGATCCACGGGATGTGGTTGCTGTCCACGAGTCAGCGCAAGTGAAAGGATGGAGACGAGCGAGCGACTCACCGAGGCTGATACTTCGCCTGCCACATGAAGGGTGCGGCCGCGTTGCCGACGCAGTAGGAGATGAGCATGATGGCGTTCACCGTAATTCGCTTTGTGTGGCCCGCGGTCACGCTTGACAGCCACGAGAGCGAAAGAACAAATCCAGTGGTACCGACACCTACGTACGACCAACATCCGTTAGTCCAGGCGTTCCCTCCCCTTAGACGACCCAGGCACGCACCAGTGAGCCACTGCCCAAACAGCAGGCCAACCTTGTCCGACCACGGCAAGAGGTTGATGAGGAACACGCCCAGTATGTTCGGGAGGAAGTAGATTGCGCCGACATACGCGCGCGAGTCCTTGTAGCGCGCGGCGAGGTGCACCCCCGTGAAGATCGTCACGATCTCTATGACGCCGTCGACGCACCCGAGGAGCGTCGTCTGCAGGTTCGTGAAACCGAATGCGGACACGATGATCTGCCGCTGGTTCGTCAGGCTGTTCGGGATGTTGTCGAGCGCAGAGAAGAGCGCGAAGAGCCACGTTTTGGGGTCAGTCAATGCCTCATAGAATCTAGAGTGCAGTGCGGTGAGAGCATGTATCATATCGAGAGGGTGAGTACGTACTGCTCGGGCTTGAAGTGCTTGTTCTCGACACCGGTTTGGTTCTCCTGCACGTTCGATCAGCAGGCTGAAGTGGGGCTCCCACAGAGGCGACGAACCTGAATACGCTTAACTGCCTTGGCGCGCTCCTCGGGCGTCAGGAACCAGGCATTCGTGGGTGAGTCTGGGAACAGGAACCTGTGCCATCGTGTGTTAGCGGGACAGAGAACACAGGTTGCGCCCATACTCACCAGTATACAACGGCGGTGATCAGCGTCAGTGCTCCGGTGATAACCATCAGCCTGCATACCATGGTGAGTTCACGTCCGGAGGCAAAGCCATGGTCGACGCACCATTGCCAGGGCTCGAAGCTCGAAGTCTTGATGTGAAGAGTGCCGAAGCTGAGGAAGCCCGAAATGATCTGGGCTGCACAACAGACAGGTTAGCTCGCTGTCATTCCGCCAACAGAACACAATCACGAACCCGTCCCGTTCATCAGAACTGTCAATGTCATCCGTGAGCACATTGACCGGCGACGGTGAACCGTGGAACGTACACCAGTATCCGACGCGCAGAGTCTGCTCGGTGCGTGTGTAGAACATGGAGCTGACGATCATGAAGCCGGCCGTGATGGAGCCTTCGCACATGCCGAGAATGAGCCGCACAGCGAAGAGCCCACCGAAGTTCGTACACGCCGCGTGTGCACAGAGCGCGACGCCCCACACGAAGATGTTGATACTGCGGTATCACCGTGAGTACCGACGTGGGCGGAGGTTGCGTCAAAGGTGAAGAGAACGTGCCTCATCCATTTTCCGACGGGGAATCGCTGCAGAGCAAGGTTCTGGGGGTACTCGAAGGCCAGGTAGCTCAAGTAGAAGATTGTTCCGAGCCTGCGCAGAGTGGGAGTGAGCGCAGGAGTTCGAGGTTCTTCAAGATGACGTCACACACCAGTTGTATCTGGTCAAAGGCGCCGCGTTAACGTGTTTCAAGCAGGATTAGACGGATTACGCACTGGTTGGTCGTAAGATGCGTCGCAGTCCTGGGGCCAAACAGGCTCGCAAGAATGGCGATTGCAAAAGTGGGATGACGCACCTGATGCCGAGGATAGCCGAGCTGCCCAGCGTCGTCTTGTCCATAAACTGGATCCAGTACAGAACTGCAGGTTCAGTACGTCAATAATCCTCGGAACGAGAAGTGGCATGATCGATGGATACGCACTACACATGAGTGGCAGAATGTGCCAGTCGATCTTCTTTCGAAGCCTCACTGACTCCTCCGGGGTCAGCTCTTCATCGAGTGCAGCCGCGAGTTGTGCGGCCGTGTCGACCTCCTTGTCTGCGACGGCGACGTGCACTAGGACTTGCGACCCATTCTTCTCGTCCGCGTCCTTGAAGGATTCCTTCTCGCCCATTGTTATCGACGTTCCAGTTGACCGCGAGATGACCGGGGGAAGCGACCAGGGACGCGGGAGTAGAATGGGGTTCCTGGGGCTTTTTATGGGGCCCCATCAGGAAGGCGTCGTTATCCATGTGATGATAAGTCCTTCCCAGGAGTTCCGTTCTTCCGTCCTGCTAAGGTCCGATGGAATCCACTTCAGCTCTCGGTTAGCCGCCATGGCGAATTATCGCGTGTCTCTTATCTGCAATCCAACTGCGCAGGAAAGACAGCTGAGGATGCGACCGAATGGCCTGAGCTAGCTTGCGTCGAGGCCACCGACATTCCCCTTCGGCCTGTCGTGATAGCATATCAAGTCTGTCTCGCACTACCGGGATGCGGATGAGGGTCAGGCCGGTGATGCACTGGAGGTATCTGGCTTTGCGAAAACGGCGCGCCCGGAACCTGTATCTCTTAGTAGACTTTCTGGCGGACCGCCTGAGATATGCATGTTTTACTACCTAAATGCACCCAATGTGAGTGGTGCACAACAACGACTACGAAGGCTGGACGTGGGCCTCACCTGGGAATGAACCATTATGTTACTGGCATGTCGCTTGACGTCCCCGATGCGCCTGTTGAGTGCGAGCTGCACCCAGACGTGCACCAGCAGAAAGTTGAACGGTCAGTGAAAAGCGTCATGGATCCGGCGGCAGAGTAATGTGAAGAGCCCGGGCTAAGCTTCATACTTTGCGAAGAGAGCGTACTGACAGTGATAGGTGTTTTTGCTGTGAGGAAACGGGCAAAAGGGTAAGTACGCGTAAGTACCGGCAGGCTTTCGGAGATCTAATTGTCTGATGACTAAGCGAAAAGGTTAGTGTCATCAGTATGAAGCAGACGAGTGAGTACTTGGTAAGTACTGTATTATCTTGTGCTTAGTTTCTCTTGATCCTATCTTGCTTACCTTGTGTGCTTATCCGCCGGGTCTTCTCCGAACACCATGATCTTCACTTTCGGCCACATGCGGTCTGCATTTCTTCGAGACGAGGGGCAGGTTGGAAACGGCACGACCTGAAACTTCCGGGATTTGATGGGCGAGCAGTGAGCACGACTCCTTACAATCGCATGCCTACGATGTGCAGTACTGATGACCGCGATGCAATCAAGATGCCGCAGCATCAGGATTCAGAGCCAACCCGGCGGCACTGGTGAAATTCTTAACGTTAACGCGCGCTGTTCTGCCACAGCCTACAGGTCTTCGCGGCATCTGACGGTAGTTCTGCCTGCCCCCGGCCGGCATTCCACACTCTCCGTGGCGTCGGACAGTTAGGTTCGGGTTCGTTGAATCTTAGAATCATCTACACGTCCGACTGATCACGCGAATTTGCAGTCATCGGATCGTTACATGGGTACGCTTGCCGCGGTTTCACGGAGTTTGTATCGCGGATTAGGTTCAAGTTGTTGGGAGAAAAGTACATGGGCGTCATACAGCAGATATAAGGTGCAGTCGTGACTGATATACATACATCGACCATCTTCCCGCCATGACCATCGTCCCTAGCATGCTGACGCCGCAGGGCGTGAATGTTCCGACGTTCTCCCCCCACCCCTCGATGGCTCTGCTACCCTCCCCGAATGGGTTCCGCACCATGCCAAACACAGTCCACAGCATGCCTTCGCTGTCTATACTGATGAGGCCGGCGACCTTCAGACCGTGTATTACCCACAGGTCTGGCGCGCCGTCAAGAACGCGATGGTCCTCTTGTCTCGTCAGCAAGTGGGACATGGCCCGCTCACGTCCGACACGCCTGCGCAGCCCCGCAAGCCTGCCGTCGTAGGCATCCTTGCTGTTTCAGGTGCGTCGTGTGCTCGCGTCCCGCACGATCACTCAGCTCATCATTCGCAGACTCGCTCTCCTACATTGCGCTGGTATGGGCGATCATGTCTCGCGGGGACACGCCCTTCCCGATCTCTACACGCAACTCGGCCATGGCTGTGGCGCACCTAGTCAAACAGACTGGCATTCAGCACCTCTTCGTCAGCAGCGACCCGGCGATGCAACGACTCGCGCACGAAGCAGCTGAGCTCCGCGCCGCTGACGGAGCGCGAGTACAGACGTTCCAGATGCCGACCTTTGAGGACCTGTATCTCAAGGACGAGGGCGTGGACTTCGAGGTTCAGAAGAGGGGGCTTGACGAGACAGTGATGATCATGCACTCTTCAGGCTCAACGGCGTTTCCAAAGCCGATCCCGTTGACGAACCGTAGGGTCCTGGAGTGGGCCACCGTGCCTCGTGCGTATATTGGTCGATCGCTTCACCGACTTCGTTGACGTCTTGATCAAGATGTCGGCGAATTGGACCTGGGTGGGACTCGCATGGCCGCGCATGCTCTTCCGGTGTTTCGTACGTGATACTTGGGACTTTCGTTATCACTTGAGCTCACAACAAGACTTTGATCATCAGATGCTATGGGCATTGCCATGTACAAATGGGCGGTGAGCTGTCGATCGAAGCGGGTACAGCAACTGGCCGCTCACATCCTCGTTGCAGCTCTCGTCCGGTCTGACTGTAGCATGCTTCAGACCCACTCTGCCTCCAGTGATCCCCACTCCCGACTCGTTGCTGAATGGAATCATCTCTTGCAAGTGTGACACCGCGTTTTCCGTTCCGTCTATGGTGGAGGTGGGTAGATTTCAGTACTCGAAACGTCCTGGCGTGCTCAAATCGAAACAGGCGTGGTCCCAAACTCTCGACGATTACCAGGTCTTGGTCAATTTGAAAGCTTTGGTCAGTGGTCTTCACAAGAGGTGAGCGATCATGCCGCTGACGAGACCCCCACCACAGATGTACGCTGGCGCACCCATGAATAAGGCAATCGGGGACAAGATGGCCCAAGCTGGAGTTAACCTCGTACCGCTCTATGGCGCGTAAGTTCCCACATTCGGATTTCCGCATATCGCAGAGCTCAAACTCACGTCCTTATCTGGGCAGGACCGAGTCGGCCGTCGTCAGCCTTGGTGTCTACGACCGCTCGAGCGGGCGCCGTGCACCTGAGTTGTGGGACTGGTTCCACATCAGTCGCCGCGTCGCGGTGCATATGGTGCCATATGACGAAGAGGAGAGACTGTACGAATGTATCGTCTTGGTGCGTGGCTCGATGTTGGCGCTGAGACAGGAACCGAACTGATACTGCATGTGCCTCTTGACAGGAGACCCCGGAATATCATCCCAGTGTTATCACGACGACGGTGAATGGGGTGCCCGCCTTTGAGACAAAGGATCTTTTGCAGAGGCATCCGGACGACCCCACGCTGTGGACCGTGTTCGGCCGGACCGACGACCAGCTTATCCTATCTACTGGCGAGAAGGTGCGTAGCGGGATCCGAGAATATTGGACTGCCTCTTAACGACACATGCTTCCTAGACGAACCCCGGCCCATTGGGTCAGTGACTGGCTCAACCCTTCTGTAACGTTCACCTCACACCCTTGTATCACAGAGACTATCTTGATGCAGGACCCCCATGTCCTCGCAGTGGTCATGTTCGGTCGCGGTCGGCTTCAGAACGGTGTACTCATACAGCCCAAGGAGCCATTCGATCCAGAAGATGAGGGCAAACTCGCCGAGTTCCGCAACAAGATCTGGTACGTCTGTACCGTCCGTCGTCGGTGACATCCGAGACTCACGCTCTATAGGCCCACAATAGAGAAGGTGAATCACTACGCCCCGGCACACTCCAGAATCTTCAAGGAGGTACATATACAAATTTGCTCGTAGAGGCTGTCATCACATATGAACGCGCGTGTCTACAGATGGTCATCGTCACGTCCCCATCAGAGCCCTTCGAGTTCACCGCGAAGGCCACACCGCGCCGCCAAGCGTGCATCAATGCGTATTCTCAAGAGATCGACGCTGCCTACAACAAAATGCAAGAGTCCTCCCAGCCCGACATCGCACCTCCGGAGCACTGGACGCGCGAATCGGTGCTGGGATACATCCGCACCATCGTCGATAAGGTCATGAGTACACCTGTCGGCGAGGACGACGATCTGTTCCAGTACGGCTGCGATAGGTGAGCGATTTCCCCACAGCCGCAGAGGGACCGTATCATTGACGTTTCGTATCACTCAGCCTGCAGTCCACCTGGATCCGGAACACGATCCTGCACGGCATCCGCGAGTCGGCGCACTTACCGCCTCACGACATCCCGCTGACCTTCGTCTACTCCAATCCTACGATTCGCGCGCTCACTGAGTACGTCTATGGCCTTGTCGCCGAGGGCCCATCGGCGTCGGAGAGCGCGGATGCCCTCAACGCGAAGGTGGCCTCGATGGTCGCCATGGCGAACAAGTACAAGCTGTCACCCGTACCTTCGTCGGGAACGGGCGCGACCGGCACGAACCGCCCTACGCATGGCCGGACGGTCCTTCTCACAGGGACAACTGGGCGATTGGGGTCTCACGCTCTCGCGCAATTGCTGCAGAGTCCTGACGTTGTGAAGGTGTACGCTCTCAATCGGGAGAAGTCGGGGTCGGACGCCGCGCTCTTGGAGAGGCAGCGGGCGCAGTTCAAGCTCTTCGGCCTCGACGTCGGCCTGCTATCGTCCGACAAGGTGTCCTTCCGTGCTGTGCAGTTCGAGAAAGAGAGATTGGGTCTTGAAGAAGCGCGCTATCGAGAGGTAAGCATTTCAGGCGACCGGAACGCGGTACTGGCTGATGCATCACCTTTCCAGCTCTCCGCGAATGTGGACACCGTGATACACAACGGCAAGTCTTGAGCTAGCAGACATCATGATTGGTGCTGACCATTCTGTCGCTAGCTTGGCGCGTGGACTTCAACCTCACTCTGCCGTCCTTTGAGCCCCTGCTTGCTGGATTGCGCAATCTCCTCGAGCTCAGCCGGCAAGCGAAGCGGAACGGCCGGGAGCCTCGTCTCGCTTTCATCAGTTCCATCTCTGTCTTCCGCGGTACGTTTCACTATGAAGAAGTCATTACGAAGTGCACTGACGCGAAGGACTTCGGAAGGTTACTCCGGTTCAGTTCTTGCACCCGAAGCTCCCATCGAAGACCCGCGGATCGCCGCTGGCGGAGGGTACAGCGAGAGCAAGTGGGTGGCGGAGCAGGTCGTCGCCAGTGCTTCCGGAGCCGGCATCAACACCATCGTAGTGCGCGTTGGTCAGTTGAGCGGTGACACGCGCATCGGAGGGTGGAGTGTGCAGGAGTGGGTGCCCGCGCTCCTGGGCGCGAGCCAGAAGATCGGCTGCGTGCCTTCACGAAACGAGGTGAGTGCGCGCAAGCGGTGTGTTTCACACCAGTGGTTGATTGTGCAACCTTCTCAATGCTGAATCAATCTGATGTCCTGCAGAATCTGACCTGGTTGCCCGTGGACACGGCTGCGGCAGCGCTCCTCGAGTTGCTTGCTCCGAAAGACAGCGCCGCTTCCGATGGTGCTCGGACCGAATACGCGCACCTGGTCTGCCCTACTCCTACTCCTTGGGATGCAGTCTTCGGCGAATATGCGAAACGATTGGGGCTCCCGCTCGTGCCAATCGGGGAATGGGTCCAGCGCCTGGAGTCGTACTCGCGCTCGAACACTGCTGCCGAAGGCGGCGCGGGGCTGCACCTCCTCGAGTTCTTCACGAAGGGCCTGGAGAGCGGTGTGGAGGATGTGTTGTCGACGGAGAAGACGGTGGCCCGCTCGCGGGTACTGGCCGAGGCCAAACCAGTGGACGAGAAGGACGTTGAGCGCAGTTTGCAGTTCTGGGTCAACGTTGGGGCTATCAAATCCACGCCCTAGGTAGCATCGCAGAGTAAACGTTCATGGGTGTAACATTAGAACGATCTTGGTTGGGACGCAGAACAGTTACTCCAACCTTGTCAGGCGTGATAACACATCGGTACCCTCCTCGCATTTGAGACCCGTGATTCCTCCCTCGTTCCTCCTGTTCCGATTCTAGGAGTACACGTAGGTAACATCATGCTGTTGCTTCGCAAATACTTGAGTTTTCAGCTCTGTTTGTGCGCGCTACTTAGATAAGTCCCCGGTCATCGCCGGCGCTTAGATCTGATTTCTGTCTCCAACCTCAACCTCCTCTCAGTCGTCTTTGCAACAATCCGAAGCCTCCACTTCACTATTTCAGTGGCGAAAAGTGTGAATTTTGTAGGCAATCAGAAGCTACATCAGCGCACACTTCGTCACTAATGTATTTAGAAGGCTGAAAATATGCAAGTGGCCCACTGCGCCACACACACACGAACTCTCACTAGTACTGGTGAGTTGTGTACACGAAGGAAGGGTGTGTCTCAGACTTGCTCTCGAAGTGTCTCTGCTCGCTGATCTGTGTCTCACGCAGAATGAGCCACCCAAAGCTACAGCTGCACTCCTCGGGCGTAAAGTCTCCCGTGGCGACTCACGATGGTGTTTGCTGAACTGCTCAGAAGTCATATCGTCAGCTTACACATTCTGGGGAAGGACACGTCGAACCAACGTCGAACTCAAACAGCCACACGTTCAGTACTCTGGTTTTAATCATGAAAGACCTGCCTCATCTATCAGGTAGGTTGATACGCCACCGGGACCGGTACTAGCGCGATTGGAAGATGCGCCAGGGTTGTCTGCACGTCTTGATCTCGCTCGACAACATACTTATTACTGATGCCGCTTCCATTGCAGCTTATCGCAGTACCATCTCCAAGCTCGGACCGCCATGTCCGATGTGGACGACTTCTCACCTGGTTGTTGGGCCTCGACAGCTAGATCCGACCGACCTTACGAACGTGGATGGATTCTATACAATTCCGCACATAACGGAGAAGCCCAAGCACTACAAGCTACCGACTTGCGCGCGGACAGAACTTAGACTATCTGTGGTGAGTTTACGATGAGCGACAGCTCTGGCCTCCATGTCGCCGACCTCCCTTTCCACGGCGTTGTCTAGACCCGAGGCGTGCGCTCCATGCACCTCCTGACTGCTCTCTGATTCGCGAACTCAAATGGAGAAGTGCGTATGCTTCAGGCTCGTGCCTTCGCTGTATACCTGAACTGACGCAGAAGCCATCAACAGCACGAACATCCCCGTGTTTCGCGCGCATCTCGCAATTGCACGCGGTGCTCGTCTGTCCAGTGCGTGACCGCTGAGCCCTGCCACCCGCCAGATTGACAAGGCGTAATCCGGATTCCGAACTCACATCTGCAGCGCCCTTTGCCGTAATTGGTTCCGGACTCTCACCGGTATGTGATTACGAAGCTGTCCATGCTGCTTCCGAAGCCCCCTCCGCATCACTGGTCTGAAGATCTGTCGCCTCTCGTTGGTTCGCGACGTTCGCTCCCCGGGCCCTAAGTTAACGCATGCCTGTGCTTCTGACCGTTAAGCGCGGTGCTGCTCACAATCGGTCGTTGAGATCGGCCTCGATAACCCCTGCAGACGATTCCGCCCTGTTCCCTCGACGCTGGCCTCTGGACTAAAAGTGCAACCTGGATGCCGATACCTACTTCGCTGTTTCACCTCCTTTGGTCTGGACTGTATCGTCTTCGGCTCGTATGATAGGCGGTCGCAAGGGACCGGCAACTCAGGTGATCACTGCACATTCACTTATTACATACTTTCTTACCAACGCCCACGCTCGATTTTGGATGGATCAAGATCCCAATTTGTATATCGTGTGGCCGGTGGCGACAAGTCGAACTTCAACCATCCTCGACGTCCTGGGCCCCGTGTTTCCCGATTCCTCGACTGGCTCGCGATTCGACTGGGCAAGACGGCTGCCTGGGCGACGGCGGGCAGCACAAGGAACAACCGCTAAGGAGAACGTAAAGCGAACCTCGGGTCCACGGACGGTCACTAGCGGGATGTGGGATCTCAAAGATCTGCCGAGTGTGGGGTAAGTGCGTGATGGTTGGTCGCTTCTTGCTCCCTGGATAAATCGTGATACGTCCATCAGTAACGTTGATGACACCTTCCGGAGCCACTAGAATGTCACTGGCATGCTCGTTCTGCTATATACTTGCGGAGGCGCAATTCATCTGTCAACCTTGGGCTGGCCCAAGATGTCTTCTGAATCTCCGTTCTGCGCTCACTGCAAGTCTTGGACGTGCTCTATCCGAGGCCCGCTTGTGACTTCTGGCGACCATGAGAACATCGTCAGCCATATATCACCGTGGGTTCTGTTCTGATACGAGTCAGCTTCGCTATCCCTTTGTCGCCGCCCGTTGACCAAAGCGCTCGTTGCTCTCGTGCTCGTCATCTCTTCGTGCATACTTGTTTCATCGGCGTGGCTATCTGACGGGAAATTTACCGTCCGACCGAGAGTTCTGCATGACGGATGATCTCTCATGGTCAGCATACTTACTTTGATCAACTTACCGAACTGGTGCGCGAAGCAGCACCCGGAACCCGTGAGTTCGGGTCGGACGTGCTGAAAGCTATCGGCTGCGCTTACGCTTGAGAAGCTTCTTCACGAGAAGCCCACTTACGGCGGTCAAATCTTATTGCTACATATCAGAGGAAGCATCGGCGAAGAGCAGGGACGCCGTCTACCGCGCTGTGCTATATAAGTATTCGCCTCCGGGGACAGCGGTGACCATCGCTCCCCTCCTCCTCCCTCCCACCACCCGCCTCTCTTCGCGTTCTACACAGGTTGACCTGCGCTGTCTAATTCTAACATGTCGCTGAAGGACGCTCCTGGTTTCTACAACCCGGCGGTACAGACTTGGCAAGGCGCTAACAGCAAGACGTTCAAGCGCCCCGATCTGGACACGAACCTCACCCTCCCCGAGCTCTTCGAGCACCACGCAAAGCACAGTCCCGAGCATCCTGTCTTCGTCTACGCAGACGATGAACAGCAGGAACATCTTATACGCTTCCCGGAGGTGTATCGCGGCATTCGGAAAGCCGCGACCATCGCATCCGCGCACTACCATCGCCTTGCGGATTACTACGCGCAGGCGCAGGTTGGCAAGAGTGAAGATGACCCCCCTATCATCGGTATCCTTGCCACAGCAGGTGCGTGCTTGCATCCCCATTGAGTGTGCTTTGCGCGCTGACCAGACTCCGCGGTCACCGCGCTCGCGCCGCATGACAGACTCCATCTCATTCTACACGCTCAAGCTCGGGCTCATGTACCTCGGCTTGACGCCCTTCCCGATCTCTACGCGGAACTCGGCAATTGCAATCGCGCACCTCGTCACGAAGACAGGGGTGAAGCAGATGTTCGTGAGCGCGGACCCCGCCATGCAGCGCCTCGCGCACGAGACGAACGAGCTGCTCGCCAAAGATGGCAAGGAGTTCGAGCTTCTCCCCATGCCTACATACGAGGATATGTACGGCCCTGGTGGCGATGATGCGCTCGTACCCATGGGCAAGGTCAGCCCGAACAAGACGTGTATCATCCTGCATTCCTCCGGTGAGTCCGATGTGTCGCGTGGCCCCACAGGGATAGCCACCGGGCCCGCGGGGAGGGCGCGCGTTTGATCTCCCATACTGAAGCTGTCCGTTCTAGGATCTACGGCATTCCCAAAGCCCATCAAGTTCCTAGACAAGAACTTCAGGAAGTGGGGTCCCTTCGTCTGTGAGTTGCACGTCAAGGCGATCCGCGACATATGACGAGCTATCATCCGTGCAGACTATGGCGATGTTGATTTCTGCGGCTTGCGCGTGGGTGCGCAGGCGAATCCCATGTTCCGTATGTGATCCTTCTTGCCAGGCAGATGTTCGAATCGAGACATTAACATACTTGCATGACAGACGTGATGGGTTCGCTCATGATGTGCTGGTCGGTGAGTCGCTCTGCCATCACGCACTCGTACATTCTAGCTGATCTTTCGCGTTAGGTCTACGTCGGCGTGGTATGGTCAATGTTCAAGCCTTGCACCCCTCCGGTCTACCCAACGCCCGAGCTGTTCCTCGATTCTCTGGTCGCAACGCGGAGTGAGATCGTATACTGTGTCCCTGCGTTCATTGAGGTCAGTTCTTCCGCAATCGGACTTACTCAGAAAAGACTCATCCGTCATGAAGTCATGGGCGCGGGACCCAGCCAACATGCCGCGGATCAAGACCCTGCGTGCCATGGTGAGCGCGGCGTTGTTTGTTTCAAACGTAATGGTGCAGCATGCTCACTGACGTTGAACAGATCTACGCCGGCGCTCCCATGAACAAGCAGATCGGCGACCGCCTCGCGGCCGAGGACATCGCCCTCATCCCCTTCTACGGCTCGTGCGTATCGTCTATCCTCTTAATCCGTATGGTTTGAAACTGACCAACACGCCGTGCCTCGTTCAGAACTGAGATCGGCGCTGTTGTGCGCCTCATCCCTGATCCCAAGAAGATGGAGAAGTCGGAATGGGATTACTTCCAGATCTCCCCGCACATCGACATCAGGCTACTCCCTCAGGAAGGCCAACCGCACATCTTCGAGCCTGTTGCATTTGTATGCATCCAATCACCTCGTCCCGTTGAGCGACCCATCATCTGATATCCTGGCAGGATTCACCGACGTTCACGCCCAATGTGTTCAACTCGGTCATCGAAGGTCGTCCCGCATACTCGACGAGCGATCTCATCGAGCGGCACCCGACGAAGCACAATCTTTTCCGGGTGTTCGGACGTGCTGATGATCAGCTCATGCTCTCCACTGGCGAGAAGACCAACCCCGCGCCGCTGGGTATGCGTTTCACTTCCCTCTATGTCAATTCGAGCTGGCAGCTGATTTGCTATCTTCAGAGGCGATTCTGTGCCAGGACCCGCATGTTCACGCCTGCCTTATGTTCGGGCGTGGCCGCTTCCAGAACGGCATTCTCATCCAGCCCAAGGAGCTCTTCGATCCGAGCGATGAGGCGAAGCTGGAGGAGTACAGGAACAAGATCTGGTACGTGCGACATACCTCACCTGGCAACTCCTGCTGACAGGGATGTGGATATAGGCCCTCGATCGAGAAGATGAATGCATATGCACCGTCGCACTCGCGCGTGTTCAAGGAGATGATCATGGTCACAACGCCGAACAAGCCTCTCGAGTACACTGCAAAGGGGACGCCCCGTCGCCAGGTCTGTATCGCTGCCTACGCAGATGAGATTGACGCCCTCTACAAGAGGGTCGAGGAATCTTCGCAGATCGACCTGCCACCGCCCAGGGACTGGGCCCCCGAAACTGTCCACCAGTACATCGGAGATGTGGTGAGGAAGGTCATGGAGAACAACGACATCAAGGACGACGACGACCTCTTCCAGCAAGGTTGCGACAGGTACGACTGCGTGAATGTGCGATCATCGATGTTGTGCGATGCTGACATCCCCTCAGTCTGCAAGCGACCTGGATTCGCAACACTATCATCCATGCGCTCCGCTCTTCCTCCAGTGTCAACACCCACGACATCCCCACTACCTTCGTCTACTCGAACCATACTATCTCCGCACTGGCAGCTTACATCTCTGCGATCTACTCGGGCAAGTCTGTCGACAAGGATGCGGAGCGCGCTGCCTCGATCGAGCGCATGCGGGCCCTGCTCGAGAAGTACAGCGCGGGTTTGGAGCGGCGGTTCCCCGAGAAGGCTGCCAATGGTCATGCAAACGGACATGCCAATGGGACGGCGGAGATAGTGCTGGTCACAGGGACGACAGGCCGTTTGGGCTCTCATCTGCTCGCGCAGCTGCTGCAGCGACCGGATGTCGTCCGCGTCTACGCGCTGAACCGGGAGTCGTCTGGCTCCGTGGCTGCGCTCGAGAAGCGCTCCAGGGAAGCGTTCAAGCAGTGGGGTTTGGACGAGTCGCTGCTCTCTGGAGGGAAGGTCTCCTTCCATGCAGTCGACCTTGCAAAGCCAAACTTCGCCCTGAGCGAGGAACTATACCAGGAGGTAAGCTCCTTCACCCCCGGCATCTTCTTTAGCTGACCCGTCCGCACAGATAAGGAGCAATGTTACCCAAATCATCCACAATGGTGAGTCATCCTCCGGCTTGCGAGGGGAACCACGTCCTAACTCGGTGATTGCTTAGCTTGGCGCGTGGACTTCAACGTCGCGCTCCCGTCTTTCGAGCCCCTTCTTGCCGGCGCGCGCAACATCCTCGACTTGGCTCTGAGCTCCCCGCGCCCAGGCGGACCGCGCACGCTCTTCGTCAGCTCAATTTCCTCCCTGCGCAGTACGTATGCTGTGACTTCATGGGGCGCACTGATTGACTAGTGATTGCAGACCACTCCGAGCCTACCCCTGCTGTCGAGACCATTGAGGTCGACCCTTCCCTTGCATACGGGACTGGGTACAGTGAGAGCAAGTGGGTTACGGAGCAGCTGTTCGGACGTGCGGCGCAGAAGGGCCTGAGGGCGACTTCTGTCCGTGTTGGTCAAGTCAGTGGCGACCAGCGCACGGGTGGCTGGAACACGACCGAGTGGGTGGCCGCTCTCGTTCGCGTCAGTCAGCGCCTCGGTTGCATCCCCTCAAAGGAGGAGGTACGTACCCACATTCATGACCACCCTTCGTCCACGGTCGCTCATCGCACTGCGCAGGATCTTACGTGGGTTGCCGTCGACGTCGTGGCATCTGCACTGCAGGAGATGGTCGACTCGAACGAGCCCGCGCTGCACCTCGTCTCGCCACGCCCGGTGCCATGGAACGCAGTGTTCCTCCCCATCGCGGAGCGGCTCGGGGTGCCAGCTGTGCCGTACGATGAGTGGCTCGCGCGTCTCGAGAAGTCCGCTGCGGCTGCGAGCGCGCGGCCGGGCGTCGAGCAGCACGACTCGGCGCACAACCTGATCTCGTTCTTCAAGGCGGAGGGCATGGGTGGTGCTGCGATCCCGTTGAGCACGGAGAAGGCGGTTCGTTCTTCGAAGGCCCTGGCGAATGTGCGTCCGATTGGCCGCGAGGACGCGCTGAACTACGTGGAGTTCTGGGCGAAGGTGGGCCACCTGAAGCAGACTGCGTGAACGCTGCCAGTGGTCGGTCTCGTTGCATGTTTATATCTTGTTGTCTTGTTGTCTTGGCTGTCGCGCATGTAAAAAGTTGGATACCTGGTAGTTCGCATAGATTGTAGAATATGATTAGCTTTCCTAGACAACTTCACACCTTCACGGTCTGCAGGACCATGTGCTCCATCTGCTGCTGACACACAGCACCAAGATAAGTCCACGGTAAGCTGCCGTACGCCGAACTGCGTTGGGCAAACTCCTCCGAAGTTTCCTTGAACTGTACTGGCACGTACCTTCGCACGTTTCCGCTCCACCTCCCGCGCACGGAGTCAGCGACGGCGAGACCGAGGAGCACCACGCCAACAGCCAGCTTCGCGGCAAGCAACTCGAGCACAATCGTGCCGTATTCCTTAGTCCAGCTGTCCTCGCCCCCAGAAGCAGTCGTGACCGCACCAGTGGTGCCGACGCTGGTCCGGGCATCACCTCCACGGTCCAAGTCGAGATTGACGGCCTCCACAGGCAACAACTCGAGAGGAAGCTTCGCGAGCCTTGTGGCGCGTTCAGTAGAGAAGTCCTGCCACATTTCGGATACGTCTGTGGTGGGTACGCACCCGGCAACTTGTCCCGCTTATGAGTTCTACCCACTGACACCTGTCGGTCGGTCTACCGGTGAGGGCGTTAACTCGAGCGCAACCGCCGAGCAGTTAAAAATGCGCTGTATGGAAACTGTGAGTATTTACCAGAGAGCTTGGGAGACTCGCGCCCTTCGAGTCGTGTGCCAAGGTATCATTGAGCGGTTGTCATCCGTACATACTGACGTCCACAAAGGTGACTGAAGAGCACTGAAGAAAATTCGTCCCAGCAATACCCAGATGTAAGACGTGGTGAAACTCGTGGCGACAAGACCTGGTGTAAGCTCAGCACTGTTTTTGGCGAGCCATCAGGCTGAGCTGAAGTTCAACTTGAAGGTGTACACATTCTAGCACTAGTCCACATGCCCCAAATATCCTAGAAGCAGAGATGTACTCAGCAATAACCGGTGACCTTGGCCGTACGACTTACCGAACGTCAGAAAGTAGAACTCACTGAGACTTGAACAACTTGCCACAGAACTCCGGCGCTTGGGCCTCAATGAGCACGCATCACGTGCAGTACGCGTCGCGTCGGGATCAAAACATATCAGCGGCGATTGAATCGACTCTTCCTCCTACCACGACCACTGTCGTGACTCACTCCACTACCACCCAAGAGTTCTTCTCGATAGTGCAGGATATGGATGAAGAACTCGACGCAGACATTGCAAGGTCGAAGCTCACGTTTCCGGGATACTTAGTGGCGTCGTGTTCTGATTGCCCCACAGAGCAATTGCGCTCAGTTTGCAAGATACTGGCCGGCCAGCACCAGCAGATGTTATTGACGTGGACGACGGCGAAGACGACGAGGATTTACGCCTTGCGCTAGAGGCATCGAAACGAGAATCAACGGCGGTCTCAAACCCACCGATGCACCAACGACCACCGCCCGCAACCACATCCAACCCCGCGGCTGCCTTCCTGTCCGAGCGTGCCAAACTAGAGCAGGAACGACTGGAGCGCTTGAAGCGCACTCGACCCGACATTCATCGTGATACGACCGCTATCACGGTCGACTCGGACTCGGAGGACGACATAGACGAGGAAGAACGCGCACGCAGTGCGAAAAGGCAGCACATCTCCTCGTCCTCTTCTGGAGCACGTCGTGCCAACCTGTCTACTCCTTCGTCTAGCACCAGAAACGCTCCAAGCACGAGTGCTGCGGCAAGAGCACGGCCGGCACCCGCGACAGGCCGCCAAACGCAGGCTGCAGGCAGTATCTTCTGGGAAGGGGAGCTGCGGCAGACGGCCAACATGCATGTCGATAAGCACAAAGACACGCGGCCCGTCTTCCGACTCTCCGAAATTATCTCCCCGGTAGGTTCTTGTGTCTTTGTTTACTGCCTGGGTATATCACAGGTCGGGTGTACACGTGCAGGGGATTGCCCAGGGATGGCCCCCATCCACGTCAGCAGGGATACCTGTGACTCATACGGGGAAGACGTTGGGAGGTATACGCTGAATGCGAGATAGCCACATCTCGTCTGCTTTCAGCCAGCCGGTTTCCTTTCGGCCTGAACCAGAGGATAGGTGACTGAACTGGAGGCGACTTGTGTACCTGGGAAAAGCGGATATCCCTGGCGTGCATCCTCACCGTGCCCTCACACGGATCTGTTCCTGTCTTCGTTCGGTATGCGCCGACACGTCTCGCTAGATGCGCGAGTCGATCTTTAGCCAACCTGTGCTATGCTCCAGAAATTCGTCGAGTGGCGCTGACGCTTCCCTCCGCAGAAAGAAGATATCGAATTCGCGATTGTATCGGCCTTCTGCTGGAACTTTGCCTGGGTGTACCAGATGTTTGACCGCAAGACACCCGTAATCGCTGTAGATCACAGCCCAGCAGGTAGGTCTTCACGCACAGCGGCGCATTCTCCATCTCCATCTGACTGTCACCACGCAGGGGAGGCATCGATCAAGGCTATCCTGCCTAACTGGATACGTACCACGCCGTTCTTACGCGGTGGATTCGGGTGTATGCATATGAAGGTGCGCCGTGACAGATATTTCTTACGAGTGGATCACAGAGAAGAAGCCCCGCCGGTTTAGTTCATGCTGGTGAGCTCGCCACCTTGTATGCGGCGCGACACATTCCTGCTCACGGTCTTCATAGCTATTTTACAAGACAGGCCGGCTACGAGTCGTCGTTTCGACTGCGAACCTGATCGAGTACGACTGGCGCGACATAGAGAACGTGAGCCCCACACCACCCTCTACGATCTTCCTACTTGAATGCGGCTGACTTCCGTGGGGCAGACCGTATGGGTGCAAGACGTGCCAAAGCTTCCTTCTCCGATTGTTGCTGACCCGAAGAAGGAGGATTTTGCGTCCGCGATGGTCCGAGTTCTGCACGGGGTGAACGTCGCACCTGCCCTAGTGAACTTCTTGAATAACGATGTGCGCGATATTTTGGTCCATATATGCGTCTTTCGCTCACGCTCATGCTCTGTTCTAGCATCCGGATCTCCCGCTGCAGCGGATAGAGTACCTCCGGACGCACTGGGACTGGTCAAAGGTGAAGGCGGCGCTCATCCCCTCAATTGCAGGCAAGCACGAAGGCTGGCCCAAGGTACGCCCGCTCTCCCGTCCTCCGCCACGCTCTAATTACCTCCCCGCAGGTCATCCTGTCCGGGCACACCAGTCTGATGAAGGCGCTGATCGACATGGGCGCGAAGCCGCCCAGCGGCAAGGAGCTCGTGCTCGAGTGCCAGGGCTCGTCGCTCGGGACGTACAGCACGCAGTGGCTGAACGAGTTCTACTGCTCCGCGCGCGGGGAGAGCGCGCAGACGTGGCTGGACGTGTCCAAGGCGCGCCGCGCGAAGCTGCCGTTCCCGCCCATCAAGATCCTGTTCCCGACGGCGCGGTATGTGCGGGAGAGCGTGCTCGGGGAGGCGGTACGTCCATTCTCCGTTCTCCTCGTGTGTGTATATGTAGGAGATTGGGCGAGGGGCTGACGCACGGTGGACGCAGGGCGGAGGGACGATGTTCTGCAGGCGGAAGCAGTGGGAGGGCAAGAACTTCCCGCGGGAGCTGTTCCACCAGACGAAGAGCAAGCGCGGGCGCGTGCTCATGCACTCGAAGGTCAGCACCGTTGCCAGCTTCCAGCTTTCACAGATGATGTGCTCAGCGCGTCGCGACCGTTGGACAGATGGTGCTGGGGACGTTCCGCGACAAGCGGGGCGGGCTCGATCGACATGCCAGGAGCTCGGCCCAGGCTGACAGCGAGGACGACGATGACGCGGGTGGCAGCGGCGACACTGCCGAGGACCAGAAGCTCGCGGGGTGGGTGTACGTCGGCTCGCACAACTTCACGCCGTCTGCGTGGGGGACGCTCTCCGGGTCGGGATTTAACCCTACCCTCAACGTGAGTCTCAATAACCTTTCTTTAACCTCGATTTCAGAGAGAAGCTGATAATGCGGCAGATTACCAACTATGAGCTGGGCGTCCTGATCCCTTTGCACAGTCAAGAGGAGATTGACAAGGTGGCGTGCTGGGAGCGCCCGCCGCAGAAGTATGTCAGCGGGCGGGACGAGCCTTGGGTGAGGTGTCTATCTGCCAGCGTCACCGATCCTTGTCTGACGGACGTTTATTTCGCTCCAGATACAGTCCGAGTCAGCCGCGTTCGTCGAGGAGGCTGCACCGGTCGCGACTGCGTGAGCCCAGCGCGCGGCCTTCTCGTGCTTTGTGGGGAATGGTCAGACTCAATGCTCCTATCACTATGTTCTGCGCGTGCTGCGATGGCTGCGCATTATGCTTGGAACTATCGCTCTCTCTCCAGGTCGGACCACGTCACACGCTGAGCAGCGGACTGTGGCCCGCTCCCTCGCCGGCGAGCTCAAATTCACGGTTGTAACGGCGCGACGTGCCCGTCGGACGTGTCGCGACAATTCTTTGAATGCGTCGTCCAGCTGCCTATCTTCGTCAGTGTCCGCGAATGTCTGCATAGCGCGCCGGCCGAGAGACTGTACCGTTTGCTCGGAGGAGGCCGAGCAGTAGACGTTCGGCACGGGTGCGGAGATGTTCTCGTTCTATTTGCGACCCAGTTCAGGTCAGCCCCTCGCATTTCACTGCGGTCTACTACAACTACTGCGCTGGTGCTGTCTTACCAAAACTCTCGCTCTGTCTCCGATACTATGTAGGCTAGCGAAGGGCTGACCAAGTACTTAGTACTTACTGCGCTGGCTCTGCATGCGGACCGATAAGAGTCTTTTTTGCTGTCCTGAAGTCCATTGAACATATGCTCTAGTGTTTGAACGGCCAGAAGTAGTATGAGATGTCCCAACCGTTGATGCTGAGCAGACGGTTGCGATGCGGTTCACTGCATTTGGACGTGCCGTGCCGCCGGAGCCAAACAGAGCCAAATGTCAGGCGCTCGGCAAGCGCGGGAGGAGACTGAGAAAGGCCTCAGCTTGCTGCCTCTCTCCACACTCGCTTGCTCCCTGTCCGCTCGTTTATCTCGTTCCTCATCGGCGTCCTCGTCGTCTCCGGCAGCGCACCCGACGTTCTAGCAAGCCTCCTCGTCGCCATCTCCGCTGTCGACGACACACTACCCGTCAACATGCATGTGCTATCGTACATCCCGACCGGCCTCCTCACCTTGTTCTTTGCGTGGTATCTACTCCCATTAACGAGCGCGAGCTGTGAGTATATGCATGCGATGCGGTTTGCTGGAGTCTAACAAGAGGACAGCGTACTTCGTGATCAATACACCGGCGAACGGGATTCAATGGTCAAACAACGCCGTCAACCCCATAACTTGGGAGAAGGGCCTTTTGGACGGAGTGACTACTGTGGATGTCGAGCTCGCAAGACTGAGCACAGATGGGCTGATCTTCGTTGCAAAAGACTGTGAGTCATGCCCCAGTCGTATCACACATCTCCGCCCGCTCCCACCGCCAGCTCGAGGCGAGCTACGTCCTGTTCATGTCCGCTGAAGCGTACGGGATCACGTCTTGTGATGGAAGACCGTCTACTCCGGAGCATGAGCGCGCGATGAGGTTTCGATGAGCATCGCCGTTCCGTTGCGCTGTTTGCCAAGGGCATACACGATGTCTAGCGGGGATGGCTCCCGAGTGGCGGTCTGCAGACGATCTATTCGACGGCCGACGTTGTATGCGCACAGCGCACGATCTTCTTGAGTGTAGCAATTGCTACTTTCCTCGTAACTTCCGTTGCCATAGCACGCGCCTGCGCGATGCTTCGAGTTATGTCCCTTTTATGGCTATTGCACATCCCTCGAGCATGCCGAAGACTGTCGCGCGACTGGAAGACAGTTTACCGAGGCATCGGAGTGCAAGGAGGTCTTCATGAGTACCTTGCTCATGCGTCCTTTGCGACGAACACATGCCTTTCGAGCGTACAGGGCAGATCGCTAGGCATCCTGGGACCGCCTCCTCCCACTTTGAGGCATCCCAGCAATGGTCAATACAACAGGAGACAGGAACAGGGACAAGGGACAAGAGAATGGGTATGCCGTTGGGTCGGTGGCGGTCAGTGCGCAAAAGCCGGTGGTTCCCCTGGAGCTGTTCACTCTGCAATCTCCTCATCGTCCAGATATTCCCCTTCCATCTCGTCGCTTCTTCAAGGCGTATACTGACCATGCTATGCCCAGTCTCCACACCACTCTCGACGGGCGCCCTGAACCTGTTCCTCCAAGACGTGCCCACAGGCGACGACTACTACCTCCTCTTCCTCAACTCCACCCACGGTGTCATGTACGGCGCCTCCCAACGCTTCGCGATCTCGAACTCGGGCAACGGCACCGCGCCGACCCCCGCCGCGGGTGCCCCCACCGTCACCGTCTCGGGCGGCCCGAACCCCACTGTCGGCTTCGCGACGACTTTCCCCCCATCGGCGAACGGCGTGAGCGCGCTGAGAACTGTGCAGGACGCGCGAATGCAGCTCATGTCTATGGCGGGCGTCGTGGCGGTGTGTGCGCTGGGCGGGGCGTTGACCGTCCTCTGAGCGATTCAGGGGCTCGCAGGGCGCGATACGCGACACACGCCGCGCTGTCAGGCGCGCACCGGTTGCGATAGTACGGTGCGTTTGAGCGGCGGCGCGGGAGAGCGGTGCGGAGAGGAGGGTTGTGCGGGGCTTGGTGGGCTGCGGCTTAGATCTATACTATCTTTTTGGGACCACGGGCTATGCTAGTTAGTGTTTTCGCCTTTCGACTTTTGCGCTGTGATGGACTACTACCGACCGAATGACGCAGTGCCGAGGAATTTCTATATTATACCAGCCTTTTCGATGACGAATCGACGCGCATCCTGCGACCTCGAGGTGGGTCTTGTGCATGCGGTGTTCGCTGAGTTGTTGCGTAGCAAATATGGTGTCGTTACATCCGGAACCTCGAGCGCGGTCTCTGGTGCGTCCTAGAGCAGCATCTGGCAGTTAACTCAGCTGACATGCCTGGCTGCAGTGCACAATTCCGCCCCCTTGGCTCCCTCAGCGTTACCATTCCACGCGCAGCATGCAGACGATGTGCGCCCGCAGACGGCGGCCCCGACCAATAGGACATGCCCATGGTAGTCCGCCACACTCATGACCGGACTTGAAGCACAAGCAACGCGATGGTGGTTACGCTTGGAGGCTATTGCGATGCGGGCGCGTGGCGCGCGGTGATCTCCAATTTACTCCGGGCGAGTCTGACCCTCAAGTCCGAGCACCACACACAGGTCTTCAAGCCTCATACAGAGTCTGTGACAGGGGGTCCAAATATTCCAATTGTCTCTCTCCGCCTGACGAGAGGGATTCCGGGAACATCGTTCGCTCAACGCCGCCCGTAGTAGTAGGTTCCCCTGGCCGAAGTCGCATAGTATAAGAAGTGTATGTACTGGTGAGTCCGCTCTCCATTCGACTTCGCTCGCTCGGGATGCTTCTGCCTAACTCTCTTCTCCAGGTTGTGGAGCTCTTCCTCCCGCTCGCATTTCTTGCGGGTTCGACGATCGCACAACCCTCGCGCTTCGCCGTCAAGGCTCATGGGACGGGGTATCGCTTCGCAGCGGCCGAGCAGCTGACGTCGGATAACCTGCAGGTGGTGACCAAGAATGACCTTGTAGTATGTGCTGTTTTCTCCGAGCATTCGTGCGTTCCTGATCTGTCGTCCAGTACACCACAGAGATCACACTCGGCGGACAGAGTGAGAATTGCGCGCATGACCTCGATATCCAACATCGGAGAAGCTGACGCCTAGAGCAGCATTCACAGTGCAGTTCGATACCGGCTCGACGGACCTGTGGGTCAACACCAAGGGCCGCAACGTGCAGCTTACAAACCAGACAAGCCTCATCACGTCTATAACCTACGGAGTGGGTAAAGTCGAGGGACCGATAGACTTTGCACAGGTCAAGATCGGCGACTTCGTCATCGACTCGCAGGGTACGTATCCACCAGTCTCAGCTGCACGCGTACGTGTCATGACTCTCGCGCTGCAGCCTTCATCAACCCGACCTCCATTGTCGACTTCGACCTCGACATCGACGGGATCCTGGGCATGGCCTTCGACGTCAGCAGCGTCCACAGTGCAATCAAGAACGCCTTCGGGCCCTCCGCTGCCGACACAATCGGGCGCTCGCCCATCACCTCTCTCTTCGCCGCGAACCCGTCCCTCCCGAACAACTTCGACGTGCAGCTGGCGCGCACGAGCGACACCGAGGACCTCGCCGACGGCTCGTTCACGATCTCGGGCCATGCCCCGGGCTTCGACCGCGTCGCACAGGCTCCGAAGCTCCCGCGCGTGAGCGACCAGCACTGGAGCATCGTCATGGACGCGATGAACGTGAATGGGAAGTCGTTCGCGTTCGACAAGTCACGCATTGACGGGACGCCCGCGGGGAAGACCGTTGCTATGCTCGACACGGGATTTTCATTCCCGCCGCTCCCGCCGAAGGCTGTCGACGCTATTTACAGCAGCATCCCCGGCGCGGTGTTCAACCCCTCGTCGAAGCTCTGGGCCGTCCCTTGCAACGCTTCTACGAGCCTTTCGTTCACATTTGGGTCAGTCTGATGATGTTCTTGGTGGCTGCTGCATGCGTGTTGATTGTGATTTGGATAATAGCGGTCAGGACTTCGTTGTGCACCCTCTCGACCTGACCAGACCGATGGTTACGGACATCACCACGAACGGCCAGAAGAAACAGGTCACTGTGTGCATCAACACGTACCAATACCTCACGCTCGACCCGAACAGCTTCCAAGGCTTTGACATGATCCTCGGCGACGCTTTCCTCCGGAACGTCTACGCATCGTATGTCTCAGTCTGACCCTCGTGCACGCCTCGCTGACGCTGACAAACATACCACGTAGGTTCGATTATGGGGACACCCAGCCTGGCAACACGAACTCTGGCCCGGGCATTCCCTTCGTCCAGATGGTCTCCACGACGGACTCGTCCAAGATGATGAACGAGTTCACGACGGAACGCGCTGCGACGCTCGCCAAGCTCCCCGCGGAGATATCTCCCTCGGACTTCGTGAAGATCGCCACGGGCGGCTCAGGCAGTATCGGCACCGGCACGAGTGGTGCGGCTGAGGACCCCGTCGACGGCGCAGGGAGCATCTTGGGCTTGAGATACAACCTGGTCGCCCTGATCCTCCTGGGAGCCAACTTGGCAATTGGGGTGGCGCTCATTGGGTTGACGGTTGCGATCCGTGTGCAGGGGAGGAAGAACAGGCTGAGCATGCGGACCGTGTATGCACCCGTCCGGTTCAAGGATGACTTCGAGCAGGGTAGCTCCAAGTATGGCAGCTGAGTTGGACCATGAGGTGGACGGCGGACTCCTCATACACCACTCAGAGTACTATTCATCGCCTGTATTGAGCTTTCCAGGTCGCCGCATGGTTATTGGACTTCCTGCCGTCTTCTCTCGCATGGTTCAATCACTCTTATATGTATCAATAGGAACCACAGTCATGATTGTTGCACTACACTACATGCAAGCAGCAACAACAGGACGATTTCGAGAGCCATCAAGCATGGGGAATACGGGACGAAGAGGACCACCGCTTCACGCGGAGGAGACGACAGAAGAGGGGCCCCTCTTGGGAACACGGGTAGAGCCGTAGCTCACGGGGGTCTGCGCCCGCTCGCCCGGAGCATCGTAGGAACCGGAAGACCCGTAGGCCACAGCGCCTCCAGGAGTGGTGTTTCCTCCAATCGGGGCGCCGCCGGCAGCCGCACCGCCCGGGGTAGTGTTTCCGCCGACGGGCACCGACTCGTCGTCCTCAACGCCCGCACTGATCTATCAAACGAATGTGGCAGGAATCGTCAACAAAAAAGGACCAGCGAGGCAGCAGGATAGCAGAAGAGCTCACCCTGTTCACTTCGTACCAGCCCGCAGACGCGGGGCTGATGTCGAGCCAGTAGTTGACCGCGCCGCCAAAGTAGATGCGCCTGGCGCCGCTGCGCTCCTTGATGGCCATGCGACCGAGGTACCCGATCACCTGGCTGGCACGGATGATCTCCTTCTCGGCCTGGTCGCAGCTAGCCTGGTACGGCAAGTGAACCTGGATGCCGATGTCCAAGCCTTCAGGCTAGATGGTGCGTGAAGCAGTGAGCAGTACTCCCGGGGTAGCAATATCGCGACGATGTTACCTTGGTTGCCAGCTTGATTGCGTAGCCCTTTTCGGTGAGCCTGTCCACGATGGGCTTGAGGCAGTGTCCGATGTCGGAGCGCTTCGGCACGTCGAAGGTGAGGGTAGCGCTGTAGGACCGCTGTGGAAAAAGAGATGGTTGGCAAACGCAGTTGAGCGAGCGCGTTGAAGCTCACTTTGATGAAACGCATTACGCCCTCGTCAAGCGACTTCCAGAGCGGCGTCGAGTCCTCTTCAATGGAGTCGGCGACATCGTCGACCTCGGCGGTGAAACCGTTCAACTGCTGGGCGACATAAGCTCCAGTCGCGTCCTTGCTGATGACGATCGTCGAGTTCGCCTGCAGAGAGAGCAGGTTCTTCTGCCAGATCGGCGCCACGCTCTGAATGTCGCCCCGGATGAGCTGGCTCTCCTGGTAGTCGAGCGCGACGTATGCGCTCAGGATGGGCGTGAAGTCGCCGGTGACGGCGAGCGTGTTGCCGACGTTGGGCCAAGTGAGCGCAACGCTCATGTCTTCCGTGGGCTTGTCCAAGTCCGTGATGAAACCTGCTCGTTCGTCAGCTCGCCAACTCAGGTTCAATCCGTCGTTCCAGAACACGCACCGATACCGATGCCAGCGGGGCCACCGGTGCCGTTGACGGCCTGGACGGTCGTGACACCGCTGAGGGCCTTGGGATCCTGCGAATCACCTGTGAATATCGGATGCTCGATCACGGTACCGATAAACACGTACAGTCCAGTGCAGAACGGGCGGGCGGGCCGTCTGGTCTAGGAGCAGCGTGGTGGTCTGCCCGACCTGTGGACAAAGATTGCGTAAGAAACCAGCGGCCGCGAGGAGACCGTGAACATAAACATACCTTGATCGGCGTGTAGTTCCCAGCGGTGACAATCGACCCTTGGCCGACCTGCGTCGCGCTGAACCCGAGGCTGCGAGGAACATCGTCAGAATGGGAAGTAGGAACGCAGAAGTGTATCACGAACTTGGCGGTCCAGGTGGCGTTGAGGCTGGAGCGACCAGTCGCCGCAAGGGTCGTCACTCTAAGAAGAACAGAGTACATATGTTAGCAAGAGCAGCAATTTCGGGTCGCTGGAGCCCATTGCTCACTTCCAGGCGATCGGGAACTGGTCGACGAAGAGCTGAGAAGTCGGCGGAGTGAAGCAAAGCATCAGCGTGACATTGTCGCCGAGGTTGGTACTGATAAGAGATAGTGAGCACTGTGAGCAAGATGAGACATCACACAGTCCGTACCTCCTGAAGGTCAGGTTTCTGGTGGCCATTGCGAATTAGGGAGTTTGAGGCTGATCGTTGGCAGAGAGCGGTACGGTTCTGGGTAGCTGTGGTTGCTGCTGGACCAGCTCGCTCTGCACAACCTTTTATAACCTTCGAGATGGGTACCTTACGTGGGACAGGCGAAGGGTACCAGCACGTACTGTTCACAAACGTGGTTAGCTCTGGCATCCGGCGTTGGACGCGGCCGACAATCCCTTCACGGTGAACCGTTCCATGCCTGTCAGCTTGACATTCCCAGCAGACTTTGACATTCATTCAACACCGTGGAGTGTCGGGATTTGTGTACTCCGGAATTCAACCGGTGAGAAGACCTGTTGATGCGCCATCCATCAATCTGGCTAACTTGACAGTGTCTTGGAAACCCGGGCCCTACGATCGACGCACCGAGCTTTCAATAGGTTCAACAATAACAGAGAAGGAAATCTCCCTCTAGCACATGAGATATCTCCATGTTTCAACGAGACACCAGCGGCGTTTGTAATTATCGAGTTGCCAGGCGACTCGGACTCCGACCTGAGCCGGACTAGAAACCGTTTCCGCAGAGAGCATTGCCCCGAGAATGTGCAGGCTCGATGCAGTCTCAGAGCCTCCATACAATTGAAGTTGCGCTATAGCCATTAGATAGATCTTTGATAGTGCGACCATTGCAAGCCACACGAGTGACGAGTCCGAAGGCTGTTGGAACTTGAAAACGCCGAGCGTCAGCAGACTCGATCCCGGACGTACGGATGTAACTCACCTTCTACTTATTGGAGTTGATTGACATACTGTATCCGGTCTGGGGACCGTTCCTGAATGTACGGGGAAGAGAACGATGCGGTTACGGAGCAACAGGGCAAGCGCGCAGCGTTGCGGCACGGTCCGAGAACGTGACCGTGACCAGAGTCACTTTGGTGGAACTTGGATGCCCGGAACCTCCACCCACCTCCACCCACTCCTAGCACTGTGCTAGGGCGTGGTTCTGAGCGTTCCTATCGGTCAAGCGAATTGACTGTGAGGAACGCGTTTAGGTAAGGACTTACTTATAGTTCATGATCTTGCCCGTCCTGCCAGTGTCCTGAGTGGAGTCGGACCGTCGAAGTCACGGCCTTTTAGCTTCAATTGCCAGTGCCACTAACCCGGTGCTGACTCCGGAATGGCAGAAACTACTCGGCTACGAAACCAATGGTAGCATGAAGTTGTGACATTGTTCAAAACAATTCATCTACTTACGCGTTCAGTCCCAGTTCCCGACACCAAGCCCGCCCTGGATTTCCGCTACAGAGATACATAGAAGGAGAAATAAAAAGTCCGAACGTTCGAATTCAGGGCTCATATCGGATGGGTGAGTACGGCGGGCGTCCATTACTCTGTCAGCGAAGTATAAGTAACTGATGTAGCATCACTGAGGCCGACAGCTTGTCCTTTCCGGCACCTACCACTTCCCGACTCACACACCATTCAATCTCTGTCAAGAAATGCGGGGAGCAGGGTTAATTACAATGTCAGGAGATCATCGGCGACTACGACGACCGTGTGCTAACCACTTTGAGAGGAGTACGTGTCCGCCTTCAGGTGGTAAGTATAACCAGTCGCACTGCGTGCCGGATCTTACAATATTGAATCACACCTACTTTATTAATGTGACGCTAGAATCCTCCAACACTTGTACGTCGATGAACTCCCCCATCACCTGGAAGTGAGCGATGCGCACTGTAGCTGACCTTCCGTTGTCCATACTGACATTCACTTCTCAAGAGTGACGACTCTTGCGGCGGGGTCCGTGCTGCTACGGATGCACTGCTACCGCCCCAGTACACCTTCGACCGCTCCGTTATCAGGGAGCACCGGCTCGTCACCAGCGGACCGTACGCCGTTGTCCGCCATCCCGCCTACACGGGCTTCGAGGAGCTCCATGCTGCACCTCACTTGATCTAGCGATTTCATCATTGTCTTCTCCGGTTTTCCATACGGTCTAATTATGTGCGCCGCAGTCTCGGTTACAGCGCGATGTTGCCAGCGAAAAAGGCACGGCACTTACTATCAAGTAGGTTAATGTCCCGGCATTTCCCGGTGGTGACTTGAGCGCCTATACTGTGAGCCTTTCCTCTTAGCTTTCCACCACTACCATTTTTCATAACTCCTTTGTGCAAGTTGCGACTCACGACCTAGCATGGGTCCTTCTAAAGGTACGAGCCCCGTGCACCGTTTTAGCGTGATTGTACATTTCATCGAGTCAGGTCAACAGTCAGGTCAAGAGCGGTCGTGCTCAGCGATCGGGACCGGCCAGTGGTCTCCCCTGGTCTACCATCATCGTTTATATGCTTCCCTGCGCGAAGGATTCTGGACTTATATTACAGTGTCAGTGCTAACGCTAGTCCGTGACTGAAGCGCGTACGCTTCCGAACCATTGCCACCGGTGCGACGGCATGGCCGGTAGACATCACTCAGGTCCAAATTGCTGAACAACCTGGTCTTGGAATCTCCGAACTCAAGACGCTCGAAGCACGAACAACTCTGTTATGTGGCGCATCATTGTGCACGACGTGGTATATGGTACAGTGGGCGTCCATTACTCTGTCACGCGAGGAATGACTGATTGAGCATCACTATGTACGACAGCTTGTCCCTTTCCGGCCCTATGGCTCGCCGGCTCTCACACTATGTATCCTTGTCAAGCATGCTTGGATCAGTCTGGGGAGCAAGGTTGTTCATGTCGGCCTCATGTCAGGAAGCAACCGGCGACTACGACGACCGCATACTAACCTCTTCCGGAGGTGAGATGTTGAATAGATGCAGTGCGAACGTCCGAAGGCTCACGCACACGCAGATAAAGGTATATAAGGACAACGAGTGCCGTGTGTCTCTCCAGTCTCATCCAAAGCAACTTCGAACGGCGCAGAACACACAAGACAGCTATCAATGGCAACCAGGAACCTCACCTTCAAAAGGTATGACTCCCACCTTGTATGGTTTGCCTCTTCACTTAGTTGATCCCTCTGTCTAGCACCAACCTCGGCGACAATGTGACGCTGATGCTTTGCTTCACCCCTCCGACTCCTCGACTTTTCGTCGACCAGTTCCCTATCGCCTGGAAGTGAGCAATGGACTCCAGCGACCCGAAATCGTTGCTCTTGCTAAAATAGATACTCTGTTCCCAGAGTGACAACCCTTGCGGCAACCGGTCGCTCCAGCCTCAACGCCACCTGGACCGCCAAGTTCGTGATACACATCTCCATTCCTACTTCGCATGCTGACGATGTTTGTGGCAGCCTCGGTTTCAGCGCGACGCAGGTCGGCCAAGGGTCGATTGTCACCGCTGGGAACTACACGCCTATCCAGGTATGTTTATCTTTCCGGTCTCCTCGCAGCCGCTGGTTTCTTACGCACTCTTTGTCCACAGGTTGGGCAGACCACCACGCTGCTCCTCGACCAGACGGCCCGCCCTCCCGTTCAGCACTGGACTGTGCGTATTCATTGGTACCGTAATTGAGCATCCGATATTCACAGGTGATTCGCAGGATCCCAAGGCCCTCAGCGGTGTCACGACCGTCCAGGCCGTCAACGGCACCGGTGGTCCCGCCGGCATCGGTCTTGGTACGTGTGTCGAGAAGAACGACTATGACATGGTCGAGCTGACAAACATCAGGCTTCATCACGGACCTCAACAAGCCCACGGAAGACATGAGCGTTGCGCTCACTTGGCCCAACGTCGGCAACACGCTCGCGGTCACCGGCGACTTCACGCCCATCCTGAGCGCATACGTCGCGCTCGACTACCAGGAGAGCCAGCTCATCCGGGGCGACATACAGAGCGTGGCGCCGATCTGGCAGAAGAACCTGCTCTCTCTGCAGGCGAACTCGACGATCGTCATCAGCAAGGACGCGACTGGAGCTTATGTCGCGCAGCAGTTGAGCGGCTTCGATGCCGATGCCGAGGACCGTGACCCCAGCGACCAGATCCCTGCATCCATCGATCAGAAGGACATTGTCACTGTCAGTGCATCTCGTAGCTTCCGAGCGGATGAATAAAAAGACTGACACATCTCCCTGCAGACCCGCGTGTACCGCGCGACGCTCTCGTTCGGAGCACAAGGTCTGGTCAATGACAGTCTCCAGACGATCACGGAGTATCTTTACAAGGAAGGATACCGTGTCAAGGTGACTCTCCTGGTACGTCTCCAGGCTCTGCATGTCACCACACATTTGGTTGAGTCGTCCCGTGCAGGGGAGGTCCACCGACGCCCTCTTGGAGCTCATCCTTCCGTACAACACGAGCTGCAACCAGGCCGAAAAGGAGCTCCTTGGGTACATCGAGGACCACGGCTTCCCGACCCGCGCCACTATCAAGGAGCGTGGTGGGGAAAAGACGGTCTTTACGGAGGAACGCCTTTCGTTCTGGGAGGACATCAACCCCGCGACGAGCGAGTGGTACATCAGCAAGGTATGGTCGCGCTGTTTGTCTCCCTTTCAGACACCTTAGGCGAGCACGCACAGAGCATTGTCCCGCCCAACACGGGCTTCGGACCCATCAAGATCCAGGCGAATGGCAGTGACAGCATCGTCGCCGACATCGTGAAGACCGTGGGAGAGCCCTCTCTCGGGAACGGCGAGGCCATGAACGGGACGGTCAATGGCTCTGCGGGTCTTCTCGGCAGCGACCTTGTGCAGCCTGAGCCTCAAGCTCCCGTTAGCTACGGCAAGACTCGCAGCATCAACAGGAAGGCTTCCACCATTAGCCTGGCTGCTTAGTCTTGCAGATGCTCGGCTCCGGTATATGAGGGTATCAAGCCCCTTACCCATCTCGTCTTCTGCTGTCTGTGATTCTCCCTATGTAGTCTTGTGCACTCTCCGCTTTCAATGATTGATAGTCGCCTCATTGGAATGTCAGAGTGTGTTGCAATGCTCGTCCGCCGATGCCCCGAACACCGCGTGTGCCACAGCTACATGATTATAGGTCCGGCCAGATGCTCTGATGCCTGCGATGTTCGAGTCGGCCTTATGCCTTCACCTCAATTGAAACATTTTACGGATAGAGACATGGTATGTCCTGGTACAGAACGCGGTTTATCAAGTCGATAGCCCAAATCCTAATGTTACCTGACTGAACCAATCCCAGCCTCCATCACGACAACCGACGTGTCCGGATCTAGCGTCGGATCCGCAAACGCGTGCTTCTCCCCGTCTATGTGCTTCTCCCCGTCTATTTGCTTCTCCTCGTCCGTGTACGATGTACACCGCCTCTCCACCAATATCTCTGAGTGATTGACAGGAGACACCTCCGTGGCACGAGGTGCAGACCGCCCAGTTCTACTCGCAACTATGTCAGGAGGACACGGAGCATGTCAAGAGAAGGTAGACGTACATAGACACGCCGTAGTCTGATATCCTGCTTATCTGCATGCATGGGGCCGCGAAGCGCGGCATGGTGCTCGTCCCGGACGCGCTGAACCGGGAGGTGCTGTACCTAGTCCGTAGATCCTCTCGCGCGTTGAGGCTCGACATGAGCGATGTGGAGTACACTACGGTGGCATACACATCAGTTACGAACACTGGACGAGGCGTGCGCGACTTACGGCTGGCAGCGAGGTACCACAGCATCGTCGATATGAGGCTGTGCGGGCACATGAATCTCTAAACGAGGCAGGTAAGGGTGAATGGAGGCTTTGCCGCAGAATAAGAGGACCGCTTACCAAGACGATCCCTGCGAGCGCGGACAAACTGATGGCAAGCAGTCAGTAGAACTGAGGAGCGTCGGAAGGGTCAGGTGGCCAAGCGTACCATGTCAAAACCCCGGTTGAAAGAGTGTAGAATGCCTACATGAGAGAAATTGAGTCGTCATCGATCGGGCATAGCGTAAGACAGCTGCGCGTACCAGTCGCTTCACGAGAGGGCTGCAACACAACACGTCCGCACCTGAGTATGTAAGAAAAAACGTGAGAGGGGAGCTCTACTCACCTCGGACCGTCCGTACCTGACCGGATCAAGACGAACAGAAGCGTCGACGTCAACGCGGTGTCGGTCACCGCGAACAAGACGTTGACCGACTTCTCGATATTCTGGCGGGCGCGAGCCAATTAATACAATGATGAGAGGCGTAGAGCAGGAGTAACGTACAACAACTTCGACGTACAGCGCCGGCACTCCCGTGGCAAGCACTCTAGACCAGGCGTGCCCTCCGTCAGCAGATACGTGGCGAAGCGACAGGGCCTGTATATACATATGAACGAGACTCACGTGTAAGCGGCCAGTGCTGCGCGAGTGAGGTGAGCGAGAAGAGCGCGGTGTGAAGACTTGCGGTTGTACGCACCAACTCCGGCAACTTGTAGACCTTCCAGTTAGCCACTGAGCTCGAAACGTGTATTGGGAAGATGCTCACCGAAGGTACCTAAGATCAATAGACTCTGTTGCACATATCAGCTTCCGAGGCTAGGGGATTCGAAGAAGCTCACCAATGCTAGAGTCGCTCGTACACTTCTCCTGACTGGGCGTTCATGGACTGATCAGCGCAGATCGGACTTGGCGTTACGTGAATACTTACTCTTCCATATGCGGTGAGCGTAAAACCTGTAGCATCACTCAGCAAAGGGAATATCGGGATCTGCGAGTCACGCACATCTGAATCACTAGAACCGCGACAGCCTGCGGGATGGTCAGCATCCGCGATGCACAACAGCGAGTCTCCGTACGTTTAGGAAAACCTGAACCTAGGAGCGCATGGTAGTTAGCGACATGCTGGGCCACTCTTGACCGGAACCGCTCACAAGAGTAGACCTGTTCTCAAGAGGTGCGTCAGTACGCCGGAAGTGCAAAAGTATTCGAGGCTCACCATGGCAGAGTGTCTGGTCGGTCGTATGTTTGGGAGTGTGCGGTGACGAACACTACCCACACTGGTAGCGTCGCGGTGTTAGCAGATTGACGGAAGCGTAATACACTTGGACGCACCTGTGTATATGAGGAGGACGGAGCGCACAGTGTTGAGAACGAGGACGACCAGGACCTATATTGTGCTTCAGTCGAACATCGCGAGCGAACGGCTTCGAACAACACGCACGACGCATCTGAGAAACAGTCGATCGCCCCGATAGGAGTGTCGCAAGTAGAATGCAATCTGACCGCTGAAAACTGCAGCGCCTTCGTCACACTCAGCTGCAGCGCGTGGATCATGAGAACTCACCGCCGAAAAGGCTATCAGGACGAAGTGAATTTCAGCTTCACGACGTCTACTACCACAAAGACTCTACGTACGCGCAGTTGATGGCAGAACACACCCCCAGAACCGCCGAGCTATGATGTATTGGTGAGTGAATACCCGCTTGCGCCTGCTGAGCACGTACTTGGCTTTAATCGTTGGCATGATAGCGTGCAAGGACCGAGGTACTGGTCGTCAGATCGCCTTCGACAACTGCTAATGCGTCGTGCGATGTGTGTGGGAGGGGGTGACGCAGGAATGAGAGTACCCTCGACATGCTACTGTTGTGCTGCGGCGCGGGCGGATATTCGATAGGGTCTGAGTAAGATGGGGCGGATGCTGGGGCGGATGTAGGGAATGATTCCATAAGGAGCAGTTCGCGGACGCATAGGAGGGCCCGGCGGGTCAGATCGACATTCCGCTATTCAAAACCAGCCCGATTCTCCTCCGCGGGAGAGCCAGTGCGCCCTACGTGGCCATTCTGAGGCACGAAACTTTTGGGGGCGTCTGAAATTGCAAAAACGGTCATTATCGTCTGACCTGCATTCGCGCATGCAGTAGTAACAAGTTGAGGCTGACGATGGCTATGTATGTAGTCCGAGTATGATTGAAGCGCCCACGTGGCGCGGACGCGGATTCAATTCCCCTCATGTCGTCCGAACAAACAATCGTACTCATTCGCCAGATATGATACACGGCGTACACACCTCGAGACTACCCATCTACTATCACGACGGCCTGTCACCAGTGAAGCCGATGGTTCGGGCATTGGTACCCAGTCGGGTTTTTGTGCAGGTACTTCTGGTGGTACTCCTCAGCATCCCACCACCGGCCCGCAGGGACAATCTGCGTTACGATCTTCTTGCCTGAGACCCACGTGTAAGAGGGTATCTCTGCGGTAAGGGGGACGGACGTACCTGCCGGGTCGAAGTGCTTCTTCTGCACCTCTTCCGTGACGCGCTTCGCGATCTCGAGTTGTTCGGGCGTGTGATAGAAGATAGCGGAGCGGTACTCTGCGGCTGACTTAGAGAGGGACGGTGGACCAGAAATGAGCAACGTACGGGTGCCAGTGTCCTTTCCCTGCTTATTGACAGTCGTGGGGTCATGGGTGCGGTAGAAAAACTCTGCGCAAGAGGTTGGCACCGACGTATCCCACGAGCAGAATTGACACGCACCGACGAGCTCATCGTACGTGACGATGCTGGGATCGAACTCAATCCGCACGGCCTCCGCATGGTCGGTCGACCCCGTGCACACGGTCTTGTAGTCCGGGTTCTCCGCCTCCTCCTTCCCGCCCGTGTATCCCACCGCGGTCTTGAGGATGCCCTTGTTCTCGCTGGGCGGGAAGTACTTGAGGAAGATGTGTTCGACGCCCCAGAAGCATCCAGACGCGAAGGTTGCGACTTCCGGTGTTCCGTTTGCTGTGGAATATGGGTCCAGTTCTGAGCTCCCCGCGTTCTTCCGTTACGTACCTGACATGGTTGCCGTAAACGCCGCTGCACTGATACCGCGAGAGAGACTTGGAGGACGAACGAAGGGGGAAAGGATTGCTGAGAGGCGGTTCAACATGCACGCACGAATTAAAGGGCAGCAGGAACGGTGCGCTCATCCTGCGTCAGCATAACGCAAGACCACGTGATGCCGCGGTGCAGTCAGCCTGTCAAGTAGTGACCATCGTGCACTCTTCTCAGTGACTCGACGATGTGGTCAACGATGAGCAAGCAAGGATGGTCGTTGGGCGTTGGGCGTTGGGGAAGGGGGGAAAGGAGGAGGAGGAGGGAGGTACGAACGCGCGCCTCCTCGGGTTGTACCCGATCTGGTATATCGTCGGCACTTAGCCACAAACCGAATCGTATGTTTGTGCGCGATGGTCGCTGTCAGTGTAACACATGCGCACCGTCTTCCTCAAGATCGTCCCCGGAAGATGATTCCCCCAAAAATGATACTACCACTGCGTGATGCTGGACACCCCAGCATCATCACGACCTGCACTAAAAGTACACGAACAACAGCAGCCAGCGGACAAGCGTGCTTCGTAGACAACAGCAGAAGAGAAAGAAAACAGCCGCAACGGAGGCTCCAAGTCCCAATCGATAGCACAGACAGCAACCAGCACGATACACGGGAAAGCACAATACACACCCATCGCCCCAAAGCCTCAGACACACCGGCCTATTCCGGCAGAGGATGAAAACTACAGGAACTGTGTGGGATCCCGCCACTCCGCCTCCACGCACCCGTAACAGTCGAGCCAATCCCGCGAGTTGTACTGCGTGCGCCCCTTCGGCCACTCTTCGAGGTGCACCTTCCCGCCGACCTTGCTGACGGTGAAGTATTCGTCGTCCACCCTCGCGACCTGCACCATCGGGAAGCCCTGCTCAATCACGCTCGTCACGTCCTCCACGTGGAAGTGCGACAGGCCGATGTACCGCAGCTGCGGAGGCATGCCGGCGCGCAGTTGCTATGGTCACACAGGCAGATTAGCACATACATGATATGCAGACAGCGAGCGGGACGCACCGAGACGAACTCGAGGGTGTTGACGGGTGTCAGAGCCTGGATGGATAGTGACTGCACTCCTCGCGGGACTAACCACATCGCCACTGGAGGTGCGACATCCTTCGGCAACGTCGCCGTCAGGCTCCGCAGATTCGTCAACGACGGCAGCACGCCCCACACCGTCGCATCATATCCCAGCCGCTTCAGCGCCCAGTCCGCACTCGGCACCGTCAGCTCCAGACTCCTCAGCGCAGTCCGGTCCTTCAAGAAGTCCGAGATTGCAGGGAACAAGTCCTGGTCGTTGACCCGGTAGCCCATGAGCGAGAAGGCGAAGTGGTGCAGGAAGGGCAGCGCCTTCTGGAACTCTCTGAACTGCGCCGATGCCGTGCACTCGAGGATGCATTCCAGCCTAAGCGACTCCAGCTGGTGGCCATTAGAAAGGATCTCTGCGAACGCCCGCGAGTCCGCTGGGAAGATACCTTGGAAGTCGAGGTTCGTGAGATTGCGTATCGAGATGGCGTCGGTCGGGTACGCCCAGTTGGGGTTGTGGAGTGAGAGATAGCGGATCGAGGGCTTGTTCCGCTCGAGGAAGTCGAAGACCTGCGTTGTCGCGCCGCCTGTCGAGTGGTAGGAGAACTGCATGATATGTTTGAAGCGCGGGAACCGCAGCTCGCCTGTCCCATCGGAAGGCCTGGGTGTGCCGAGACGGCAGCAGTATGAGCACTGTTCCCGCCAGAGCCAGGTACAGGGAAGGGAGACGTACATGAGCGACAGCCCGGTCATACGATGACTGATGGTCTCCAGGATCCTGAGGAAGGTCAACATATCCTTCCACCGCATCGCACAGTGGACGTTCCGTAAGTTCGTGAGTTTTGGGAGGGCATTAGACAACATCCCCGTGTGGAAGGTGATCGGAAACGTCTCACGACCAGGCACGAAGACACGGAGGGTCTTGACATGGCTCGCAAAGGACGCATCGGTGATGATGCGCGTCAGGATGTCTGCGCTGCGTTGAGATTCGCGCTTTTCTGATGCTGTGGCCGAGCGAAGACCAACAGACATCAGCGTCACAGCCACGTATCTCCGGTTGCCAGCTCACCGAGATGCAGGTCGATCCGCTGGAACAATAGCTCGCTTGCGACCCGCGAGAGAACGTGGGGAACAAGCAGAAGCGACTTGAGGTCTCGAGGCGGCAGCCACAGTGCGATCTCGCGCCATACCTCTGTCGAGAAACCCGGGGTGGTATAAGGCCGAACGGGTGTCTTTCGATGAGGCATGAGTGGGGTGATGGGGAGAGGCAGCTGCATCGACCGATATGCGCACCTTGCCAGAGTTGCCGACATGCTGGGTCATGAGGGCTGCAGCTTCTGGGTTGTCCGGCTGCAGTTCGAGCGCTGCCAGGATGTCTGCGGGAGGGAGGGAGGGCCCGGCGGGGTGAGTAAAAGGGCGCGCGGATCCGCCCAGAGCAGTCTGGACCGACCTTGGTGCGCGCCGACGTGCAGTCCAGCCGCCAGTCTGGCCTTTGCCCGCATCAGGCGCGCTTTTGCTGCATTTGTCGGGGACAATTTCGAGATTGAGAGGCAGCACTGAACCGCGTTCTCTATGAGCGTTCGCGAGCTGTCACGATGCAGCGCGTAGACGACACACGTATGTATAGGAGGACCAGGCATCAGACACGAGGACAGAGCTAAGAGCAAGGTGTTACCGACCGGTCAGGATCTAAATGGCCCATGGCGGAGAGCAGGACGTCTGCTTTCTGCTGGTCGGAGAGACAGGCGGTCACGTCGCGGATGCTGGCGTCGATGATTTTCGGGTTGAACACGTTCATAGACCGGGTGCCAGGAGCGGACGAGGATGAGGGGCTACGCCCCAGGCTAGGGTGGGCTCGATGGTGCATACTGCCCGTTTAAATGAGTGCCACGGGTATGAGTTGATGGACTCTTGCGTTCCGTATCCCAGTTTGCGGCCACACGCGAGCTGCGTCACCGCCGTCACCTAAACGCTCGCCGGCGGTCGAGGCCCTACAGCCACAAGATTGACGATCTTGACCCAAGACTGTAGCGAAGTAGATCGAATCTCGCTCGAGGGTGCAGAAAGCGCGGCGAGGTGTTGGGTTGTCGTGTGAGAGGTCCAAGGTGCGTGCGGGTACGGGGGCGCGGCTGATTACAACGACTGTCGACCACAACTGCCGGCTTGAAGCCGCGTGATTTCCGCCCTTCGGCCTGCTCAAATTTGAACATGAGCTCTCCCAAAGTGTAAAGCACGTTCACTCACTGAAATGATTGCTTGAGCGCGACTTATGTGGCTACAGCACCCGTGTTGAGCGCAGGAAGAGGGCGGAGATACCGATTTCATGTGGCGGATCAAGTTTTGGATACTAAAGCTTTGGGAAGAAACTTCCCTGTATGGCAATAAGTCTGGACCGAATTTGACCAGCCTTGATTTGCGACCACCAGCGACCAACTAGCGATTCGCGAAGGATCCGTGACCTTCACCATGTGTGCTCTCCGGGGCCAGTAGTACTTTAAGCCAACAATGTCAGACGAGGGAGGGGAATCAGTATTAGTAGAGATGCACTAGTACAGCACCGAATGTGCGAGCATGAGTAAATACACTTCCCATTGTCCGGAAGTGTACCGAGCCGCGTCGTAGTGCGGCGCATATCGCACAAACATGCAGAGGTGGTTATCTCTTGTCACATACGAGGTGGTTAGGAGATGTGATGCCAGATGCGGCGTAGATCACCAGTCTCCAACATAGCGCCCAAGTTCGCCGTACACTTTGAGTTGTATCAACTCACCAACAACGGATTCAACATGTTGAGGCAGAGAGGATGGATAACTATGTCCGGACACAATAAAAAATCACCCTGCGAGACTACAGGGCGTGCTCATCAGCAGATTGCAGTGACAGCTCAATCATAATACACATATTGCTACATGGATGCAACGCACAGTGACGACTCTAGCAGGGAAAGACGCAACGCAACTGCCGGTAGGACCTTCGGCACACTCTTCATTCAGGAGAACGTAACATCATCCGCCCACCCGTGACTGCCCATGCCCATACCCATACCCATACCCATACCCATGCCCATACCTCCGCCCGGCGGGAACATGTCCTCATCCGCGGCACCACCCCAGCCTGCATCATCCTTGTGCTTCATGGCCTATAGCAAGCCTGTCAGCCACTGATACGAGTACACGATAGATTAACATCCACCGACCTTTGTCAGGTACTCCTTGCTCGTATTCATGTGACGCTCGACATGGAGCAGCTCGCGACTCGTCTGCTGCGCCTCCACAAGCATCCTATCGAGCTGCTCCTTCGTGAACTGGGGGACAGGGTCCGCGAACGTCACCGTGCCGTCCGCCGAGATGCTCGCATTGATCTCGCCGGAGTCAATCTGCGATTGCGATCAGATCGCCCCGCCGGTAGCTAGAGAGAGATAGGCGGGAGGCGTACCATGGACAGAATGATCTCTCGGACCTCCTCTGGGTTATCGATCCCGACCTCCCTTCCGATGTCCGAGAGCCCGAGTGTGAGGTACGTCGCGGTGAGCTTCTTGATGAGCCAGACTGGTGCGCGATCGATCGCTTGGTTGATCAGCCCAAGGTTACGTTCCTGGGCGAGCATGCATAAGGTGAGTCGAACTATCCACATCGTTTCGACATATTGCTCACCTGTTGGAAGAGGTCATGCTCCTTCGCCACGAGCGTCCGGAGATTGCTGATCTGCGTCGGGTACAACTTCAGGAGATTCCCGTACGGTGTTGACTTGAACATCCTGGGAATGGCGGGCAAGGTGTATTTTGGCAGAGAGGCGACCTGAAGGAGGGAGAGCGTATGAGGATTTGCAGCTGCCGATGATAGGATTACGTACCTCGCCGTACTGTATGAGTTGTACGAGAACGAGCTTCTTGTACGCCTCCAGTTGTATTGCGGCAGGAGCCAGAGCAGGCGCGCTCACGCAAATCTCAAAGAACTCTTCCGCCTTGTGCCACTGCTTCAGAGCGGCTAGAGCCATGCCACCAGCATAGTGGTATACGAGATTGTCGTTGTAGTGGAGATCCGACAGGGAGGTGTCCACTTGAGTGATCGGGACGGATAGTACTGGTAGCGCAGCGGTGAAATGCCGTGTGGATACACACAACTGGGAAACATAATCAGCGTCGTGACGGGAATAAAGGCGTCAAGAACGAGGTACTCGCTCAAGCCGAGTATCCAGATAAGTCACTTCGATGGCTGCGTATATGGCTTAGAGTCATCCTTCACGTCCTAAGCGATGATACTATCTATGCGCAGTCACAAGCACGCATCCTGTTTTGCCGTCCCGGCCTGGTAGGTAGAACTGATCGTGTCCTTACCCCATGTCCCACGCAAGGTATGCAGCTTCACCAGGTTCACCCCGAAACCGCCAGATCAGATTGATAGTGATAGGCTCACCTTCAAGAAGATGGGGTGCAAGGTAGTGAGATAAGACAGGTGGGGAGGGTATCGCGTGACAAGACTGAACAATGGTGAGAGGGCATACTTGGCCTACAAACGACGCGTCAGTTCACTTTTGCGCAGTGCGCGCTGCCCAATTCCTGCGGCATACAAGGTGAATGGAACACTCACGTTGTTTGACGATTCCGACGCGCGTACGATCCCTCGCGCAAGCAGTGTAACTAAAGGGGATGAGCGCCACCGAGCCCAAGGCGGATACATCGACACGTACCGCGATCCGGAGCATATCGTGCTTGTTGTGGATCAAAGTTGCTGCAGAAGCTCTCAATCACAGCCAGCGACGGGGTCGCCGTTACTGTTGAGTTCAATCGCGCAGAACTGTGGCGCGGTTTGCTCAAGCTCGCTCACATGCATGCACGGCGAACTCACAGTATATAGAGATATCCCAGAGTGTTCCTCGATGGGTCCAACAGCGTCAATGGATCCTGTCCGCTCCCGATTGTGCTCGCCAGGATGGTTTCTCTCGATTCCTTCGGCGCGAAGGAGTTCAGGTAGGCTTTCAAGGTTGATGGATTGTTGCTGGTCGTGATGTGCTTAATAACATCATCCAGCGAGGCAAGCCCGTGCGATGAAGATCCCGCGTTCATGATTGTAAGATAGTACGTCCACGACGGATAGGAGATCGAGGAGGTCGTGGTCGACGGCGAGGAGCACTCAGCGAAGACGCCCATGTATGCGGGATCCAACGCGCAGATAGACGCCTGCATCTAATCTAATCAATCTGTGATTGGCACCCCTGTAACTTACTAGTACTTATTACCACTGTAAGTAGGTACTGCAATTAGTACTCCCTCCTTTAGACTGGAGGGTTCTTGGTCGAGACTACATACCTCACTCTTCGCGGTTCTCCGACCTCAGTCAACAATCGATACTGATCTGCTCTTAGCACCCAAAGACAGCCCATTGTCTGGACTGGTATCCTCCCACTCTGCCAAATTCCAATCGTGCGGAGTGCAGTGACACAGTCCGAGTACTTACTTGGCCGCCGAGCCGCAAAGAAAGCGGAGTGAGCAGTGAGTAAGTACTTGAGTCTGCACGTACACCTCGCTTCATATACAGTATGTTGCGATACTCATCTGAGATGTGAAAAGCACAGATCTTGTGGTGCTGAACTGTGTCTCACATCCGTCCGATCGGTTTGGACAGCAAATCTTGCCGTAAACGGCCTCGTTGAAGTTTGCGGTTTGCCATGGATTCCACGACCCCGGCCGCAAGCCATGCCACATGGACACCGCCCGTGTATGACATGACTGTACCACCCAAGTCACTATGCACATCACACGTCCATGAGGGACGACTGGAAGCAAGCGATACCGGCGATTCGAGTGTTTTCCCTCGCCTGGCCCGATGGTACCCTTCATTCGATTGAGGAGGCCTGTGCGTTCTGATCGGCATGCACTCTCTCACAGGTGTCCCGACGGTTCGGTAGCCCTTATTCAGTATGAAGACGCGACCTTCAGATATCCAGAGCTGTAAGTCATCTGTTGTGTTCTCACCGCGCCCAGATGGTCTGAACGACCCTGTAGCCCTACGGAACTCCTCGGTATTTCTGTCGACGCCACGACCCTTCCGCCGCTTCCGAAGAGACTTACGCAACCTGCTCCCATCCTCGACTACACGTGGTACCCCAGTGCGACCATCCGGGACCCCGCCTCCTTCTGCTTTGTGGCGTCCGTTCGAGAATGCCCGGTCAAACTGCTCGACGCGTCTGATGGGAGGGTACAGTTCTCCAATTTTATCTCTTCGCTATTCATGGCTCCCTCACCGTTTTGGTATATCGCAGCTCCGGGCCTCGTATCGCATCGTGGATCACCGTGAACGGCAGATCGCGCCTCACAGCGTGGTCTTCAATACTGGCGCAAACCGGTACGTTGTCCCCATTCTTGTTCCCGCACGTACGTAACTGTGCCTTTGTGGCGTCAGACTCTATTGCGGCTTTGAGGACGCGATCGAAGTCTTCGACATTCATCGCCCCGGGGAGGGCACGCGCCTCCATACAACGCCTTCGAAGAAGAGCCGCGATGGATTGAAAGGTTCTCCCGCAGCCCAACCTTCATGAGACACACACACATGCTCAGCTTGATGCTTATCGGCAGGAATCATATCGGCCCTCGCATTTGCCCCTGACATGTCATCGGACCTCTATGCTGCGGGCTCCTTTAGTCCCTCCGCACCTTCTTCATCCAACATTGCGATCTTCTCCGAGTCGACCGGCGAGGTCCCCGTCATGTTTGTTGGAGCCGAGGGTCAGCAGGTTGGAGCAGGTTATGGGGTCCGGGCGAGCGTGTCGCAGGTATGTTCACCAATCGCACCCGCCGTATGCGTCCGAGTCCTGAGAAGGTCACCAGTTGATGTTCAATCCCGCGCGGCCCTACCTGCTGTACGCCTCGTTCCGACGAGTGGAGCCAATCTACTGCTGGGACCTTCGGGGAGACGTCACCCGGCCAGTAGAGATATTAACTACCCTCCCCCGACGGCGCCGATCGGCGCGAAGGTGCGGAAGACGTCGACGAACCAACGACTGCGCTTCGACATAGACTACGGCGGGAAATGGCTGGCTGTTGGAGGCGAGGTCTGTCTTCCTGCTCCTTTGGCGAAATTGTCTACACGAGGTGCTGACATGGGCCCCACGGATGCGCATGCACGCGAGCAGGACGGCGGCATTTCCGTCTTCGATTTAGCTGCGCAGGCGGATACGGTTGTGGGTGAGAACGTAGCCCACACAGATTCGACACCGCGAAACATGCCCGTTATGCAATACGACGGCCATCATGGTACGTGGTCACGGCCGCTGAATCATCGGGTGTCGTGTGATATGCCTCGTTGTCTGACGAGCACATAGACGCGGTAGGGTCGGTTGCGTTTCATCCGCTGCGTCCATTGCTGCTCTCCGCATCAGGATCCCGTCATTTCGACCGCTCCAACCAGTCAGCGGGCTATTCCTCGGAAGAGTCTGAGGACGAAGAGGACGACGAAATTATCGCTTGTTACCAGGACTCACCTCCGAGCGATCATGCAAAGTCGACAAGAATAACGATTATTCGCCAAAGACTGCAACCGACGTCTCAAGATTCGTCAGTGAAATTGTGGGTTTCGGGGGAGGTACAGGGGTTGCAGTATAGGAACATGATAGGGACTCAGGACTGAGAAGAGAGCACTGGTATACGACGAAGTGCTTAACACTAGTGATGTGTATCGTGAGCGAAGGAGAGCAGAACTAGATACGAGAGCGCTTCGTACACCAACAGGGGACGAGATCGAGAGCAGAAGTATAGCATGCGCAGGCAGAGGATCAAAAGAGAACAAGTCGAAGCGCAGCAGGGACAAGTAGAGCATGTGGAAGAGCAAAAGGGAACGCAGGAGAAGTGCGAGGATGAGGGTGTAGAGAAGCACGGGGAGAGGGGGCTTGTCAGCGCGAAGTCACTCACACCCTTGGAGCCCCGCATAGACCAGCTTGGCGGTAGAGTCCGTGCGCGGCTTGAATACGCATTGAAAGGGTCGCGGGTACCTGCCAACGAGCGCGTCAGTTCTGAGCGCCGCTCGGGACCAGACCAGACCACTCACGTAACGAGACCGCTGATGTATTCCCCGCTGGGTTCGATGACCTTACCGTCCTTGTCGACGGGCTTGGCCAAATCAAAGCAGGTGAGCACGGAGGCAATACCGATCCAGATAGAGCCAGCTGCGAGGTGACGGCCGGGGCAGATCCTCCTGCCAAACCCGAACGCGGCGAGCTCGGCGTCGCGCATCTCCTCACGCAGACTGCCGTCTTCGTTCAGCCAGCGCTCCGGGATGAATTCCTCCGGCTCGTAGAATGTCTTCTCATCGTGCAACATAGCCCTGTACATTCATGCTGTCAGACAGACCGCGTGAGCCCTACGATCGACTCACCAAGAGTTGCCGACAACGATGGAACCGGCAGGAAGGTGGTAGCCGTTGTAGACGTCGTCGGCCGTGAGCCGGTGAGGAACAGCTAGAAGTTACAATGTTAATCATGAGATCTGTCCGTGATAATGTAGTGATACTCACCAAGAGGGGTAACGGGACGCCATCTGCGAGGGGAAAGGGGGTCAGGAAGCAGTAGCGGATAAGGCCGTTCGTTCCTCACTGACCTGAGCACTTCCTTCACAAGCGCGGTCACATACGGGATGGACGGTTCGTCGGAGAAGTCAGGCAGGCGGTCTTGACCTATCACGCGATCGACCTCTGCCTGAGCTTTGCGCTGAATTTCCGGATAGAGCACCATAGCGAGGAAGAAGGAACCTAGGGCGGACACAGTCTACGCAAGGGGATCAATAACGCAATATGGCAGTAAAGAAAGAGACCGACCGTATCAGAACCACCTGAAGGTACAAGGAACAATCAGTGTCATCGAATTTGGTAGATGAGAGACACGGTCATTTACCTGTGTATGCTGCAGCTGCGACACCGCTGATCACGGTTTCTTTGCGCTGCTTGTCTTCGCTGTCGTCGGCCTCGTTGAGAAGAGACAAGATCATCGAGGGAGTAGCCTTGCCCTCTGCCTGGATGGATGCGTCAGATACCAGGCGAGGTCCACAAAAAAGCTTCGATCGATGGGAATGTGGACTCACCATTGCCGTCCTAACCGCCTTGAACGGGCGCTCTACCATAGCATCGGTGGCTTTCTTCCACTCGGCTGCCTGTCGTTTGAATGTGGCTCCAGGAAGCCAGGAAGGGATGTGCTTCACTATTGAAATTCGTGGGTTCTTTGATCTGCTACTCGAGAGCGAAGAGATGTGGAGCTCACGGATGGGAATGTAGTCCACGAGGTACGCGCCGGCGTTACCAGCCATCGACATCGCATGCAGTGCAGTTTCGGCAGTCGCGATGTACGGATCGTTGTTCGGTTGCACGTCGATGCCATAGGCGACTCCGAGGATGAGGGATCCTGCCATACTGGCGACCCGGGAATCAAACTCGCGCCGGCGACCAGAAGATAAAACAGACACGCACTGCCGAAGATGCACCATGAAGTCGTCGGGTGACTCGAGAAGCCGACGAAGCAGCTCCCGCGCGACCTTGAGCTCCCGCGGGCGGTAATTCTTGGTTGCATTCGGGTGGAAGTATTGATGGAAGACACGACGGCGTTCCCGCCAGTCCTCGCCGTAGCCCATGAACACGAAGTGCCAGTCACAGCCGACCCTGCTGCTGCGTCAGTGATGAACTTACGAGAGAGGCCTCAGCTGACGTACAATTCATTCAACATCGGCATGCGGGCCCTGGGGCGTGTTTCGCGTTCAACGACGACCGCGGACGGCGTGGGCACAGAACGTGAACGCACCTGTCTGAGTAAAGCGAGGATCTCTTCTCGAAGAGTTCGTGCGCAGCTTGAGCGGAATTGACGACGATGGCGGGAGTTCCAGCGAGGTTGAGGTAGATGACATCGGAGTCTGTATGGATGTCATGCGTCAGTCGATCCCTGATGTTACGGACGCAGAGACCTACGGCATTCACGGCTCCATCGGTCGTAAGCCAGCCATTCGAACTCTTTTGGGACGTCGAAGACGTTGCCGAAGATAGGGAGCCCCTTGGGACCGGGCGGGAGGGACCGCCTTCTCTTGTTGAGAGAGACGACTACGACAAGGACGAGAGTTGCAAGGAGAGCCGCAAGCCATGGATCGAAGGTAGCGGCCATCGGAGCGAGGCCGGGAGGGTTGTCGACTTCCTCTCCGTGTTCCTTCGCCTATTTATCCCTGGTGGACATTTGTTCCCCGTGGACTCCTTCATAACTTCATATCCGGCATGATTCTTCGCGAACGAGCGATGATGCCACGCTCGCTACTGGAACGTGGTTCAGCTGGAGAGTGTTTACGAGAAGATACGGTCCAAACAGGTGGGTCCGCACACGGGCCTGTAGATGTTCTGCCTAGTCCCCACGTTTCATCGTTAGGGAAGGAACCAACGCGCATAATTGTGAGGTAAATGGTGTGAATAGAATAGCACTAGACCTCTCGTGTAATTGCCGTGCAAGCTTTGCCTTTGCCGTCACCGCTAGATCTTACCTGGTGGATTGTCGCTACCAGGTTGGCGGGGGCAGGCCGGAGATCCCCAGACTGCCTGCTTCCGGAAGTCAGCCACGGCGGCTCAATTCCGAACCTGCGAACTTCATTCCCAGGCTCGAGGGCCATTATGCGAGGCGAGAAGCGACATCCCAATGTGAAAGGCCGGGGCCCGATCGGAGGTGGACCTGCCTCGGTTTCGCTTCCTGTGCTCGGGGTCATGATACAGATATGTATATGGAACGCACGAGTATGACGAAGTATGTAACTATTGCACGTACTGGGCAACGACCATGCCAACCTGACCTCACAGACGGCGTGAATCAATTGGCTGCGATAGAGACATGACGACACGCCCGCGTTGCGTATTCTTGTCTTGCTCGACCTCAACCTTCACCTGGACCTTGTCGAATACCGATATTGTGACGTCGTGGCCATCAGCGGGGACCGTGATCGTGTAGTTGTCCGCATCGAACTGGATCTCGCGTTTGAAAGTCACAAGGCCTTCGATGCCCAATCTAACGAAGAAGGTTACGGGTTACGACACGCTTCTCGCCCCAATACTGTTGTAAGCAAGCTTCACGTACCTGGAGACGAAGACGCCCAGGCCATTCCTGAACGTTCGAATCACATACGCGTCCTCCAGCACGGTGCCTTTCTCGCTCCGGGCTTTCAACGCGAGGCCAACGTAGAATTCGACGCTGGCCCTGCTCGCCATCTGAGCCATCCGATGGCGCTTGTTGACGACTTCAAGGACTCGTTCGACGTGGGACTTCGAATGCAAACTGGGGTGCAGGGGTGTGTAGCCGATGGATGCCGCCAGTTGACGATGGGCCAGAACGTCTGCCGTGAGTGCGCAAACAAATGGTGTTAGCAAGTTACCCCTACAAGCGATTTAGCTAGAAGTCCCACTTACCAGCAAAGCGCCGAATCGGACTGGTGAAATGGGTGTAGATAGGGCTTGCCAATCCATAATGGCCAAAGGTGTCCCGGGCCACACTTCCGGAGCAGAAGTATTCCGCGGATAACATGCATCGCGTAGCCATGATGCGGACCAGAGTATTGAATGCGGGCTCGTTGGGGTCCTGCAGGAGCACGATGAGCGCGGAGTGGAAAAGAGTGCTTCTATCAGGCATGCTTACAACACACTGGTCGAGCGACGCGGCGAGCGCGCCCGAACTAGAGACATCGAGCGTCATCCCCTTGCGCTTCTTGAGAATATCCTGCAACTTCTCAAAGTTGGTCCGGGGCGGAGGCAGATGCCGTCTATCGGAGAAACGGGACTGTCGGCTACTGACTAGCTTGGGAAGACAGACAATGAGCGCACCTGAGGACCGCGGTCTGTGGGAAAGTCTCCTGGATCTTGCCTGCAACGCTGATATTGGCGAGCAGCATGAACTCCTCGACCAGGCTGTTCGTCTCACGAAGCTCCTTCTGCTCCACGTCTACGGGGTCGGAAGACTCAGAGCTATCAAGGTGGATTTTGACTTCGGGGGAAGCCAGATTCAGTGCGCCTGCTGCCATCCTGCCCGCCTTCAGCTTCCGAGCGAGATCATTGAGAAGTCGGATGCTCTCCGTCAGCTCGTCGGAAAGCTTCCTGCCAACGTGATAAGGAGTCAGAACTATCCCACACGGACAATGGCGATTCACGTACGGGTCGTCCTTGCGGATTTGAGCCTCCTCGTACGTAAAGGCAGACTTGGACGCAATCACGGATTTTGTAAAGCGGACGTTCACGATCTCGGCTTCAGGAGACAATTCCTATGACAGGCAATTTGAGCAGTCCGGATGTGAAATACGAGTTTCTGCAATGACGACGAACCCATATGACTGAGAAGGCTAGTCGCTCCACGTGAGGGCGAAGAGAGCAAAGGTTCGTGCCTAGAAGAGCGGGTAACATATCGATGCGCTTGTCCACCAAGTACACGGTCGTCCCACGAGCAGCGGCTTCGTGATCCATGGGCGTGTCAGGGTGTACAAAGTGCGACACATCGGCGATGTCTACCTCGCCCATCAGTGCGCGGAAATGCATGGGGGCATTAGACGGACTCACGGACTCCAGCCTCAATATTCCCGTTGGGGAGGCGGCGTGCATGCAGCGCGTCGTCGATGTCCTGACAGCCTGGACCAGAGAGCCTCAGTGCATCACGTCAAAGTCTATCGCTTCTCCGCCACACACCTGGTGGGTCGATGCTGCATATGATCAGGCCCCTCAAATCTTCTCTGTCTCTCCAGTCCGGATGAGTAGAGCTCTTCGGGGGCACTACCCAGCTATCTCCTTCGGGGGAAGGCAGTCGAGAATGGCCTTCCCGAACGGCCGGTACGGCACGTCAAACTCAAGAAGTAGCGACTCTTGTTCTGCTTCCTTGCTCTGAACCTTACCGAGAGCGCGGACAAAGTGCCCCTCCGGGTAACGCGACGTCCTCTCCCATCGATCAATGGTCACCAGGATCTTCTGTCCAATTAGCGCCGGAGCTTGTCGGGTTCGCAAGCGGATCCGCGGCAAAAGACGGGAGACCGGGGTCGCGAACACAGTTTGTTGAGATAGAGAGGTAGGGTTCGTCGACGTCAAGGAGGTGCTGTCGATATGACACACGTATCTGCGGCGAGACGTAACGGAAATATTAATGACGCGCTGAACAGAGCAAAGGCGGGAAAGGAGACGAACGATCGCCAGTTTCGCTTGATTATACCAACTACTCGCCCGGTGGGTTGCTTGCTGGAAGCGGCTTGCTTTGCCGCCTCGGCCTCGAGCACCTTCCGCTCTGCCAGGGTCTCGTCATCGTCACCCTCATCTTCGGAGTCTTCTGCGTCATCGTTTCTGAGAGTAGCTAATGAGGGTTTTAGCTGCTTGCCGCAGGCGATAACCTATCGCACATACCTTCTTGATCCACAACCTCGTCGGCGGGCGCCTTCCACTCCTTCTCATCGAATACTTCGATGGCTACAACGTCCCCTTGAACAGCCCGGTTCATGTTCTCGCGCCCAACGAGCAACACCGGTTTGTCGAAAGCGGGTACAGGCACGCTCCCCTACGACCGCTAAGTGTGCCACCGCAAAAGAAGAATAACTACTCATGACTGACCTCGAGGTAATTGTATTGATTCGCATTGAAATGACCCTGATGAAGCTGCCCCGACTTCACCCCGGCAAGTAAAGTTGCCATCGGCAGATACTGAGAATAGCATGGGGTTAGGGTTCCAGATAGCAGCAACAAACCATCCCACTGACCTCCGGATAGAGTGCTTGCCGAGCCGCTGTGGCGGCGGTGGGCTCGATAGTATCCGAACCCGACGCAGAGAGGAGATCGAGCAGCTGGCTGGAGTTCTTGCAACCCTCGACATATTTGCGGACTGAAAGGGTTACATGAGCTCATAGCAGCAAGACAGGTCAAGACCCGACACGCACCAGATACACAGGGCAAGCCTTCTTTCTCTGCCTTCTGACGATTGGCGACGTCATCTGTCAATAGAACGACTGCAGGCTGCGGCGGCTTTGTCTGTCCACGAATCTGGGGACGCGAAAGCTCGAGGTGACTCTTGTACCAAGCCGTGGCCCTCCGGATGCCTTAGCCAAACTTCATTCAGCGAACGTCGCACCGGTTTAAGCACTTGCAAGTACCTCTGTCGTTGCGGTCATTGGGCGACTCTCCTTCCTCGCGAATCACAGCCGTTTCCCTACGCAGTCTCTCGTCGGGACTCATGGCATATGTCGGCTTCAAATGTCCCACTTACGAGCGATATTCGTTATAGAACACCCAAACTTTCTTGTCGTCTGCTTTCACCAGCGCCTTGAGCCGGTTGTACAGAGGCAGCGACCGGTGTCGAACCTCTTCCAACACAGTCTGAAGGAGTACAATGGGAGGGTCGAATAGAGGTGATTCCATTAAATCCATCTGAGCAAACAAGGTGAAGGTTAATGGGAGGAAGATCGCGAGAGGGCATGAAGGGCGGGGACGATCATGAAAGCAAGAACCACGGCCTAAAGACACCGGAGCACTAAATTTGTAAAAACCGACCTGTGATAGGAAGATGTTGGTGTCTGGAAGCAGGAAGTGTCCGTTCGAAAATGAAGGGTGTTCTAACGATCCGGAGGACGGCAGTACGCTTTCCTGCTCGCTCGCGCAGACCTGACAGCTGTGGATACCACAGGAAACATCGTCCCGCAGGTATCGTTCCCGAAGCACTAGTCCGCGCAATTCCACTCAGTACTTCACATACAATATGACCCGACGGTACTCACCTTTGATGACCTTCCCTCTCGCCGTTTTCTTGAAGAACTTCCGTTGCGTCACCACAGCCTCCGTTCGGGGACGTTTCCTGACAGTGATCTCGACCATTGCGGTTTCAGGAATGCGAGAGGTCGAAGGGATGAGCAAGGTCGGCGCCGCCTGGGGTTGGAAAACGGTACTCTGATGCAATAGTCTGAAGACAAGTCCGAAGAATACGGCTTTGCAGTTCAAGCGGAGCTTGAACGTGAGGGTAAAAATGTGGGCGCCGAAAGTCGCCCCTTGAACCTGCACTCCTCAACCAGCTAAGCAAGTAGAAGCAAGTAAGTACTTAAGTAATTGCACTTGTAACTCGCCCTCGACCATCTGCTTCGGTACTTTACCTGATCGTGATTCAACCTCTCTCTGGATTAAGTACCCTCCTTGCACTTATATCTGTGCGACTACTCAATGCAAAGTAAGTGGCAATAAGGTGAGAGCTGAATCTCATCACGTATACTAGTCAGCCTTGCACACAACTTGGTGATTGAGTTGTAGATCGACCTCCACCCTTTCTTTCAAACCATACTCTATCGGACGTTCACTTGTGTAGCCGGTTACTGGTGTCGGCCACAAGTCGCAGTCGTGTCTCCGTAGCTGCGACAGCTGATCAGCAGCTGACTAGGCTTCCAAGCAGTGGCAGGCCCACGTTCGTCCATCAGGTCATATATAATATAATGTCCTGCTTCGCGCTTCTACAGACCCCAGCCGCCTTCGCTGCTATGGACTCCTACCTCGTGTGGTTCCTACGAATCCCCGTCCTCTGCTATCTTGCAGGACTTGTTATCGGCGGCGACTCAGGATCCCTATCGTCGGGCCAAGGAGTCTACAACTCGTCGACCACGCCGTCTAACCTCCCTTGGAACACGTACAACTACTGCAATGCGCCCCATGTGAACGCGAAACGTTACTCGCTGCCAGCAAACGCGTCGCACGCGAAGTTAGTGTATATGAACGCCGTCATACGCCACCACAAGGTATGCCGACGGAAATAGAGCCGGCGAGCGATACCACTGATAGACGTGTATTGATAGCGGTCGCCCGACAACCTTTACCCAGAGGAAAACGAGCTCAACTCGGTTCCGTGGGACTGCACTGACTTCACGCAATACAGCTACGGCGGAAGTGGATCGCACGTCTTTCATGAAACAAGCATTCCCTCCTGGCACCCGTTCCTCTCGCAGATTTGGAACGGCACCTGTGACACCGGCCAGCTCACCAGGGGAGGCTTCGTTGACGCTACCGTTCACGGCAAGGCATGCTGGTCCAGTGGTTGAGGGAGCTGTCGCTGACGATTTCACCGCGCCAGGACTTTTGGTCCGTTTATGGCCGCAAGCTGGGGTTTCTCACCTCAGTCAACGAGAAGGATATCTTTATCCGGACGTCCACCGAAACGAGGACCTTCCAGGTCGCTAGCGGGGTTCTCGTTGGGATGGATCCTGCCATGGCCGCAAAGTCGTTCCCGGTCACCACTCAACCTTCGCCCGTGAGTCGAGCCCTGGCCGAGGCATTTTGCACCCTTGCACAACTGCCACCGTGCATCTCGCATGCTGACGACGGCCATGACGATAGATCGACTCTATCGTCCCAGCCTATTCCTGCCCTGCGGCAGACGCGATCCGCAACGCCTACCAATCGGTGCCTGCATGGACGGACCATTTAGACGCAAACGCCGATTTGAAGGCCAGGCTCGACGCAACGCTCGGGACCGCCAACCGCTCCGATTGGGCCTCCTGGTGTAAGTTTCCGAGCCACGACTGAGCATCCCCCCTTTCCCAGTGACGCTCAAGACATTGCCCCCAGACGACCACTTCTTCGACACGTTCACATCGCGCACATGCCACGGCCACCCGCTTCCCTGCAACTCGACTGGCGCCTGCGTCTCGGAGGCTGACGCTGCGAAGGTAGTCGCTATCGGCGACTGGGAGTACGAGTGCGTCTTCTATTGCAGCCTTAAAGTTTCTGGTGCGATCGTTATTACTGGCTGTGCTCACTATTGGCGCAGCTATATCTGGAACGCAGCTGAGAACGCAACGGCGTATAGCCAGCTGACGTTCGGTACGTCGGTCTTGTGCGAATTTCAACCTTTGCTCCGCTAAACCCGGCTTGCCCACCGTAGGGGTGTTCATGCAGGAGCTCGCCCAGAACTTCAAGCTTTTCCGCTCTGGAGGAGACCCGTACAAGTTGCGCTTCTACGTCGGGCACGACGGGTCGATGATCCGCCTCGCGTCCCTGCTCGGACTGGGAAAGGTCGCCCCTCTACGCTGGCCAGCCCTGGGCTCAGAGATCGTCATGGAGGTGCGCAGCGTTCGAGGCGTCGCTGTTGGTTGACGACACTGATAAGGGATTGTAGGTCTGGCAGTCGAAGAAGGAGAAATTCGTACGCGTCATCCATGAGGGAACACCTGTGGTTGGCTTCGAATGGATTCCCCTCGACGCTTTCATTAGCTCGCTTGAGAGCCAGGTCCCAGCTGATATTTTTGAGCTGTGTAACGGTAGCTGAAAGCGTGTACGGCTGGTGGCATATACGTGTCCGTCAAAACATCGACGTGCAGAGGCGGCTGTGGTGAACTCCACAGTCCTAACTGCGAAGCCTGCATGCCTGGATAAGAAGAGCGCAAAGCAAAGCTCCATTACGCGTGATACAACAAGAAGAGTCCGAATCCAGCATCAAGTCAACATCAGGCCGATGGTCAGTTATACCATCGCTCCCGAAGCCGCTTCCTCGCAACGATCGGCTTTGCGACAGCAATGGCCAACGCCAGGCCCGCAATCGTGATCACCAGCTGAGGCTTGTTGAAGCTCTCGCTGAGGACGTCGAACGTGTTCGACGGGGCGACGCGCGTGAAGAACAAGTCCAAGCCATAGGCGAAGACAAGCGACGTCGACTCCAGCAGTGCGGGCGACGTGATGATCCGTCGTGTCTTCGCGACCTGTGACGTCAGACAGGAGGGTGAGTGAGGATGAGTTGCACATAGCAGGCGAAATACCCACCTGGTAGTTATGCGAGAGCACGCGCTTCGAGTCGTCGGGGAGGACGGGATCATACTGGATCAACCATTCCTCCGCCTCCTCAGCGGTCGGCTTTTGCTTCGGTCTCCTGGGGTCGAGGAAACGACGCGGGAAGGACTGGATCTGATTGTTCTCGTTTGCGACTGAGGGTGCAGATAGTCAGTGTCGCCCATGAACACGAGAACGAGAGACTAACCGATGATGTCTTTGACGGTGATACCGTAACTCGTCGATGTAGGGGTGAGAGTGCGGATGCCGCGAGGGAAGATGTACGCCTGCTCGTAAACGCTGACCGCAGTCGTCTCGTTGGAAAGTGAGGACAACTCAGAACTAAGCAATGCACAGTTAGCTTGTCTCTTAACAACGGACAGCACGGACAGAACGTACCTCCTCCGCTTGTCGTCGACACCATAGCCTTCATAGAGCTCGACCGACACTACCCGATGACCCTTCGCTTGATTTACCCCGACTTCGTTGTCGTAGTAGTGGTATACGAGCCAATTTTCAACGAGCGCAGCCTTCACGTCACACGCGCCAGCAACCGACGGGAGCACAGTGTGATAGATGATAGTCCCCTTCCCGCCATCGACGAGGTAGATCGAGCAAGCCGCAGAGTCAGACGGCGGCGCAGTCGACGGAGGGCCGGTCACTACTCCGACAAGGTTAGGGTTGAGATACTTGTAGAGAGTAGTGCGATTGCCGAGCACCTTCCCGAAGGATGCAACGGGGCCTGATGGCCGGGCGAAGATCGCGCGAATGTCCTCGGTGGGCGGGAACGGCAGCGACCACGTCGGGTATGCGATGTGCTTCCCGGTGAACTCGACCTGCTGGGGGACCTGGTGCCCAGTAAGCCGGCGCTGTCCCGGGGGTCCGGTCCTCAGCGGGATGCGGAGAGACGGCAGAATCTTCTCGAGTGCATGCGTGGCTTCGTCGTTGCCGGGGTAGACATGAACCTGCAGGAACTCGTCGAGGCACACGACTGCGCGGCCTGCCTCGGTCCGCAGCAGGTACGCCTCCACGAGTGGGCCCGACACTATGTCCTCGCCCTGTAAGACGTCAACGCTCTGCGATTTGTCCCGGGCATCGTCACCAGTCAACGCGTCGACATGGAAGATGACGGTGTCAACGAGGCCCTGTCAAAAAATCAGACACGGTGCAGGGAAGGGATCGTGGGGTGCCTTACATTGTTAGCCTTCCGTTGTGTGACGACGACGACTTGAGGCGAGTCGCCGTCGGTTACGGTCCGCGTAACAAACATCTTCACTGGGACGATTTGGCCACCAACCTGTGCAGCCCATCCCAGGCCAAAGACCCGGCTCCAGAGGATCTCGCCGTTGGCAGAGTCGATCCCGTACAGCTTGCCGTGCGACGTAGCCGCCACGATGACCTTTCGAAAGCCGAACGCATCGCGAGACAACGGCTCAGACGTGTTGGCCGGCGGCGCGACCGACGCGCTCACAGAGGCGTACGATCCGGTCACGAACCGGCGGACGAAGTTGACGGCATACTGCGGGAAGTCCTGCACATGCGAGATTTCAGCACGGCAGCAACACAATCTCCACGGATGCCGCAGCGCATACCTTCGCATCAAGAAGTTGCCGGGCGACACGCGCACTGAACGTTTCCTGGTCGCGGTCGGAGTGCGAGGCGATCTTCGGTTCAGGAAGCTCGACGAGTTCGGCGACACGGATATCGGCCAGGCCTTCCTCTCGGGACCACTGCAGTTGATCCTGCTGCCACATCTGCACTGCGCCGGTCGACGTCGTAAGCGCAAGCCGAGCAAGGACCCTATACGGCTCCGGGTTGGCGGCTTCCACTGCAACCTGGGTGGTCGACGTCAGAAGGATTACTGCGACGGAGTTGTACGGCGTACATGTCTGATGACGCCATGTTCCCCGGTTTTGAATGGGAATGTGAAGCCCGTGACGAGGCCCTTGCCTTCCGCAAGATGAGCGGCGAAGACGTGCGCAGACGCAAGCTGCAGAGTCATTAACAACAGCGCCGAGAGAAAGCGCTTGAGAGACGTACTCTCAACGAGTGCATCCAAAACACGCGTGCGATGTAGGGGAATCCGGCCACATCCACGCCGCCGGAGTAGATCGATCCAGAGCGCTGTGGAGATGTAGCCTATAGCATACATGGTCAGATCGGGCAATTGACAGTCTGGACGAGCGTGGACCTACAGAGTCGGAGAACTCCCAGATTACCTTCAGGCCCTCTGGAGTGAGTTTAACTACCCGACCAGATCCGTCGTCCGTTGTAGCAACGAATTGGCCGTGTTCAGATAGACCGACATCTTCTATTGTCTTGTAGACGGCGCCCTTCACAACGGAGACCTTCGATTTCAAGTCGGGGGTGAGCCGGAAGGACTTGATCGCGCCCTCTTCCAACCACACAATTTGAGGGTTGGTATCAAGGTTATTGACGTCACTGAGAATGAAGACTTCAGAGAGGCCGGACGTGATGCTGGAAGGGTAATCTCCCGAGTTGATGAGCTCGCCCGTCTTCGGAGAAAGAGACGTAATATGTAGCGTGTACGAGGCGAACGATTTGGTCAGGCCGAGGAGATAAACGGTTGAGGGCGTGACACGGATCTTCGAATAGACTACAAGAGACCTGGTTGAGACGGATCAGCGATACCAGCGTAGTTACCGCACCGAGTGTCCTTACGTCTGGTCTGGGGCCGTCCATCCCCACCTCACTTCTCCTGTCCGGCGATCGAGTCGGCGAAGCGTGTGTCCATTAGTTAGGACGAAGATATCCTTCTCCTTCTCTTCGGATCCAAAGGCGATGGTAGTTCCTAACGACTCGGGCTCTTGAAGACGCCCAGAGGCGGGATCATGTAAACGCGTCTCAGACAAGAGATAGCCAGCCGTGGAATCGAAGATCCGGAAGTGAGCACCACCGGGGCCCGATAGGGTTGCCACAACTGTGGGTCGTGTCAGCATTCGGCCAACTCAGGGAGCCTACTGTGGAGGACGGTAAGAGGAGGCATGGTAACGGAGACAGATTGGCAATGAAAGGAACAGGGAAATGCATGCTGTAACGCCGCATCTTCCGTGGAGAAACTTTGCCTGGCACAGTCTGCGCATGCTCAGACCAGTGCGAAGACTTGCCGAGACCCAAGGGACCGTGTCGGTGACGAATGAGCGGTGAAGCGAAGACCAGGGAGCATAAATCTGTACGTGGCGTCCACCATGGTCTGATTCGTAGTACGACATACTGCCATTGCAAGAACACAGGTTTATTCACAGCGATGCCGTGCGCACGAACACAAGTTACGAGCAACCGCTGTTCGAGCAGGGACGTAACCTCCAGCAAGGGCGTGGGAGCATATGTGGGGAGAAACACGGGCCTAGAACTCACCATCCTTGTCTTTCTCAAAGGCAATGATGTTATCATCATCCTCGAATAAGTGTCGCCACGCTATACTTGTCCGTATCTGTCTCAGCTGCAAGCACCCAACAGGACGGACTGCAACTCACCAAGCGAGCCATTGACGGAGTGGTACGCGGCAAGCACATTACTCTGCGTTGCGCTCAAGACCACGCTGCTTGACTGCCCATCCTCGCGCTTGCTCCTGTGGAAGACCGGCGACGTAGAGTCGGAGTGAAGGAGCGGGACGCCAGCGAATGGTTTATGCCAGTCGGTGACACCAGCTTCATACGAATGTAGAGCCTGAGCGCATGCAGCCAGAAGTGAGAGAATGAACAGCCTCATGGAGGCCGTCGTCGCCGGACCAGATGACGGTGAGGAGCAAGTCGTGTAACGGCGCGTCCACAACGCGCTCGACACCCACGACACGCATAGCGGAAGCGCCGAAGCAAGTATTAATACAAGTGTGGTTATCACCTTGAGTACTTGAGTACTGAGCTGCTTACCGCTTCTTAGAAAACCTTCCAGGTCTGACTTAAGATTTTTTGATGATGTCCTTCGTTTCGATATGTGAGCAACAGCTCACAATTGGGGGCCTCGTCATGCCATGGTAGACGCAGTACTCGTTCCGTATTCGATGCGGAGGATTCGAAACACATATGGCATGCAAGGCAATACGAAGTGTATAGTCTACAACAGGATTTTAAACGTAGCTAAGACGCCATCAGCTGTGAACAAGCCCGTCCCTTTGAATGTAACAAGGTGGGTGGCCGAACGAGCGATGTCAACGCCGACCGTCCGAAGACTATCGTGCTCATCTCGTTGCCTGGGTTCTCGTCATAGGCGTTTATGATCGTGGAAGAATCTGAAGTTCTCAACGGAGATGGCGGGTTTATATACCTCGGCGTTGACTAGTTCCCACGCACGGACCACTTGTCGCGGGCGCTGATTAGATTTGTTGGCCCAAGGCGTTAAACCACTACTTACTCACCTTTACTTACCCTTACTTACCACCACCAATTATCCTCACGCATAAAACTACTCTTATCCCGTACTAATATTTTGGTGAGGTCTTTACTTACCTGGCTACCTCGGTGGTCGGTTCAATTCATCCGTTCTCCGTTCTGCTCTTCCTCCTGTACCGGTCGCAAGAGCTCCGAATCTTCAGCCAGTTAGCGGATGTTCTTGCAAGATCTAGACGACGACATCCTCATCCAGCTGTTCACATTACTGCCAGTAGAAGCGATCTTGGCACTCAGAAAGGTACGTGTTTCAACATCTATACACCGACAAGTCTTCATGCCGAGTTTCTAGACTTGCAGGCACTTCTCGCAAGTCTCCAGGCTGCGTTTTGTGTGGCAGAAAGTGTGCCATGCTCAGGTTCTTTCTCAGGGATACCCGTTCCAGTACCGTCGCTTGGCAAATGCAGATGCAGCGGAGCTCGAACAGCTTGTACTTCATGCTCTCCGGCTGAGCTCCTTCTGGTCCAATCCCACGGAGGCACCCTCCCGTTCCGTGGACTTCCAGGCGAGCATGGGTACCGGTGTATCCCATGTGCGCATGCTACCCGGCCGCGGAGGCCGATATCTCTTGACGGTCTACAAGGGGATCTGGTCCATGATCTCGTGCTGGGACCTCGGCTCGGTTCCCTCACCGTCGGCACCCTGCGCGCCCACGAAGGTCGCAGACTGGTGTCCTCGGAACACCATCTTCTCTGGATTCGTCGTCAACTCCGAGCCCGAGTCCGAAGCGACGCTCGCTGTCGCTGTGCAGCACGGAGGGTTGGTCTGATGTGGCAGACGCACGATACATCCTGCTAAGACAACCTTGCAGCGGGACGCAAAGCATCCAGATCCTGTCCATCTTCAGCGGAAATGGCGGGACCCCCTCCTTCGAGTCGGTGTGCAACATAGCAACCGGGTTTCGCCCCGTCGCCCTGCAGGGCGATCTGATCGCGTTCAGCGACGACGGCTCGGAGACGGTGGTCATGAACTGGCGCAAGAACACCTTTGCGCTCCTGAAGGGCTCTCAGCGTCCAGTGGATGAACGCTTCCAGGTGCGTTCGCTCCCTCGTCGACCCGCTCAGTGCGCTGACGGCCTCCCCTACAGTACAACCGCTGTCTGCAGATACTCTTTGCGCACCGCAGTATCCTGATCGTTCGTGCGCGCTCCGTAGAGCTCTTCCCCGAACCCGAGCTGCTGCCAGCAGACGGAGAGTACGCCACTTATTCTCCCATCGGGTTCCATACGTTCGGTTGGATAGACGGCGTCTCGATTGTTCCACAGAGCGGCACGATCGTGGACGCCAACGACGTCGTACAATCATCGGGACACGAGCCCCTCTCCATCCTCCTCCGCGCAGAGAGCGACGATCCCTGGGCATCGGACGTCCACACTCTCGAACAGTTCGTCCTCCACCCAGACCCTGCGTTCGACGCCCCAGGGAACCTCCCGAGCGCCGAAAACACCGAGTCTGTCCCGCCTTACCTCTTTCCCCCTGTGCGAGCCGAGCAGACGTCTCCGACCGTGCGCGGCTTCCTCCGGTGTCGCGACATCGTCCTCGGTCCGTGCGGCACCGCCCTCTGGATCCAACCTCGCGCGGCCCGCACGGCTCATCTCACAGGCTACGACGTGCACTCATCTACTACGCAGGTCTGGGACGCACTGAACCCAGACCACCAGCACCCGGACGACCTCCCACTCAACCCAGGCGATCCGTCTTCTGCGTTGGATCGCAGTCGAGCGGCGGAGTCGCTGTGTGCGACCGTCTTCGAAGGACCGCTGCAGAGGCACCACTCGGATTTGCGGTCGACTGCGAGGACGCTGTGGGTGCAGACGAAGGATAGTTGTAATTGGACGACGTTCGACTACGACGAGGAGACGGGGAGGGTGGTCCTTGGGTCGAGCGATGGTAGCGTCACGGTGTTGGATCTCACATGACTTGACACATCATGTATGTACTCGCTCGTCATCGGACTCCGAGTCGTTCACGTAGCGCCTCCGACCCGCCTCCCACCCATAGATGCAGATAGAAGAACCTCATTTAGGTACGATAGGTAAAAGAAACGCTTAAAAGTAGCCATAACTCAAGTACTGGCACGTATCACCAGATGCCAGAGCCTCACGGAGCGGATCCTTCCTGGAGGCTGTGGCGAGTCTTGTCTTCGTCATTCTCTACAGACTTCAGATCTCAGAGGCTACAATGTGCACGACAAGCTCCGAGTATCGCGCACGGTTACAACTATTCCCAATTCGCCTCCCTTCCTGCACACATCCACGCACGAAGGCGAGGACCCCGTTTGACTTCGTCAACGCTCGCGAAGCACAAGCCAACCATCGTCTGCATCAAGTCCTTATCCCTCCAATCCATAGGCTCACCGAAGACCAGAGTGTTCGTGTCCAACTTCACGAAGAACATCATGGACGATCCGTTGGTCACGAATCCCCAGTTGCATTGGAAGAAATACATCTCGCCCCAGATCTGACACTGCGTCAGTGCGTGCGTCCGAGGATCATTTGCGAAGAATGGCCTACCTGGAACACGATCTTCCTGGGCTTAGTATTCGGGATCCACGGTAGGAAATCTCCGGTCCCCGCCTTCGCTGTCTTTGATGAAAGGATATTCTTCAGATCTCTATCTTCATATGACCAGGAGGTCTTCACTTCGCCACACAGATTATAGCCGTGACGCACTGCGCCTCGGGCAGGCTGAGTACTGAGGCCCGGGTTGACGGTTCTGAGCAGCGCGTTCCCCATGAACAACAGAAAATCGGGGAAGCCAGCCTGTGCGTTTCCTCCACGCTGGCCATGGGTAGCGTGGGTCGGCCTGCCAAATTGGGGTGCGAAGTGGAGAGTCCCCGGCGGATTCGCCCCCAGCTGAGCCACCTGCTCATCTCCAACGATCGGAGGCTGGGCCTTCACATCTGGAGCGAGGAAATTGCCAGTGTTGAGGTCAACCGAAATGGAAGGGCGATATCGTGTCTATCGGCGTGATGAGTATTTGTCAGATAGATATGTATAGATACTAACGCGACAACAACCGCGTACATACTCTTAAGATGAGTTCGATGGGTGTGAACAGCTGCCGCTCCACCTCATCTTGCACGGCAGGTTCGCTATGTACAAGTGCAGGCGGCCGGTTTCGGTGGAATATGAACCAGCCTGCGAGGCCGCTCATCGCCTGGTACAGAGTGTGTGCGTCCCGCGGGTACTCGTGGCTAGTGGCGGGGGGCCCTGCCGTGGTCAGGCCTCGATTCCCGCCAGGCCACGCAGTGCCATAGACATCTTCGTATAGATCCAATTCTTCTTGAGTGAGGTTGCCATGGGGCACGACGCCCGCACCAGGGTCAGTATAGAGGCGGAGGCGTCGGTTGAGATCCTTGCATCTCATGACAACTCTCAACCGTGCGCCGACCGGGATGTCCATGATCTCGGCGGCGATGTTCGTAATGCTCGCCGGCTTCGTACTTTCGAAGGGGTGCCGCGTGAGTGCGGTGAGCCTGGTCTCAGTGAGCGTCGGTGTCGCATTTGCTATGCCATATGTGAAGGGCAACATGGCGCCCGGTGGCAGACCAGGAGGTGGATTGGTCGCTAAGATAGCTTGGAAGAGCTGGTGGGGCAGATAGAGAGGGAAGTGTTGCTGAGGTTGAGCCATAGTCTTGGTGATAGTCAACGAGAGCGTACGAAGAGGGGCGAGTGTGCACCTACCGGCTCGTAGTCTGCTCAGTGCTGGCTTTATGCGGGTCCAGGGTGCTCGGGCTCATGCCAAACTGTCCGAGACGTGAAGCAAAATGGTAAGAACCAAAAATGATCGATGATGGATATCGCCTCGATGATAACTTGAACATAGTCACCTACCCATTATGGACGGCAACGGGCAAGTGAAGACGGCTGCGGAGACTCGGATCCGGAGACTCACGACCTAGCTAACGGAATGATGTTGGAGAGTGGCAGGACAAGCAGGATAACTCAATGAGATCCTAATTGGATGCCGACCGTTCCCAAGACCGCGCGATAGTTCGCCACGTACATAGAAACCGTCTTCCATCCTCGAGTCAGGAAAATTTGGCTACAAGTTCCGATGGCTGGGCAGGGACGACACTTACCATGCTGGAGTCACAGTAGCGGCGTAAGGCTGAAGGCGGTGCTACGGCCTACGATAGTGCGGCCGTGCCACCCAGGTATAGCATGTAGTGGACCTAACGCCCATCTGTCCGGGCCAGTGAACCAATGTATCCCAAGCAGGTTGATGGAATCATTTGTCGGCACAGCTTGCAGGAAATCCGGACATCGGAGTGAGAGCTGAGGAACCTCCGAGTCGTCTTGTCCCTCTGTAAGGATACCTTAGGCGCCTTGGTGGGCGTCTCGAAGGACTGTACAGCTATCCGGAGTTATCCGGATTGCGCGTATCTCGGAGTTCGCGAGTAGCGCGAACTCCATCGTCTTTTCCACCACTCCTGTACCTGCTAGCTGAGCTTATACACTCGGTCCTAAGCAAGTCGGGCGTGACTCAAGACGGTAACCATTACACTTTTTTGCTTATCCAGAAGAGCTGTAGAAGCACAGCACACCGTACAGGTGAGTATACAATTTTGCACAAATTCACTATGACAGGCAAGAAGAAAAGGGCCGCAGGACGCGGTGGAGGAACCACTGCGTCCTCGCGAAAAGGCCTACGATCCGCCACGGTCGACGAGGACGTCGAGGGAGGGGAGCAGAGCAACACCGAAGGTGAGCACCCCGCACCCGATGTGCCGACCGAACCCCCGTCCGGAGTGCAGCGCGACGAGACCGGGAGCAATCCCATGTCGCAGCTGACCCCACTTCAAGAAGACGACGAGGAGGATGGCGGGAAGGGTAGTCGTAACAGTAGGCCGACTACCAGTCCCTTCTCCGATGGCCGGCGCGGCAGCGCTGAACCCGGAGGAGCGACGTTTGTCGAAGAGGTCGCCGCGCTCGTTCAGAGCGCAAACGACCGATTCGAAGTAGTACAAAATAAAGTACTAGATTATATGGAAAAACAAGACAACTTGTCGGAACAATTCGACAAGCTGCGTCGCTCAGCCAAACGAGAGCAGGAGCGACTGCAGATGGTCCTCAACCGACTGCGCGACAAGTACGGCGCCAGCGCCGAGGCGCAGTTCAGCCGAGGGTACGCAGACCCCGACGATGTACTCGAGAGAAGTAAGAACTACCTCTTTCGAGAGCGGGGAGACGACGAGTCATCATCGACATACGCTCAGCGGCGCAATGCGCAAGAGCGTATACTAGCTCGAGACCACTATGAAGATGGAGTGGCAGAGCGCAATCGACGCGCAGAACAATGGTGGCGCGACCGTAATACCGACCAGTACGAGCTATTCGGAGCTGCTGGAGGCGCTCCAGACCCAGGAGACGACGGGTCCAGTAGTAGCTCGTCGAACGAAGGCACTAATCGAACTCCACAGGAGCCCCAAGAACGCGGGGATCCTAGCGAGGCAGGCGGACACAATAACCGAGCGAACAACAGCGGCTCAAGCCGTGGGTCGTCGCAATGGAACGGGCAAGGAAGACCGCCTGGCGGAACACAAGGAGGACCACCTGGAGGACCACCAGGTGGACCGCCCGGAGGCAGTTCGAATCGGAGCTCTTCGCACACGAGAACCAATGCAAATGGTCACGCTACAGATAGCTCGGCGAGGAGACAGAACACGGGTAGAGCCCGAGAAGTGTCATTAGTCCCTCGTAATACACGAAGCCCATCGTATTTGCATGAGCGTGAGCAGCCCTTACAAGTGGGTCGATGGAATGACCCGAACGCGGAGTACATTGAGACTCAACTACGCATAATTCGACAGGCTATCAGAGACCGGGTTGGGTATGACATGGCAGATGTACCAGCCTTGAAGAACCTGAAGAATGTCCCAGCTCCCGATAAGTACAGCGGACGGGACGATGTTGACGAGTTCATGTCCTGGTTGAAGCTACTACTCCGATGGATGGAGCTGAGTCGAATCACTGGACCGGACCTGGACAATTACCGCGTGAACTTACTGGGACAATTTCTGGTGAATGCCGCTCGCGATTGGTACGATGAGACAATAGACAATATACAAGTCTCGGGTCGTGCTGATTGGACATTCGAGGACGCAGTGTGCGTCATGTTTCGGCGATTCATACACCGTTCCAACGCGCGATCTGCAGCGGACAAGTTCTATACGGCCAAGTACAGACGCGACACTGGGGTCAACGGACTTTGGGAGTACATGACCAAACAAACGCTGAAGATGCCCGAACCACCGGATAGCTATACCTTTAATAGGAGATTCGTAGACGCTCTCCCCGACGAAATCCGTCTCCCACTCATAGAAGTACAGAGGCTTTCTCCAGAGTCAACACCTCCGGAAACAATCAAACGTATGGCGTTGGAACAGGAGATTAGTAACAAGGTAGTCGCGGAATTCAAAGCGTCTCACCGAGGGAATCCCGAGAGTCAGCGTGAGCGAGCGTCCCAGCAATCGCAGCGTAACACGCAAGGGATGCGCAACCACCAGAATAGGCCGGTGCCCGGGAGGTTTAGCGACCCTAAGAACGGCGGTCAGTCCCAGAGAAGGGATGATTCACGGAATGGTAACGGACATACCAATGGTTCGAATCGACCATATAACCGTCGGGATGGTGGAGGAGTCCGCTCCTTTGACGCAAATCGGATGGTCCGGACTGTAGCTCCGGCTGCAACATCGCGTGCTGCAGCAGGAATAGCGGGAGCAGCTAATACGACGGCTGCTACCACCGGCAGCACCACAAAACCGCCGCCTAAGTGCTATAACTGTGGAGAGTATGGCCATATAGCACCCTACTGCCCGAAGGCATCACAACCTAAGCTTCGAATGGCCAGGGCGATTGATGAGGAAGACGATTTGCCAGAACGAGGGCCGCCTTACGAGGAGGACGAAGTCGAGGTCGAGCCAGACCAAGATAACCATGAGGATAGACCAGAATATGCAGGTCCCGCAGACAACGATGAGGAATCGTCCCAGCCAAACCTAGATGGCTCACAGTATGACTCAGCAGAGGAGCTGCCAGTCGATGACTATGAAGAGTCAGAACAGTCAGTCGTATACATGCGAATGATGAGACGTGTAATACCGTACTCCGACAGCGACACGGAATCCGAGGAAGTCGATAGTGACCGTCCGTGGCGGGATTCGTCTGATAGTGAGCCTGAGATAGGCAGAGAGCAAAGACGGCATCGGCCCTGGCAGGCTATTGAAGACGATTTCCTGGACGTCCTGGTACCGCTTGAAAATAGTGAGCGGCAGGACGCACTCAGAAGCATGGAGTCGACGTACGCTAGCCCGGAAGACGAGCGATTTGAGGATATGATGCCTCCGCTACAACCGTTAGCATTCAACGCGGAAATAGACAACCATGCGGACGACACACCTCGACGTACACAGAGGCCAGAAGGTTACAGTACCGTGGCCATAGAACAACCTACGGAGATACAAGAGGGCACCCAGTTGTGGACAGCGTTCCTCGAGAACACGGAAGACATAGCTGCACGTTCCACCATGCAGAACTTTTGGCATGGCGTCGTGCACGCTAACAGATATCTGTCTAATCAACTGGCCACTAGTAGGCGTCGGATGGAAACATTGCGACGAGAACTGGCATGGACACGACGTGAATTGGCCAGGGCATTGGAGCGAGAACGGGAGACAATCAATGCGACTTACCAGACACTCGTAGCTAGGACGGCTAACCTCCAAGTCGCTCGAGTACTTATAAATCACCGCGAGGCGACCAGGGATGAGCTTCCTGGCCGAGAACAATGGCGGGATACGGAACCTGGATACGACTTTGTCGATGACCCGTCGAGTGCGACTGCGGACAGAGAAATGTCAGCAGCATTAGAGGACTCCGCGGTTCCCCCACCATACCAACCTCGCGAGCCAGCCCTACGGGCGATGACGATAATTCGTGCGCCGCCAACTGCTCCAACGAACATGAAGACACGAGCCAGAGCGGCAGGATGGAGACCGTTAATCCACGAATTGAGGACACTGGGCTGACGATGTACATGAATATCAACGGGCTTGAAGCAATCGTGCTATTCGATTCCGGAAGCACTGGGGACTCTATTACTCCTGAGTTCGCGAAGATATCTAAGACGCGCACCTTTGAACTGGAAAACCCAACCCAGTTGCAACTAGGATGCTCGGGGAGCAAGTCCACCATCACCCATGGGGCGCAGGTACCTATCCGAGTCGGGGACACGGCGGTTGACGTATATCTCGACGTCGTGAATCTTGACCGGTACGATGTTGTCTTTGGAACGCCATTCATGCGTCGCCTCGGCGTTGTGCTTGATTTCAAGAACTCCCTAATAACCATTCAGGGACAATGCTTCACAGCGCTGACACCGCTCGAAGAGGATGTTGGCTCTTCACGGCGAAAGAACACGGGTAATAACTCGCGAGAAAAGGAGAACCGCGTGCCAGCGATACGCAGTATGCGCACGACGGAAGACTCCGAGTGACTACGCTCGGGCAAACCAACGGAGATCGCTGTCAGGAGTGTCAGTCAGGGAACGATAGCGAGCGAGAAACAATTAGAGAAAATACGCACACAACTAACAGCAGAATATGACGACCTGCTGCAGCCAGTACCCCCCAGTTGCCACCGTTTCGGGTGGTTAACCACACGATTCCCTTGATAGACGAGCAGAAGCGATACGTGTATCGTCTACCCAAGTGCCCAGAAGCTTTGAAAGCGAAACTTATAGAGAAGATAGAACGCTACACATCGGCGGGGTGGTGGATCCCTGCGCAAGTTGAGCAGGCCGCGCCGCTGATGTGTATATACAAGAAAGATGGGGGACTACGCACCGTAGTGGATCTCCGGCTACGCAATGAGAATACCATTAAGGACGTCACCCCGTTCCCTGATCAAGACCAGATCAGACATGACGTTGCACGAGCCAAATACCGCTCTAAATTCGATATGTCAGACGCATATGAGCAGACAAGAATCGAAGAGCAGGACGTGTGGAAGACGTCATTTGCCACTGTATATGGCACGTTCCTGAGCAACGTTACACAGCAGGGCGACTGTAATGCTCCGTCCACGTTCCAGAGACTCATGACCCGAATATTCCGAGAGAAAATTGGCATATTCATTCACGTCTACCTAGACGACATATTCATCTATTCGGACACTGTCGAAGAGCATATTCAGCACATTCACTGGTGCTTGAAGAAGTTACGGGAGAATAACCTCTTCCTCAGCCGCAAGAAATGCGACCTCTTTTCCTCGAAGATGGATTGTCTAGGCCACCTTATAGACGAGCGAGGACTGCACGCAGACCTGGACAAGATGGCTCGCGTCCGCGACTGGCCAACACCGAGGAACTACAATGATGTTCAACGGTTCCTCGGTCTCGTTCAGTACCTGGCACACTTCATGCCTGACGTGAGCACGTTCACGGGCCCCCTCTCTTCGATGATGAAGAATGGGCAGTCGTTTATCTGGCGACCGTTACACCAGAAGTGTCTTGAGTCGATCAAGCTCATGGCCTGTCGGACACCGATCCTCCGGCCAATAGACCCGCGAGCACCTGAAAGAATATGGGTGATCACGGACGCGTCTACCACAGGGGTAGGAGCCGTATACGGCCAAGGTTCCGACTGGCATAATTGCCGACCAGCGGGATTTATGTCGAAAAAGTTCACTAGTGCCCAAACGAACTACTTCACGTTCGAAGTGGAGGCCCTGGCGATCTTAGAAGCTCTCATGAAATGGGAGGATAAACTGATAGGGATATCATTTACTGTAGTGACAGACCACAAAGCACTGCAGTTTCTGCGAGATAAGAAGAAGCTATCACCGAGACTCGAGTGATGGCTCGAGTATCTCAGCAGATTCAAGTTCGAAACCATATACGTAAAAGGAGAGAGCAATAAAGTCGCAGACTCACTTTCCCGATACTATGCGAGTGAGCCAGTGGACGCGTCCCATCCTCCGTATGATATGGTGTCGGCAGATGTACGACTTGACCCGGAAGGAGAATATCTGTCGGAACGACGAGTGGCTGAGCTTCGGATGAGTCGAGTAGTCTCCGATGTCCGAGAGATGAGACATGACGAGGCTAGGGCGATGCACGGAGCGCAGTCAGCACGACAGACCTCACGAGAAAGTCAGACTACGGACAATGATCCTACCGCTGCTGAATCACAAGCACGGGATCCCAATCTACAGACGCGGGTTGAGGGCGACTTTGACCTTGCGCGAGTACTGCAGAACGGGTATCAATACGACGCCGTATGCCGAAAAATAGTCGAGAATCCGACTCACCATGAGCGGTTTCGACTACGGCATGGGCTGGTTGAGCACCTGGACAACAGGAAGCAATGGGTACTATGCGTGCCTGAGGTCAAGCACGGACGTAAGCGGCTGGCGCAGATCATACTAGAGCATGCACACACCGTAATGGGACATATGGGGCTCAAGAAGACGAATGAATATGTTCGTCGCTGGTTCTGGTGGCCACAGGCTGCGCGCGACATCGAGAGATTCTGTGCGTCGTGCGGAATTTGTCAGACCACAAAAACATCGACCAACCGTCCGCAGGGACTGCTACACAATCTCCCAATACCGGAACGACCTTGGCAGTCGATCGCTATGGACTTTGTGGGTCCTTTCCCGGAGAGTGACGGATACGATTACCTCTGGATTGTCACCTGCCGACTGACGGGAATGGCGCATCTCGTACCAACGACGACAACTGTGAGAGCCTCCGAACTCGCCTGGATATTCCTGCGAGAGATAGTCCGACTACACGGTCTGCCAGAATCAATAGTGTCGGATCGAGACACTAAGTTCACCTCCAAGTTTTGGAAGGAGTTGCATCGGCTCATCGGAGTTAAACTCCTCATGTCTACAGCGTTCCACCCACAGACCGACGGGACATCCGAACGCATGGTACGCACTACCTCACAGATTCTCCGTGCGACCGTACAACCCGATCAGCGCGACTGGGTGCAACGGATCCCGATGGTAGAATTCGCCATCAATTCCAGTGTGAATGCGTCCACTGGATTCGCACCTTTCGACCTCAATGGTGGGTATATGCCCACTATGATGCGTGAACTGGCTAGAGAGCCTGCACTGCCCGGCGTTCGAGACTTCGCAGAGCGAGCGTTGTCCAACCTCCGGGAGGCACACGACGCGCTTATTGCCAGCCGCGTCAGTCAGACGCATCAGGCGAACAAGAGACGTCGCCCCGAGAACGCAAGCGAAAGTGATCCAGACTTTCAGAAAGGGGGACTAGCTTACCTGTCCACCGCGAACCTGTCCCTTCCCAAGAGTCGCGCTCGCAAATTGATGCCGAAATTCATCGGGCCCTTCAAGATCCTCTCCGCTAACCCAGCTACGTCCACGTACACCTTGGATTTGCCACCAGATTTGCGTGCGCGAGGTATACACCCGACGTTTCATGTAGAGCGACTTCGTCGTCATGAACCGAACGACAGCTCCCTCTTTCCGTCCCGAGAGGTGGGAGTATTCTACGACTTCGGACAAGATCCTGAGCAGGAGTTCCTAGTCGATGACATTGTCGCGCACCAGTGGAACGGCAGTTCAGTACAATTCCTCGTACAATGGGACGATGGAGATCTTACGTGGGAGGGCTGGAATACGGTCAAAGACCTCGAGGCCGTGGACAGATACTTCGAGTTACAGGGTGTAACAACTTGGCGCCAACTGCCAAAGAACGGGCGAGGCAAGACAATGGAAGCGAAGGCAATGGCGGCCAGAAACAGTACGCACAGAGCAGCGGACGAGACTGAGCCCCAATCGAGCGTGCGGCCGCATCGTGAGTCTGCTGCGGCACGCATCCCTGACCCTGAGATAGGGAAGTCCAGCGTGGGACGCGGTCTCGTGACCGCTCGCGCGCCCGTGACCGTGTCTCGCCAAGACGCAACTGGCGCCGACGCGCCGGAGCTCGGTCGCGGTTGCCGGACGAAGCGCCTTCACTGGAAACTCACGGAGGGCGCTCCGTAATCACCGAACTGTACAGTTCATCAGCCACCAGGGTCGATAGCGCTAACGGTGATCGAACCTGGTTCCTCGACCTCGTGCTTACCGGCAATCATCGCGCTCTCCTCGCTTCTATTCTCACCGTCCTCGACGACTTCCACCATGCAAGGCAACCATCAAGGACGTCACCGGCACCAGAACAACCATAACGGGGCACGCCCACAGCACCGGGGCTCCCATCATAACTCAAAAACCTTCCGTCCCGAAGGTACCCCGCAGAGTCATCCCGACACTGCCGGCGGGCGCGATCACGGCCCCGCTCGCGGGCGTAGCCCCGCGCGTCCGTATCACGGCAAACACAAGCCGCCGTACCAGGGCGCAAAGCGTAAGCAGGTGAGCCCTGCTTCATATCGTTACAGTACCAGCTCGGGAGAATCAGAAGCGATCTCCGAGCTCGAGAACGCATACGCCGAAGGATTCCGCGACGGCGAGGCAGCGCGCGAGCAGAAGTTGGCAAGCGCGCTCGCCGGCAGCGTCGAGATGCATGCGGAGATCAAGGAGCTCCGCATGAAGCTCGACCTGGTTATCGCCGACGCCAACAGCGCGACCGCAGAGGTGCAGTTCGAGAAAGCCCTGCGCGAGAAGGCGCAGGCCGAACTGCGGGCTCTGCAAGAACAGGGCTCCACCGCCCAGTTGCGCGTGGAGGCTCTCGCTTCCCGTGCTACCGGCCGGATAGCTGAGGAAGACGTCCTCATGCATGAGCGCGACGGTACGCCGATCGTGCTCGCGTCGCGTGCGCCGCCTGATAACGGTGCACCGACCGCGGTGCGCGCACCGCCTGACAACGGTGTGCCGCCGGTTCCCCGCGATCATTCCTCGCCTCCCGGTAACTCGGCTGGAGGGGGAAGGGACGCGGGAACACCTGCTCGCAAGACATTCGAACAGTACCGTGAGGAGAGATACCCCGACACTTTCGGCCCGATCCCATCGGACATCGAGACCCTTCGCAAGGTCTTACGTATGGCTGATACGCCAGGAGGAGCAATCGGCGTATGGAAAGCCAAGCAGTGGCGGCGCGCTGCGATCGCGAAACGCAATGCGGGCCTGGCTTTGACCGAGTGCGAGAGCAGAGTCATCGAATGGTCGACTCCGCTCTGGTACAAGGCCGAGCAGGACGCGATACACGCGCCCCACGAGTACACGCTAATGACGCCACCTACGGCTGAACACCCGTTCGAACATTGGCAGAAGCACTTCCAAAAGAACATCGTCTCGTCGCGACGTGGACTCGGACGCGCACCCGATGGTTCACCTACCCTCGCGACACTCGAGGGATTGTATTTGTCATCCCTCATGACTCACGAGACGGACAAGACGCGCGCCGTTTACCGTGCAGCAACGGCAATCAAACTAGCCCATATATTCGTTGATGCCCGCGCGTATGAGTCCGAGCTCGCTCGTCTGGACTTAGAGCCAGCGGACGTGCTCGAATTCCTGCCGTATACCGGCACCTACCCAGCCACTGCAGATAGTTTATATCAGCACGCCGCCGTATGCGGTATCACGCCCTGGGACGTAGAGAATGCGTTCCGTGCGTGGGCTCGAGAAGTTGTAGGATCTACCTACGAAGCACCCGCTGAGATCGTGTTGGTCACGGTAGCCCAGCCGGCCTCTATCACTGATAGCGCTTTGCGCTCTGAGGTCGAAGTCGAGGCGCCTGCCCCCTCGAACACTGGAGCAGCAGACGCATCCGCGCCCGCTGAGAGCGATACTACTACTCCGTCGATCGTCGACCCAGTGAACATCCCACTGCCTCCGGATGCAGACGTGGATATGGCCGACGACGACCAGAGCGACGCTTCGGCGTAACTCGCTCAACGCTCGGCTGAAAGCAGCCTCCAGGGTGACTCCGGACGTCACTCGCGGGACTCGAGTCCTATCCGGCTTAATAACCGGAAGCGCTGATGGGCGTAACAACCCACTATCATGAATTACTTATGGTGATGGCCTAACAACCATTATTATAAACGAATGCATAGATGGTATAACAACTATCTTACATCAATTGTTCGCTTGTTAAGATGTAGTGTAGAGAGCATAGCAACTCTCTATTACTTGTAATAAAGCGATACACTTATTGGTCTATTGTGGGACCACTAGCTTGGTCCAAAGGGGGAGGGTGTAAGGATACCTTAGGCGCCTTGGTGGGCGTCTCGAAGGACTGTACAGCTATCCGGAGTTATCCGGATTGCGCGTATCTCGGAGTTCGCGAGTAGCGCGAACTCCATCGTCTTTTCCACCACTCCTGTACCTGCTAGCTGAGCTTATACACTCGGTCCTAAGCAAGTCGGGCGTGACTCAAGACGGTAACCATTACACCCTCCGGCCGAAGCACGCCGGCCCGGGGGCCGGTAAGTAAGTACTACAGTTTCCCAGATTCATGCCTAATGAAGTGACGGCATGGAAGAGACGGTTGACATGCAGGGGATGTAGACAATGTCTGCATGTCAGTCTTCAGATGGGTGGACGAAAGTGAGGACGCCGGAGGAGGAGGGATTCCAGAAAAGGGAAGAGGACGTTCAACGTTCAAGCGACGGTTCGGAAGCTCTGACCATCATGATCTCACGTCTCCTCCCATAGGTGGCTATGTGGGGCGAGCTGGCAAAGCGACCGGTGGCCAGAGACCTCGTACTACTACACGTCATCGATATCGCCGCCGCGCCAAGCAGCAAGTTGTCTGCGTCGAATTCTACAAGTTTCGAGCTTTAAGTTAACACGGAAATGGACTTAGCGCATTACGCGAGTCGGGCGAATTCGAGCTTACGTCCTCTGTGGCCCGTCACTATATAGCCAACCATACATCTCGACCACGGCTTCGACTCAAAGTATCCGACATGTACATTGAGAAACGTTCTATACAATCATAGCACATAGGCCTCAATGCTCATCCATGTCGTCGTCCGAGTCCGACTCATCGATGTCCACCAGCATAGGCGCGTCCGGGCCAGCATGCCAGTCCACGACTGCTCCGTCACAGAGGTACTCCCTCAAGCCCGGACGGACTGTTTCGTCAATACTGGCGAAGCACATGCCAGCCAGCGTCTGAAGTGCACGGGAGCTGTTCCAAGCCATGACGGGTCCTACAACCAGCATATTCGGGGCAAGCTTAACGCAGATCACGAGTAAGGATCCGTTGGTTACGAAACCCCAGTTGCACTTGAAGAAATGGAGCTCTCCCCATGCCTAGATAAACCGTCGTTAACGACTTGTCGTCTCGTATGGGCAACATATATACGTACCTGCACGATCATGTGGGCAGCGAGCGCGTCTGACGACCAGAGGAACCGCCCGGGATCATCCGCTTCCATTCCTGCAGCAACCCAGGGAGAACACATCTCTCGGAAAACATGATCGGAGTAGTTCCAGAAGGCCTTTTCCTCCGTCAATGCCGCGCGATCACGGGTCTGACTGGTCGGGCTCTGGGGGTCGCGTTGGAATCCGGTGAGTATATGATCAGGGTATCCCGCAGCGTTCGCAGCAGGTTGACTGTGCATTGCGTACGTCGCTCGACCGAAGCGAGGGAACACGAACTCCCTCGAGTTCGCCGCCAGGTGTTCTGCCCGCTTTTCGCCATAGCGAATCTAACAGGTTCCGTCAGACTAACGCAGTCACGACTGATGGACAACGTGACGTACCTGCAGCATGAGCGACAGAGGGTCGATAACCTGCGTTGCTACCTGACTCTGAACGGCGGGCTCTGACTGCACGAGCTGAGGACCGCGAGCGTGGTGCAGCATCCGCCACCCAGCGAGAGCAAGCATAGCACTCTCCTGCTGAGTGGCAGACGGGAAGGGAAGCACCTTTCCCGGCAGAGCTGGTCCTCCGGTCGTCAGGCCGACTCCGAGTGCCTCGTGTGAGGCCCCATAGATGTCTTGAAATATTCCGTGCTGCGCCTGAGCTTCCGGAGGAACGCCATCGCCGTGGGTGTCCGCGTAGGCAAACAGCCTGTCGTTCAGGTCTGGGCATCTCTTGAGATAATGCAATTCTTCTGCGTCTCTGAGTAGGGTGACGACGGTGCCGGAAGGTTCGGTACGACTGCGAGCCCTGGTATTGTGACCGTGGTGACGGACGATAGGCGTAAACCTAGTCTCCCGTGGGAAAGGTATAGGAGCATTGAAGCGGACTTCGACCGTAGGATCCGAGGGCTTCGGTGGTCCTCTCTGTCCAGGCAGCGGGAAGAGCGAGTGAGGGAGGTAGAGGCGTTCGAGGCCAGCAGGTCCGCGCATCTTGCGGGGGGAGGGTGTTGTTGTACGCCATCGAAGAGAGCTGTCCATTATATGCGTGGCGCGACCGGAGTGCGAAAAGAGTCTTGGGCAACGATTGCAAAATTACATATCTTGATACTCCCTGAGCCTAGCCTCACGTTGAACATACGGGCGAGTGTGGAATCGGCATGTTGCCATCTGCAGGACACGTCATGCATATGAGTTTCAGGTGGCGGCCTGGAGAGAAAGTCACGGACCCGCTGCCACGCCCATCACAGGCATCTGCATCGGGATATCCCATATGCACCATCATACATTTGAGCACATATGGCAAGTCGTCGGGGTCTCAAGACATACTCCGACGTTTTATCAGGAGATGTGAAGATTGCCATAAGAATGTCGAAGAGGACAGGACAGGAAAGAGGACGACCTGGCGAGCCTGTGCACGGAACGCGCGCGAGTATACCTTTCGAGGCAGCTCTTTGTTCTAAAATGAGTAAGAATAGCCCTTCGAGTCTGTCGCCACATACCCGAAAACGTGTTCTGCTCCTCTCCAGCCTCTGCGAATGATCCGGCATAAGCAAAAAATGCACGCCAAGCCCATGGACAAGTACGTACTGCGTGTCCCGATCGGCACTGGAGCGTTCTTCCGACTGGGAGTGTCCGCTGCTGCAGGACGGCATCGTGCTACTAGTAAGAGCCCTTGCAATGCTTGCCTTCTAGCGTCTTTCAAAGTAACCACGTGCCACACGCCTATATAACGTGCCCTCTAAGCGAGCGTTGATGTTCAAGTTGCATCTGAGTCCCATCCGTCTCCGAGTCACTGCAAGTCGCCTTCCACCTCTGCCCTGATGACTTCCGCTCAAGCAGACGCCTGCCCGCCGCCATTGGTGCGTAGGCTCTCCGGCTGGAAGTATGCGGCTCTTTTCTGACCCTTAGATGTTAAGGCGCGGAACTGCGTAACCGTCATTCGCGTCGACGGTCTCGCTCTTGACCATGACGGCAGGACTGTCGCGCTCGACCTGCAGCGTCACAGCCCCGGAGAAGTGAGGCAGAAGCATCACGGCAACGTGCCGGCTGGATATGTCGGCCCTTACTTTGTACCCGAGATGCCCAAGGTGAACCTACCTATCCCTCCCCGTCCTGATCAACCACGTGTCAAACTGCATCTGCAACTGGGCGACATGATCTCGTACAACGAACGCCACGCGGTTTACAATGTCAGGGTCACTAGAGCCGACCCGCCTGCCTTCTACATTCCGCCGCTGGTCATCAAAGTCGCTCAGACTGACGAGGCGGGACGCCTCCTACCGAAGGAGGCTGCCATGTACGAACACATCAGAAAGCTTCAAGGTGTTGTGGCCCCAAGGTTCTATGGGTACTTCCACGCGAAGAATCGGAGCTCCGAATGGACTCGCGTTTCTCCTCGCGGCTCGACATCGGACACCGACGAGTTGGATGCCGATGAAGGGTCCCCGTTTCTCGACGATGAAGAGGAGCCAGAGCCAGCGCCAGAGGGACCTCCCGCCTGCACGAGGATGGACATCTTGCTCCTCGAGAAGGTCGGCGAGCACCTCCCTCACGGCGAGCAGATGTCCGCTCAAGACATGTACGTCCCCCCTCTGGCAAGTCATCGCACCACTGAAACGACCAATCCGACTTTGCAGATTTGACTTGAGAGACATGTATCACGATCTCTCCAGGATGCACGTCGACCATTTCGACTACCATGCGGCGAATGTGACCTACGCACCGTTGTCCCCTCCGGGTTTACCGGGAAAACGGTCGCCTTATCACAAGCGTGTTTATGGGCTGCGACTCATCGATTTCGAAGGGGCGCAGCTCACAACCAGGACGCCCATGCATCAAAGGAAGCTCGTTCAGGAGCATCTTCCCGGCCTTCTCTCAGATATCATGGCGCTTTGAATCGGAGCCGAGATGTCGTCTCGTCATATCTAGTTGATTTGTGTGACTGGAGTAAAGGAAGGAGGTTTATAATGATCGGAGGGGAGAGTAAGGTGATTGTCGACAAAGCGGACGGAATTGAGGTGGTCGGTGAATAGGGTGGGAGGTGACGGGGATTGCTGAGGTGAATGGAGATGTAGGAGCGTGGCCGAGATAGGGCCAAGGGTCTCGCCATGGAGGCTGGAAGCACAGCGGTCCTTGGGAGAGATCGACATGAGCAGCGCGGAGGTTGTTGATGCAGTTGCAAACGTTACGTGCTTCGAGGCTTCGCAGAACGGCCAGCTGCGATCGACTGCAGAAGCATCAGAAGCAATAATGTTTGCAAATTCATCTGAAGGGAGGGGTGGGGTGTTCGACAAAGACGCAGCGGCGAGAATGAGCCATTCAGCCGCGTCCTGCCGCACCTTACGGGACAATGCCAGCATCCACCTGGCACCGTGCTGACCGTGATGACCAAGGTGGTCGCCGTCTCTGCTTTTCGAGCCTCGGAGGATTTCAGCGGCGGCTCTTGTAAGGTCTTCTAACGCACGGACCACTAGCCTGGCCCAAGGGCGTTAAGCAGCCCTGTAGAAGTACCACCACTCTTCCACGCGATACTTATACGTTGGGATCATTCAGATACTTATTCTTACATGACAACAACGAGAAGGGCAACAGAGGTCTACGGAGACATGATGTGAGAAAGAAGGCCAGGAAGATGGTCCTGGACAGGCATCCTTTGATACGCAGGCGTCCTCGTCGTGAGCTGCGCCCCTTCGAAGTCAATGAGGCGTAGTCTGTAGACACGCTTATGGTAAGGGGACCGTTTGCCGGGTAAACCTGGCGGAGACGGGGGTGCGTAGGTAACATTCGCTGCGTGGTAGTCAAAATGGTCGACGTGCATCCGCGAGAGATCGTAATACATGTGTTGTAAGTCGATCCTGCAAGGACCGGTTCAATGAGTAAATAAGCAGACTTGCGAGGCAAAGGAGACATACATGTCCTGGTCAGGCATCTGCTCGCCGTAAGGAAGGTGTTCGCCGACCTTCTCGAGTAGTAAGACGTCGAGCCCCGCGTATGCTTGAGGTTCCCCAGGAGCTGGCGCTGGGTTCCACTCCTCTTCATCTTCGGGGTCAACAGGAAACGAAGTTCCTTCATCGACGGACAACCGATCCCTGCTCGACTGCGAGCCACGAGGAGAGACGCGGGACCATTCGGAGCTTTCATTCGTCGCATGAAAGTATCCGTAGAACCTCGGAGCAACAACACCTTGGAGCCTCCTGATGTGTTCGTACATCGCAGCTTCTTTCGGTAGGAGTAGCCCCGCGGCATCAGTTTGCGCCACTTTGATGACCAGCGGTGGTATATAGAAGGCGGGCGGGTGGGCTTTGATGACATTGACATCGTAAACAGCGTGGCGTTCGTTGAACGAGATTATGCTGCCTAGCTGCAGATGAAGTTGGACGAGCGGTTGGTCCGGACGGGGAGGGACAGGTGGATTGGCCTTGGGCATCTCCGGTACATAGTAAGGCCCGACGTAGCCAGGCGGCACATCGCCGTGGTGCTTCTGCCTCACTTCTCCTGGGCTGTGGCGTGGTAACTCAAGCATGACAGCCTTGCCGTCACTGTCGATAGCGAGACCGTCAACACGAATGGCGGTCACGCTGTTCCTAGCCTGAAAGTGGGTCAGAACGGAGCGCCATACTTCAGGTTGCTATACCTACTCACCAGTGGTGGCAGTTTGGAGTCTGGAGTGGAAGTCATCGAGACAGCGAGGTGGACAGTAACTTGCAGCAACTTGAAGACGAATGCGCGAAGGTTTGAACATCCACGCTCGCTTACGGGACGCCGCACGCGTTATATAGGCGCGTCAGGCACGCGACCAGTGAATTGTCGTCCAGTTCACCTCCCCATACCCTTGCCACAGAAAACCAGGTTCACGCCCATCGTCCGCCACCACGACCATATCACCAATGTTCGAAGTCGCACCGAGCCATCTGCGTTTCCCTGCTCGTCATCTGCGCGAAGCCTGCCCCAGATATGTTGATCGTAGGGCCAGGCATGCCTTGGAACGATAGACGTGCGCTGCAAATGCTAGCTGGCATGTGCTTCGCCAGCACCGACTAAAGCGTTTGACCGGCCCTGAGGGAGTTCCTCTGCGACGGAGCAGCCGTGGACTGGCCAGCTGAAGAGCCCAGGCCGATTGACTCAGACGAATCGGACTTGGAGGACGACATCGATCAGGATTAGAACCCGTTGTTGAGAATCGTCGTCGTTAGTACGATACCTACACCATTATGTATGATGCTTTATCCCATCCGCACATTGATACGGATACGCATGGACGCTACCTGTAGTAGTCAGGCTTCACCAATGGTATCATCTCCTCAGCCCAATCTTCCGCGTCTTCGAAGAAACCGCCCCCTATCGGGAACATGCATGCCCGGCCAAAGTCGATGATGCGGAACCGGAACGGACGACCCAACGTCCTCGAGCTCTTGCCTTCAAGCCCCGGAGGGGCCTCGGGCGCGAGCCGCACATCGTCGGGGTTGAGCCCGTCTTCCGAGTTGTCGATGTGGACCAGGAATTGCGTGACATCTTTAGCCATGGCTACAAGTTCGCTCCTGGAAGACAAGTGTGTCACTACTACGATACTGGCGCTGTCTCGAGGTGGAGAGATGGAGAGGAAGGCTCGCATGAGATCTTCATCGGACATGGTCTCAGCAGCGACCTCGAACGGACCGCCGACTTCCTCCAGAAGGAGGACGTTGAGACTGGGGGACGGGTGCGGGGGGCTAAAGACGTTGAACTTGCTGGGCTTTCTCGGGAACACACAGTCGGGATCCCACGGCAGGATCGTCCTCTCGCGCAGATCGACCGCTGTGCGGAAGTACCCGTAACATCGGGGAACCGCCAACCCCTGGACAGGCTCCAGGTAGCGATAGACACCAGCTTCCCGGGAGAGGCGATGACCGCGCTGCTCCGCCGCCACTTTGACGACAAGCGGCGGCACGCGGTATGCACGTGTATCCGGGCCAGGATACAAGAGCTTGACGGAATATACCGCCGTCCTTTCGACGAACTCGTCTTCAAATCCGGCTTCGATGTCATCCTTCACGGCGTCGGTATAACACCCGCTTATGCTCGACTGCAGACACCGGTCCAGTTCAACCTCGAGATGGACGGCGCGCACGGGGCTGGCGTGCTGAGGGAGTGGCGGGGGCGGCTGGTTGGGATGCTGCTGAGAACGTATGATCTGAGGTGCAAGAGCGGTTTCTCGCTGGAGATCGATAGGTACAGGGGTACCACTGTTGTCTTTGGCGAGGCCATGGATGCGAAGGGACACGACGTCTTGAAGACCCTACAAAGACAGGTTTCAACCCCACATCGTGCGAGCCATTGTGGTCGTACTCACTAGCTCGAGAAGTGGTTCTTACCGGGCGGAGGCATTGGGACAAGCTAGTCCGAGTGGTGGAATCAGTGCGACAACATGATCGCGAAGCGCGCGGACCTCTGCCTCCGCCAACATTTGACGCTCAGCTTGACTGGGGAGGCTGCGCAGCGGCAGCCTGCGTTGGTCGCGTCCAGCTGCAACTCCAGTGGGCCTCCGCGTGATCATACAGAACGACCATTGAATGGCATATTTGTACAGGGAGCCGCGCTTTCGAGAACCACGACTGCAACGCGGCGGAGAGATCCTGGACGCGTTGTTCGGCGCTCGCGCACTCGACAGTGAGATCGAATCGAACGAGCGCAGAAACCCGCTGGAGGGCGAAGCGGACGTCGTCGGTGAACATCTCGTCGCAGAGCACGGCGGGCTGCAGGGTCCCGTACGATGCTAGACGGAGGTGGAAGAAACGGAATGGGGCATCCGCCGACATGCTGTCGAGCAGCCGGGTCAGGAACTCGGCCTTGCATGTCAGGCCGACGTGCGCTTGGGTGCCGAGCACGTCGGTCACCTCCAGGGTCTCCAGGGCGGTGAAGTCCGAGATGCAGCTCATGAGGCACGCGAAGTCTGCATCGCAGGTCGCTCAGCGAAGGGCGCCCAACACAGCTGCGTATCAGTACTCACCAGAAGGATCGCCGGGTGAGGGTGCGCGGTCGAAGTGCAACTGGAGATGAGCGACTGCGTGGCCGAATCCACCGGGTAGAGGGAAGTTGGCGATGGGTCTTGAGCCCTGGGACTGCGTCAGAGGTTGTAGCGACCACGAAGGACGTATTGGCACTCACCGAGAAGCGCAGGGACAGATCTGTCAGGCTGCTACACAAGGACAGCCTGCGTGAACGGCCGATGGCCCACTCGGCGCCGCGACCGTCGTTGCGAACGGTACAATCCACCACCAAAGACCGGAGGTCTTTGAGCGCCCAGACGAGCTGGAAGAGGTCGCGCGTGGTCCTGAAGATTCCGAATAGTCGTAGTGTACGAAGCCGAAGCTGCGCCACGAACTTGTGAAAATGAGGAGGGTAGCCGTCCCAGTCAAGCCATAACGTCAGTCGCTCCAAGTTGCGCAGATTTTGCACGATGAAGAGCTGCGCGAATGGGACGTAGGGGTGCTCTGCGGAGGACCCAACCTCCAGCTCTCGCACGAAGCCACATAGGTAGCGATGCGCTCTCAGGGTTTGGAGCAAAAGCTCGAGCTTGCGAGGCCCGATGAGCTTGACGCTGTGGTAGAGGTTGAGCCGGCTGCGGGGGAGCCAGGCAGTGCACGTGAGAGCGCAGGATCGTAGCGTCGTGTAGTCCACAAAACTCCGATCGCATGAATCTATGATGGTTTCGCAAACTTGGATGGGGAGGAGGGAGTTGTCCATGAGGAGCGATTCGTCAGTGCGGGGGTCGTGGGGTGAACAGGTTGAGAGGGTGCCGCAGCTACGGCGCAAATAGAGTTCCTTACATGCCGAACTGTGTGGTGGCATCACTTCCGTCGAGAGACACATCAGGAATGTCCAGTTGAGTCTCATTAGCGACGCCATGGCGCGTACATGGGAGACTATTCTAACTGCAACAGTCTCATGAATAGGAGAAACAGGCCAGATTCGCAAACGTCACCCACCTAAGTGGACTAAGCTAATGGTCTCCTCTACTTGAGCTTGGCGAAGAGTTTTGGCGCGACGCAGCCCTGGAGACGACGTCAGTATTTGCCCGCGCGGCCGTAGTGGGGAAACGTACGTTGACGCAGTGCATCAGGCTGAAGCGGTCGGTCAGATGCACGTAGACGCGAACAGCAATAACAAACACTCACTGGTCTATCGCAGCGAACGCACACGACCGCTGTCAGCATATGATCACTTTAAGGTGTCAGCTCGTACTCACAGCTGCAGAAACGCGTCCATCAGCCATGTATTCACCGACAAGGAGGAGGAGAATGACACTCACAATTCCTCAACGCAGTCCTCGCCCTTGTAGCCCTGGCCAGCATTGACCTTCTCCTCGCAGTGCGCGAAGTGCTGCGTGAGGGGCGCGCACTTGGCGCTCTGCTCGCATTCCTCCTGCAGCGCGGGCAGGGGCTACACGCGCAACCAAAGCGTGAGTGCCGAGCACGCGTCGACGACGACGAGCCACGAAACGTACATCCTCAGGTTCCTCTTCTTCCTCCTCTTCCGCCTGGGGCTCCTCCTCCTGGGACTCTTCCTGGGGCTCCTGCGCCTCCTTCTCCTCGGGGGCGTCGGCGTGAACGACAGAGAAGACAGACGAGAACAACGACGAGAGACTCATGGTCGTAGCGGAGAGGGTGCAAGTGCAGGTGCAAGCCAAGTGCAAGCTGTCTGAGTTCGCGTTGGCGCAACGGCTGCAAACGGAACGCCCAGGCGCCGAATGCGACCATTCCGATTGGACCCATCATCAGAAGGTGAACCAGCTGCACCAATCGAACCAGGCAATTGAACCAGGACTGTTGGCAATAAGTAATCATAACACAGGTTCAAACGCTTCAAGGTCGCGGACCTTGAGCTTGAACCTCCTTGAGCTCAATCCATTCTACCTCCATGATCTGGTCTGCTACTGTCGGCGAATCCGACAAAGATCCGGAGGAGTGATAATAGGCATGTAGAGAGCATTGCTTGGCATAAAGACCGGGAGGTACGTGCGGGAACCCACGAGCTCGGCCGGTAGCCAGTGGCAATCTGTCAACTGACTACGGCATTCTGATATTTGCAACGCCTCATCGGAGTCAACATTGATTGTTCTTACTTATACAGGTTGGCTTTGTGCCACGACGACGGCGTCCCAGACTCAGTCATCAGAGTCCTCCCGCCAGGAACCTGAAGTAGGCATGGCTCGGTAAACATCGTCCGAATTGAAGTAAGAGGCAGTGAGTCTCAGTTTCCCACAAAACTGTGGCGATATTTGGTGCTGATCTTGCCCCCAGGATGTGGTTCTTGAGAACCGATCGCGCCGAGCTTGTGTATCACAGCAGCTCTGAAGGCATCGTCTACGCCATCCTGTCGCACGTATGGGGCCCATCCGAGCAGTCCTTCCAGGACATACAGGAGCTTCATCGTCGCTGCAGCCGCTTCTCACACCCGACGCCAAACTCAGCATCCGCCGCGGGCGACAACCCTCGCTCCCACGCCGACGCAAAGGTCCGCAACTTCTGCATCTACGCCGAGGCCGCTGGATACGAATGGGTGTGGGTCGACACCTGCTGCATCGACAAGTCGAGCAGTGCCGAGCTCTCGGAGGCCATTAACTCCATGTTCACCTACTATGCAAACGCGGACGTGTGCTATGCCTTCCTGGAGGACGTCCCGGACGATGACGACCCCGAGCGTATCGGGTCCGCGTTCCGTCAGAGCAGGTGGTTCACCCGAGGGTGGACGCTTCAAGAGCTCATTGCGCCGATCGACGTCGTCTTCCTGTCGCAGAACTGGATGCCGCTATGTAGCAAGTGCGCTGCGCCGGGCCTTGTCCGGGAGGTGACGGGCATCGACATCGGCGTTCTCTTGTCCTCAGTGCCGCTCTCCTCAATCTCCGCCGCGAAGCGTCTGTCCTGGGCGTCCCAGCGGGAGACGAGGAGGATCGAGGATGAGGCGTACTCGCTCATGGGCATCTTCGGCGTCAACATACCCATCATGTACGGCGAGGGACGAAGGGCGTTCCGGCGTCTCCAGGAGGAGATCATGAAGCAGTCGCCGGACCATACGCTGTTCGTGTGGAGACTTGGACAATCAGTCTCCACCGCAGACCTGCATGCGCACGCCCCATGGACGAACTATCCACGCAAGGCCGTCCACGCGGAGACGGATCCCGCGACCCAAGTCCTCTTCGCACCCGCCCCACAGGCCTTCCACGGGTCTCGTGAGGTGCAGTCGATGTCAGTTCGCCAGCTCGGTGTCGCCGCTCAGATCAGCCTCGCAGCGCTGAACATGACACAGCCCACCGCATCCGCACTCGAAGCAGTCCTCTCCCCTCCGCACGAAGTCCCCGAGTTCGCAGTCACAAGCTACGGCGTCCGCGCCCGCCTACCCGTCATCCGTATCTCGGACGACGACACCTCGATCGCCGTAGCTGTCCTGGCATGCCAAGGCTCTGAGGGCTGCGTGATCGGGCTGCTGTTGCACGAGCAGGAGAACGTGGGCGGCATGTCGCTCTATCGGGTCGGTGTGCACACCGTGTACAATGACATTGGGCGGCCGTACCCGCTCTACGGCTCGGCGCGCTACGTCCGCATCCACCTCTCCGCGCACTACGAGCAGCCTGTCCAAAAGCGAGAGCGACACTTCGTACTCAGCTGGCAGGTTATCTATATTGTGTATCACACGCACTCATTCGGCTTCGGCGACTTGCACGGTATATCAACCCCAGTCGCGTCACGGTCGCTGCTTGCGCCCTGCAGACTATTCTTCCCTCCGTATATGCTCGCTCGGCTGGGCCGACTCGGGTTCACTCCTGACCGCCCGCTCTCCGAGTCCCAGCAGGGAGGGCTGTCCGTCCTCCCACACGGGGCCCTCGAAGTGATGTTCACGCACGAGCGCACGAAGGCGGCCTTCAGCCTCCGCGTCGCGTGCTGCCTTCGCCCCGCCGTCTCTCTCCCGAATGCCGGCAGGGACGAGTCTAGCCCGCGCCAGCCCCTCCGTCACATATGGGCCACAGTCGACGCGTCCTGGAACACAAGAGGGTCGTCTGGGGGAGCCGTAGTCAGTGGCCGTCGGTGCTATTGGTGCAGGGAGGTGCACCTCGACCAGTGGACCGCGCTTGACCCGCAGCTTGGTCGCACGGGGCGGCAGATGGTGTTCCCGTTCGCTGGCAGGACGCTCACACTCACGTTCAGCCAGTGGGATGTGCGCTCTCGCACGACAGGCGCTGAGGCGGGCGGCGGCGGCGGGTTGTTTGCGGTGGACATTGAGGTAGAGGAGCAGCCTGCGACGGAACATGCTCCCGACAACCCTGAGCGGGCTTCGCGCGCGGACAGGTTCCTCAAAGGTGATGCAAATCCGACCTCGCGGAGGTCGAGCCTCGTCCGTTCGATGCTTGCAGCAGTACATCAACAAGTTCGAGGTGGGTACAATTCGGGTATCGCGATGATCTCTGCAGGCGGCTGAGCTTTACCGACCACAGGGAAACGATGACACGGTGGCCCTTGCCCGTCGAAGACCGCTGGCCCACCTAGACCTTGCACAAGCGCCGCATATTGCATTCAGGCATGGCACACACATCGTATGGGCGGAGACCGGCCACTGTCTGAGTTGTTGATTGAAAGGTTTCACTAGCGACTATCAGGGTTGGAGACTTCAAGTCCACTTCTGCTCGCGTCGCTGGTGAGTGGCCCGTGTTGGTCGCATCCAGGAAACCCTCTCAACCCTTATCAGGGAGCGAATTACCAGGACGGCCCCGCAAGTAACAGACATGGGGTAGAGTCCGTCATCAACGCGTGTACTTGTGATGAGCATCATCTACTTGTCTGACCATCCGGGCGCTGGACTCGCGCCATAATCGACCCTGCTCTCTCATAGAACCCATAACCTACACATCTTCCACGCGACGCCAAATTGAAAAGGTACCTTCGTGATATCGAGCTGTCTTTCTCTCACCTCTTCCACCTCGAAATACGCAAAGCTATAAGTATCATACATCCTGCCGACTGGGTCGAACCTCAGTACCGCCCGGGGCATTCGTCGCATCCGTCCCCACATGGAATCGCAGCCAGTGTCACCCGAAAACACTGAATTAACGACCGTCACAACAACGAGGGTCGCCGCCGAACGATCTTCAATTTTCCGGGGATCGCTTACAGTCGCCAGCGCATGCTGTGCAATCCGCGACACCATATGCGCGCACGCGAACACTTCTCTGACGCAGTGGTGGCGCGAGAAGACCCCGAAGGTGACCGGTAACGAACCGCTACCCCGCCAGATGGGCGGCCCGCTTCGCGAACGCGTCCGCTCCACAAACAGCTTGTCTGGCGGGACTCGGAAGTCGGCAGTCGGGATGCGCAGGCTGAACGAGTCTACTTCCCTGAAACGGGGTGCTCGCGGTACACCCAGCGTCCTTCGCGAAACAGATATAAGGAGGCACGTTGAGTAGTGTCCCGCCGTCTACCACCAACTTCACTCCCCACATCTTCCTTGTGCTCGCGTAGCCTTTCCTGCACGCGACATTCCTTCCTTTGTTCACACTCCGCCAACCTATCTCGCTGCAACCGTTCACGATGATGCACCTCAACTTTGTCCTCGCCGCCCTCTTCGTCGCCGGAGGTACGTGTCCTTGCAGGAGTCGACTCGATGAACGTTGTGCTCACGTCTTCGGACAGCTGCCGCCGCGCCCCTCAACAGCACCCTGCCCGCCGTCGCCTCCACGTCCGACGTCGCCAAGCTCCCTGCCCAATCTGCTCCCACCAATGCGACGGTCCCTACGGTCCCGACATCCGCCCCCGATGTGAAGGCTGAGACTATCTCCACCTCTGTCGTTGGCGAGTGGACCACCCAGACTGTGCCGAAGCCCTCTTCCAGCGTGGCGAAGATCGAGACTGTCCCCAACCCCTCGAGCGACGTCACGCTTCCGACGATCTCCACGACGTCGACGCTCGCCGCCCGGGACGTCCCTTCCTCGGTGTACCAGCACAGCTCGCGCGCAGTCGAGACGAGCGTGCTGAGCAGCGCTGCAGCCGAGTCGAGCACGTTGGGCGAGGCTGCCGCGGAGTCTAGCGCATACGCGAAGGTCGCCCCCCAGCCCTCCGCCTTAAGCAGCGTCACCTCCTTGTACAAGGAGATCGACACGTCCGCCGTCCAGACCAGCACCGCCGCCGTCAGCACCCTCCCCACCTCGCTAGCCACGCCCGCGGTGGGGACCGCCAGCTCTTTGGAGACCGTGGTTGGCGAAACCGCGGCAGTCACCTCTCTCTCGGCCGCGCCCACTGCGGCTGTGACGTCGTCCGTCGCGGCACTCGCCTCCTCCGCGTCCGCCTCAGCACCCACCACCGTCGCCGTCGCCGAGCGCTCCGAGTCGGACCTCGAGCTTGAGGTCGAGCCGGAGGTGCACGCAGACGCGCACGGAGTCGACGCCGAGGTAGAGGTAGAGCCCAAAGTGCAGGATGCGGAGCTCGAGGTCGAGCCGGAGGTGCACGCGGGTGACGATGGCGTCGCCGCCGAGGTCGAGCTGGAGAGGCGCGCGGAGGTCGCGGCGGGGTGCGAGGGCGCCGCTGATGTGCATGCGGATGCGCGTCGCGCTGTGCCTGCGCTGCCCACGACCGTCGACGTGGTGCGCCCCGCGGCAACTTCTATCCCTCCGCTCGGCCGTGTTTGAGCGATGAGCTTGGAGAGGTGGTAGAGGTGGACCAGACATGACCTTCTTACTATATATCATGAATAGTTGTAATGAGCAATACATAGCTTATGATCGTATGCCTATAAGCACACGCGAGAACGGGATTGAGTGGGCGCAATGTCTTCAGCTGCGTGCCTTCATCTGGATGTCAGTGGTTCTCTGCAGGCTCGCCACGATATCACTCGTAGACACGCCCTTGAACACCTCGAAGTTGGCATCGATCTCACACACGGTATTCTTCGCTGGGAGCTGCGAGACGAGACAACTCAGCTTTGTCGCTCCATCAGGGCACAGGAGAGAAACCTCACCGTTCCGTTAACGATGTACGCGCGGTAAACGGCACTCATGCAAGAGGACGGCTCGACGAACATTGTGTGCTAATCACGGTCAGGCATCCATTCACGAAGGTTTGAGGACTCCACGCACCCCAAAACCGTCCTTGTGCACCAGGACGGCATTCTGCCCTAGAAGACTTGCAAGCTTCTCGGCGCCAGAGAGCGGAGTGACGGGATCATACTACAGACGAGAAATTCACGTTAGCGATGGAAAGTATTTGAGAGTGGGATACTAAGCACCGTGTTGGCTGAGATCAGCACCGGATGTGTGGGCTTCTTGTCGAACGGACCCTGGTACCGCTCAACTGCCCGGACGGGCCAGTGTAAGCACTGGTGAGGAACATAAGGCCATGCGGCCGCGACTATCCGCTCAAGCATGAGCAGTGGTACGCTTGTCGCGAATGCGAGGACATACACATATGCGAGACGTTCTGGGTAGCCGCGATGACCGAGGTGAAGACGTCTGTCATGTTCGTGCCGTGTTCGTCCGCGCTGTCGGCGCACAAGATGGCCGGGAATGAGTATGTGGGTGCTGGCGTTGTCGCGCGCTTCAGAAGGCTGGGAGAGGGCATATGAGCTCTCGAACATCAGGGTGAGGAGGATCAGACGCACGGATGACTGAGCGCGGTCTTCTTCTGGGGCGAGGTATTATTGGCGCTTGCTGCCAGCTGAGGATAGACTTCGTTCATGAACGTCGACCACTGAGCCGGAGTGCCCATGAGGCTGTAGAGTGTATCTGCGAGGAGTCGATGATTAGTCACCTGGGCCTTGTACAGAACCAGAGCGATGCTTACTGCGGAGCTGGCCGGATGTCATCTGAGTGGATGCATTACTCGTTGAGGCTTCGTAGAGAGCCTTGAGGATGTGTTGAATCTTGGCGTCGATATCGGCTGGGCCGTCCCCTTCTGAGGCTGCGGCGCACCCATCTGGCCCAGCGAGCGCGCATCCTGTGACGAAGCCCTGGTAGACGGTATGGGCGAGGACGAACTGGTGGGGAACCCAGTGCTGTGCGAGTAACAAGCGACTCAGATATTGCAGAGGGAGCAACAGAAGCAAAGACACGAACAGTGGACACTTCTTGAGTAGCGAAGAAGGTCGGCTCGAGAATGCTGTCAAGGACGACCCGTCCGACACGCTGACAGGTGGTGTTCTGTGAGTACGGGCTCGAGCGTACGTCGAGGCATCATACCTCAGGAAACACTGTGGTCAAAGGGGATCAACAGCGAGACCTCATGTGCAACTTGACACTAACTGTTAATCAACCATGACCCGATCAACGTGCCATACGACACTCCAACATAGTTCACTGGGGCACCCGGTCCGTCGAGCGCGTCCGCAAGGGACACCATGTCGCGGACCGCGGCAGCCGCCCCGATGTACTTGAGATACCTTCCGCTGGGAGACAACAGGCATTTCTTAGCGACTTCATCGTATTTCTTCTGCATGTCAGCCGCCTGGTCGAGTAAGTGCTGGATATCGACGGGGTTGGTGAAGGCGCCGAGCTCATCGATACCGCTGAACTCGATCGTGCCGTTGAAGAAGGCGTTATACTCCTGCAGGCCGTCGAAGCAGCGAATTTCTCCTGGACTTTGCAAGATGATGTCAGGGAACGAGGCCATGCAGATAGTTAGAACGGGGAAACTTACATGGTGAGATTGCCGACTCCACGCAAGTCCCAGCTCACGACGTCGTACACACCGCCGCTCATGGCTACGAGCGCATCCTTGTTCTGAGCGAGCCTCTGGATTCCTGAGAGGCCGGGTCCTCCTGTAGTAACCCACTGTGAGCAGCACGCTGTAGAGTAGGCTGGGAGAGCGCGGCGAACCTGGGTTGAAGAAGAGCGAACCGCGACGCTCTCCGGTCGCGCTGGCCTTCACGACTGCAAGTCGAGCTCTGCCTGCAGATGCGTCATGGTAGTCTAGTGGTACTTCAAAGAAACCGCATGCGAGGGATGTGTCGTTCGTGATGGATGCGTCGCACGGACCCCATTCGATACGGGGACTCGGACTCCAGGTCGCGTGCAGGTGCGAGCCTATTGCGACAGCCATGACAATTGCACTGAGGAGCAAGAGAGGATCGACCATCGAGGTTGACGTTGAGGTGCCAGCTGGCATGGTCAGGCATGGTCTCGGGTATCTCTGTGATGAGTCAAATCGTAGTGGTAGACTGGCTGAGTCATCGAAGGCGCACTCGGCGAGAAGCGGCGAGGTTACGAAAGCTCGATGACCACTATGTGGTTAACGATGCGCAACCATACTTCATCTTCGGTATAACACCTGCCCCAATTGTTCAGGTTGTCGAACGGCTTGGTCACCGCGGCCAGCCTCATGAGGCAAGGAGTCGTGATATCGCAGGGCCGAGGGGCATATTTTAAAGTGCAGTTACCGCCGCCGCCGACCTGTTCTTGTATATGAAGAGAGATTCAGCTTGGGTAGGACTATTGAGCTGGTACTAGTGATGTGCCAAGCTCGGCTTCGGGCCGTCGGGCTTCCAAAGCCGGCTGTCTTCAGGGCTGGGCGGAGCTCTGGAGGCGGCTTGGAGAGCCGGGCTTGATGACGCTGAGGTATGATGGCGAGTAATTCATGTATCATCCGACTGATTTCGAGCTGTGAAAAGAGGTAAGTCCCGTCAAATCGTCTTCCCAAGCACCGTACTCCCATTTATTGCATTTACCTTCACAGAAGCACCGTTGAGACCGAGCGTGTTGCGCACGACGAAACAAGGTAGAATATGCTGCACGAGAGGGCAGGTAACGGCTACAGAAGGTGTGATCAAACGTCCATCGCGGGATTCTATGCTCTTACAGCGCGGGAGGGCTGGGCAGAGGCGGAGAGATGTATGGGCGCTTGAGATACCATTTCTGGCCGATACCATTTACGGAGGAGAACGTCGTTACGTCACCAGCATCAGACGCGGCTCGACCTTCTTGCTTTCGTACCACCATCATCTCAAAAGCGACTCCAGAATTATGCCAGTTGATGTGAGTAAGCGTCCAGCTGAGCGCATACATGGTCTAGCAGCACAACTTAGTGGCAATTTAGAAGACGCGGACGCCCCACAGAACAGGCAATTCGACTAACCTTCAAGGCGACAGAAAGCCACTGCATACAGCGAGCAGCTGACTGTCATAAGTATGTAGCAGCTTGCTTGCTGTTATGTCTCACGCAGAATGTCTTCTTAGGACCGCCATGCCTGTCTTGACATACAAATTCGCAACCGTGGCGAACACGATTCATGACATATCCGCAATGCTGAAGCATCCGAAGGTAAGTCATGCCTCCGGATGCTCTGACATCGTTTGAACCTTCTGCCTACTGCAGATATGACGCGCATACAACCGCATACGCTGCCGCCGCTGCGACAAGGAATGGTGACCCTTTATGGTCATAGACAGTGATGCGGCCAAGACGGGAAGCGATAACAGTGGCATACCACCTGTCGCAAGCGGAAAATGAACCGCTCAACGGGTGCGTTTCTGAAGCGGATGCTGTGGAAGCTCACATTCATCTGACCACGTAATGCGTAGGACGGGAACCTTGAGCCAAAACTCCGACCTTCTCCCGGTAGATCGTCCCACAGAACCTGGTGCGGTCTCCTGGATGTTCATGCGCCCTTTCATACGCCCCCCGACGCTTCGACATCAGGGATCCCGCGAGATGAGGCTTTCGCAGGCTTCACGCTTCGGTCGCGACTGCGGTTGCCAGAGATGCTCCCGAACTCGAGCAGAGGCGAGCGGCAAGCCATGCACTTTCCCGGTTTGGGCGGAATACAGCGTTGGTGCTGCAGACGGAAGCGCGGAGCTCTGTCGCTGTCACCGCTGGCCCGCAATTTGCGCCGTGCGCGGCAGTGCCGTTTCCCGTCCCGTCGCCGCTGTCGTGGTGGCGAGCACGGATCCCCGCCACGCCTCCCAGCGAGCTTCCACCATGCCTTGCCACCCGTCCGCTGTCCCTCAACCTCCCTTCGCGCCCTCCCCGCCCGCCCCCTGCTCTCCACCCTACCCCCATCATCTCTCTCCCCGGACCAAGGTTGGAACAGCTTCGAGTCATGGTGGACCTGAACAGCACATACGGCGCTCTCTTCATCGGCCTGTTGGCTTCAGCCGTGTATGTGTTAGACTCAGGCTCAAGCGGCCGCTTCGCTAACGACCATCTCAGGCTGTTCGGGGTCACGATGCTGCAAGCGTTCGTCTACTTCACGCAGTATCCAGCGGACAGGGTGTGGAGGAAATTGGCAGTGTGCTGGCTCTCGTACGTTGCAATCCTTCTGTCCCAAGGCTTGCGCTCAGATTCTTCTCAGCTTCCTCGACGCGCTCCACCTCGCGCTTTGCGCGCACTTCGTGTACTACTATCTTGTCATCAGCTACGATGACCCTTCCGCTCTTTCGCATATCATCTGGAGTTTCAAGGTGCGTTACTCGTCCACCCCCACTGTTGACATCCCTGACTCCTTTCTACAGATCCGCACAGTGGTCGACGTGAGTATCACGATCGCGCCTTGTGTACTATAATTAACTTGCGATGTCCAGGGCCTTGTCGTCGTCTCCGTTCACACGTAAGTCTCCGTCTACCACACTCGCGGCTACGACTGAGCACCCGCGAACAGTCTCTACACTCTGCGCCTATGGACGCGTAAGTCAATCGCGTCTCAAGCCGATTCACTGTCTGACGTGGGCGCAGTTCTCGCCATTGACAACCATGTCAAGCCATTCGGAAAGGAGGACCGTCGGTGGAGCGAGCAGAAACTGACCATGTCCGCGAGCGCCTCGCGATGGCTGATGTGCAGACTAGTTCCGTGGTTCGTTGTGAGTAGCCTCTTTCTATGACTTGGATGTACACTCACAAGCGGCACCCAGAGCGCACTTGTCGTCATTGGATACGGGATTGTCATCGGTGAGTTTGATCTCCTTCGGACGCTGCCGTGTTCTTCAGCTGATGCATTGTCCACTAGTAATGTGTTTCGAGACGTGAGCGCATCCGTCGCGATCAGCCGCGCCAATACTGAGGACGTTTTCGATAGATTCCGCCTCGACTCTTTCGATCGGCTATCCCACGCTCCCGTACGTCTGCCCTGTTAACGCTGCCGAAGATCGCAGACGCTCACTAGGGACCTAGTGGGCTACATACGTCCCCTTCTGCTTCTCTACTGTCATCGACACATTCATTGCTGGCTCCCTGTGTTACTTCCTGTCCAGATGCCGCACTGACTCCGGCGCGTGAGTGACTCTGTCGCTGTCTAATGCGAGCTCCCATGCTGAGCCTCCTGCAGTATGAACGGCCCGATACGGACGCTCATGGTATACACGCTCAATACCGGCATCATCTGCTGGTGAGTCTGATTATGAGCATCAAACTGATCGTCGTTGCTGACACGAAACAGCTTCTGCTCCCTTGTTGCAATCTCCATGGTGTGTCTACCTTCTGCAATGCCGAAGTACACGACGCTAACCTTGTCGCAGATGGTTGCTTATCCCAATACATTCATTTCTGTTGCCATCGAATTCATCGTCATCAAGCGTGAGTTGGCTCTTCTTGTGCAGCGCCCTCCTACTGATTCGTCGCCTCTCAGTGTACATCAACTCATACTTGGCCATGTGAGCTGGTTGACATGTCTGCTCCAGTTCTCTCGCTGACTGTCCTGCAGGGTCAACGCGCGCGGCGGGCTAAGGAATGAGCCAGGTCCGCGCATGACCTCTGCATATACACCCAACACCTCCATCGCTCTCCGGGACGTCGTTCAGGTCGAGCATAAGCCCATCCCCTTCCTGACCTACCCGCACTTCGATTCCTCCCTGCACGTCGATCGGCCACACGACTCCCTAGCGCGCAAGTCCGTGGATCTTCTCCCGTCGCACGACATCGTCGTAAGCCTCTCCGAGCCATATCTCCTCCGCGCGCCTCGCATCAGCCACCCGGACGTCTGCAGAGAGTACGGGATCATGGAGAAAGCCGTTCAGCCCCCATCGGAGCTGCGAACAGTCGCAGAACGGCTCGCCATCACGCCTCCCCTTCCCCTCCAGATCTCCGTGTCCGAACCCCCGTCACCGACAGCGCGCGCTTTCCACCTCGCATCACCATCCTCCGACGGCTACTCCCTGCCACCATCCCCACTCTCCCCATCATTTCCTCCGTCACCTGTCTCTCCGCTGTCTCCCTCGCGCGCCTCTCCGTACCCCTTCCAATCGCCCGCACCGTACCCACAAGACTACCCCTCGCCCCCAGAACGCTCGCTCTCGCCCCTGCGCTTTGCGTCGCCTGACCTGAGCCAGTCGATGGTCGAGCTCGGGCTCGGGCTCGACGACGACCCGATGCCGATGGTGTACGCCTTTCCGAGGGACAAGTACACGCGCATGGTGCGCTCTGCACGGTCGAAGAGCAAGGCGCGCCGTACGCTGTTTGATGAGCGGGGCGTCGCGCTCATGTGGGGTCTGCACGACGACTCGCAGTCTATCACGGAGCTGGGGACGAGGACGCAGCTTGCGGGGATGGTGTGAGTGGGGTTGTAGGTGTGTCTGTTACATTATAGTTATCCCTTACTTGTCCGTGCGTTACGCGGCTTGCGACACCGGCGAGGTTTGCGAGTCTCCATGGAGGCGTAGGACGTCCCGGCTTGGGGCCTCCTAGCCTTCCTGGTGGATCTTCAATATCCCCTTCATTGTCTTTCGTTCTTGTTCTCCTCTTTGCCGGATACACGTGGCATATGTAGGACTGTCTCTCGTTTGGGTGCGCGTGTACATAAGTACTCCGTTTGTTGTAACACTACTTACTCTCAGCCTCAATCTCGATACCAGAACTCAGTTGCTTGAAGTGGCCGCCTACGGGCAGAGGAGTGGTTGCTCTGGCGGCACACACGACACTATAGCCAAGTGGTTACGGCGACAGATTAGAACTGTACCTCAGTAGACGTTGTTGTTATCTGTTTCCCTTTGGGAGCGTAGGTTCGAACCCTACTGGTGTCGCATTCCAGGTCAACAGGACTTTTTGCTGTCCATACACTCCACTTCAGTCTTCAAAGGGAAATTGTAGATCGAGCACACCCGTCGGTTCGGTGTGGTGAGGAAGACCATTTGTTTACTCCCCTCCATTTGAAGTGTCTGATGGTGATATGTTCTAGGCTCACAAACCGCCTCTAGTTCATTTGCGGAAGATATGTATGTTCCGCACTTGGTTCCGTTGAATTCCGTTGAATGCAGGAGTACTAATAGTATATCTATACTTACGTTCTGCGAAGAGCACCAGGACTTGCAGTTACATGCTCATCGATCAAGCCTCGGCATCGTCTCATCACCGCAACGTACCATGACTCACGACATGCTGGCGAATGCACTGTCTATTTGACCTGCACGACGCATGTCCGCTTCAGTAAGTGCAGTGTTATGACTGTGAGTAAGACAAAGCTGACGTGAAGTTTGGATGCATTGAATCAGCTACTGATTCAAGCTATCGCTGGTAAGACCACCGCTAACATACAGTATGCATTACCCTTTGACTACTCTACCCATCACACAACTATGGTTCTCACCCCTCATTCAGCTCCAAAGACCGGCCATGGACTGTCACTGACTCGGAGGAGCTGAAGGCAAGGAGCCTGTTCAGTTCAGCCAGGTTCAAGTTCAGCCTCGTCGGAGTCGCACGGTAGGCGCTTCGCCCTCAGGCAGCCTCGGGCACGCCTCGGGGATTGACTAACAGTCTAACACCATTACAACCGGCTCGCCGCTCGAATTATGGGTCCATTCAAGCTATCTGAGTCTCTCATCCAGTCGACTATCGGTTGGGACGTTCCCGAACCCGGTTAGCCGCCCCGAGAAGACCACAGCGGAGGTGTCACCAGGTGTATTCCTGCGAATAAGTGCATCCGCACGACACCGCGGGCGCAGCGAATCGTCTATATAAACCACGACGTCGAGGTATGCCACTTCCCTCATCCCAACGTTCATACTCACCTCCTCTTTTGCGTGATATCCCCACTACAGTACACAGCACTATGTCTTCCGCAACTTCCGCACAGCCGGCCGTCACTGCGCCTCAAGGCGTCGGGAGCAAGACGTGGACGGCTCCTCCGTTCTTTGGCGATCTCACCATTCCGGAGCTCTACGCCTTCCATGCTGAGAAGAGCCCAAACCATCCGGTTATTGCGTTCGACGAGGAGGATGGCTCGATCACGACGCTCACCTACACGGACGTCTTCCGCGGCATCCGCAAGGCTGCGCACTTGGTCTCTGGAGTCGTCCCGCACCCGCCAGCTACCGAGCGCCATGTCGTCGGCATCCTGGCCATAGCTGGTGAGCGTTCGGTCCCGCTATCCCCGCCCAATGACAGCGCGCTGATCGATGTACTGGACATGTGCAGACTCTACGACTTATCTGACGCTCATTGTGGGCATGATGTACCTCGGGCTCACACCGTTCCCGCTCTCAACCCGGAACTCAGCTGCTGCTGTGGCGCACCTCGTTCGCTCGACCGGCATCCACGAGCTCCTCGTGAGCAGCGATGCCGGCATGCAGCGTGTCGCGCAGGAGGCGAAGGAAGAGCTCGAGAAAGACGGCTACCACGTCGAGCTCGTGCCGATGCCTGAATATGTGCAGCTGTACAACGAGGACGCGGTTCCCGCTGGTGTCAAATTGGGCACTTTGAGCGGGGACCACCAAGCGCTCATCATACACTCTTCCGGTAACGTCGACCTGCCCTGTCGATGCGGTTCGAATCTGACTAACCGCATGCAGGTTCTACCTCCTTTCCAAAGCCTATCCCAATTACCCATCGTAACTTTGCTCGTTGGGCCTTCGGTCCGTGTACGTACCGTCCAACTTGCATTTCGGGCCCCACATCTGATCATGCCTTATTGTAGACTTCGGCGATATCGATATTTGTGGCCTTCATGTCTCCTTGCATGCGCTCCCTCTCTTCCGTGAGTCGACACGACAGGCATTTTTTCAATCGCTCACACTGACAAGGCTTTCCACAGATGTTATGGGCTCTTTCCCTATTACTTGGGCTGTAGGTCGTCAGCTCTGCACTCGATGTCATCATTTGACATTCGTTGTCCCAGGTTGGAACCGGGGTAGTCATCAACGTATTCCGACCGTCATCGCCCCCGATCGTGCCTACGCCCGACAGCTTGCTGAAAGCAGCGATCGCAAGCAAGTCTGAGTTCCTGGTCTGCGTGCCCGCTTTCATCGAGGTATGCATGAAGTTCCTATGCTCGTGGAGTCTCTTTGACCTCCTGTTATTCAGGCATGGGCTCGCGATCCGGCGAACATTCCAGCACTCAAGTCGTTCCGCAACATCGTACGTCTGACATACGCATTATATCTGGGTATCATAGTCTGACAAGGTTGTCGTCGTATTAGATGTACGCAGGCGCGCCGCTGAACAAGCAAGTCGGAGACCACCTCGTCAGCGAGGGCGTGAGAATCATTACTGGATATGGCTTGTCTGTATCGACTCTTCTTGCCATGGACGGATCACTGTACTAACAATGTCTCTTCCAGGACCGAGACTGGGGCCTCCACTAAGCACTTCCGCGACTTCAGCAAGACGGACCCTCGTGACTGGGACTACGTCACGCTTTCATCTCATCTCGGGATCGAACGAGTCTACCAGGAGGGACAGCCGGCAGTCTTCGAGCTCGTGTTTGTGGTACGTGCAGGCGATCCCCGAGGAGAGTGTCGATGCTGACAGGCTGCAACGTGCTTCAGGAGTCTCCGCTGGCCACACCCAATGTCTTCAATAGCACGCTCAACGGGCGTCCTGCATACTCGACTAGCGACTTGATGCAGGAACATCCTACGAACCCAGCTTACTTCAAGGTCCTGGGAAGAGCTGACGATCAGATCATCCTGTCTACAGGAGAGAAGGTGAGTCAGAGTCTCCTACTCTTAGTTTGACAGACCGCTCATTGGCAGCAACGGTAGACGAATCCGGTTCCCTTGGGTCAGTTCACCGTGCACACCATCATGCATACCCGCTCATCCTTTGATCAGAAACTATTATATCACAAGACCCGAACGTACAAGCTGCGCTCATGTTCGGACGCGGACGCTTCCAGAACGGCGTTATCGTCCAACCGAAGGAACCGTTCGATCCGGCTGACGAGGCGAAGCTGGAGGCATTCCGGAACAAGATCTGGTACGTAGTCTATCAATGTCTCGCTACGACTCCATCATGGGCTAACGGAATTGTAGGCCAGCGGTAGAGCGCGCGAACAAGTTCGCACCATCCCATTCACGCATATTCAAGGAGGCGTGTGCCCATCCGCTGATTTCTCGCTGCTCGAAGACTCACATGAATACAGATGATCACTGTCACGAACCCGTCGAAGCCTTTCCAGTATACTGCCAAGGGAACACCCCGTCGCCACGTCTGCTTGAAGGAATACGCAGACGAGATCGAGGAAGTGTATAGAAAGGTCGAAGAATCCTCACAGGTGAACGTTGCTACTCCCGGAACCTGGACGGGCGAGACTGCTCGCCAGTACGTGCGTGAGGTCGTACGGAGCGTCATGAAGGCTCCCCAGATCCGAGATGAGGACGACTTCTTCCAACAGGGAGGCGACAGGTGAGTAGATTGGGCACGGCCTGAGAGTCGGTACGGGTGCTAATGGATAATGTGGAAGCTTGCAAGCGACCTACATCCGCAACACCATTCTGTATGCGCTCCGGACGACCACGAAGATCTCCCCTCACGACATCCCATCCAACTTCGTCTACACCAATCCGACCATTGCGGCTCTCGCTAACTTCCTCCAGGGCATAATCTCGGGAAAGGCGTCGACAAGGACGCAGAACGTGCAGCCCGGATCGCACAGATGGAGAACATGCTCAACAAGTACAGCGCCGAGTTCAAGAAGCCGCAGTGGACTTCCTCTCAGGCTGGAAGCACGCGGTCAGGGGAGACCGTGCTGATCACGGGCACTACCGGACGTCTAGGCTCGCATCTTCTCTTGCAGATGCTGCAGAACCCCGAGGTCGTTCGCGTGTATGCTCTGAACCGCGGAGCCCCAGGTGATGCTGGAAGGGTCCAGGAGAGGCAGGCAGAGGCGTTCAAGTTGTGGGGTCTTGACGAGAGCCTGCTTGCGAGCAAGGTGTCGTTCCACACCGCAGACCTGACTCTGCCCTACTTCGGCCTCGATGAGGCGACGTTTGTCAAGGTCAGACGTTTCCCTGATACCTCTACTTCGGTCCAGGCCTGATCGTCCTGCAGATGCGTGGGTCTGTGACAGCCATTTTGCACAATGGTACGTCAGAACATGGTCCCCGGGTACAGTTATAGAACTCATCTCGATGCAGCATGGAGAGTCGACTTCAACGTATCTCTCCCGTCGTTTGAACCGCTCATCGCCGGTGCGCGAAAGCTACTGGACTTCGCGCTCGAGTCCTCGGTCTCCGGAGGACCGAGGGTGCTCTTTGTCAGCTCCATCAGCGCGATACTTAGTATGTGTTTATCTCCCTAGCCTTACTCCGCACTCTCTTTACTGATGCAGGGAACCAGACTACTCAGCTGTAGGGCTTGTCCCGGAGACCCTGGACCTCGGGCCTGAGCTAGCGGTCGGCCTCGGCTACGGCGAGAGCAAGTGGGTGACCGAGCAGCTCTTCGGGCGTGCGGCCAAGGACACTGGTCTGCGGACTACAGCTGTCCGTGTCGGACAACTCAGTGGTGACACGCGCGTGGGTGGTTGGAACGTTAAGGAGTGGGTCCCCGCCATTGTGCGAGGCAGTCAACTCCTCGGATGCGTGCCAGAGAAAGACGACGTAAGTGGTTTCCATACACGCTCGTCCGTATCGCTGATACACAATGCTGCTGCAGACGGTTGCGTGGGTGCCGGTCGACATTGCGGCGTCTACCCTCTTGGAGGTGCTCCACAGCGACGAGCGCATAGTCCACCTGACTTCCCCGCGGCCGGTCGCTTGGAGCGACATCTTCAAACCGATCGCCGCCAAGCTCAAAGTGCCTCTCGTCCCGGCTTCTCACTGGCTCGAGCGCCTTCGCGCTGATGCTGCACGGTCCGAGTCGCAGTCGCGTGGGCACGAGTCTGCGCACGCACTCATCGACTTCTTTGAGGCGACGTTCTCCGAGAAGGAGGTCCTATTCGGGACTGAGAAGGTCGTCAAAGCGTCGCCGAGTCTCAGGAACATGCAGCCGCTTGGCGAAGCGGATGCGCTGAAGTGGTTGGAGTTCTGGCAGAAGCTTGGTTTTCTGCAAGTGTAAAGGGTATGTAGGTGCTGATCTCTGCGTCCTTCGTATGTGTATCATACTCACCGATCATCCTCGGCAAGTCAGGTCACGTCTTTGTAATACCACATCGTCATAGTTGAGGTGTCTGTTGCCAAGTGCACGGCTACTGTGTGACTATGATCAATCGCAATGTGGGCGAACTTGTAAGTCGTCCCGAGGCTGATACTGTCTGGTTATAGGTTGTAGGATCGTAGAGCAGTCCGATACCCGCGGGTGAGTAAGTAGCCTGCGCCTGTCAGTTCGTTTGATATCTTCCACGCCGACTCAATTGAAGACGCTTGTTGTGCGAATGGCACCAGGGTATGCGTGCTGCGGAGCCGTACGTTTCGGAGGGTTTGCTTCCTGGAAAGCAGATGAAGCGTGGCATTCGCTAGCTGTGGCTGTCCTCCGACTAGATCGTGACGTGAGCGACCAATTCTACTCTCCTCCTCCACGTCTGAAATGTTGAACTTGAACGGCAGGGTTCCTGACGTCTAAGCAATGCTCATCACTCGGAAATTGTTCACCCCAGCCGTGGCGGAAGTACTTATTCGGAGTGTAATAGTTCAACCAGGAGCATCCTGATCAACCGACTGCCGTACCGTATAACCAGGAAGGTGCGGCCACCTCTTGACCGTCGTGGTGCTGCGCACCTCGAGATACACGGGTTCAACTTCCCGTGGTGTGCGTTTTGAAGGAGTTGGCGCCTCGTGGGTGGATATACGCTCAGCGGATCTGGCGATCCGCAGCCGGAGATGCGCGGTTCATTTGTTCGTCATAGCCCCATCAAGCAAGCAGAACCATCCTGCCGTACACACGGCCAGACGTGTAGCAGCATGCATCGATGCCGCTTGAAAGCCGGCCATAAGCCGCGCCATACAGCGAGGCAGCATTTAAAGCTGAAGCTGCTGCACTTCCACGTACCCACCCACATCTTTCCTTCAGCTTCTTCAACCCCCCCAGTCCACTCACGATGACCCGCCTGTTTAACTTCGTTCTCGCCGCGCTGCTTGCTGGGTCCAGTACGTTTTCTTATTCTCTGCTATACTTCGGACGATATGACCCTAATGAATTTTTACAGGCGTTGCCTCTCCGCTGAACAGGCCCCACGTCAACTACGTGACCACGATCACCAGGACCTTCGACGGAGAACCGACGACCGAGACCTGGACGATCGATCCGCCCACGGCCCGTGCTACGACCGTCACCGTATGGGCGTCGACTGGTGTGGTGTCAAGCTTCACATCAGTGACTGCGTCCACTGGGGTTGTTTCCAGCTTCACATCCATCGCAGAGTCATCCGGTGTCGCCTCTAGCTTCACGTTCATCCCCGTCTCCGAGTCTACCGGCATCGCATCCAGCTTCACATCCGTTGCCGCTTCCACGGGGGTTGCCTCGAGCTTCACCTTCGTCCCCGTGTCCACTGGGGTTGCCCTGAGCTTCACCTCCATCCCTGAGTCGAGCGGCGTCGCATCGAGCTTCACCTCCATTGCTCAATCCAGCGGAATTGCGTCCAGCTTCACCTCCGTAGCAGAGTCCAGTGGAGTAGCCTCAAGCTTCACGTCCATCCCGGAGTCCAGCGGTGTCGTATCCAGCTTCACTTCCATCCCTGCCTCTGCATCCACCGGTGTAGTCTCCAGCTTCACTTCCATTCCTGCCTCTGCGTCCACCGGTGTAGTCTCCAGCTTCACTTCCATTCCTGCCTCTGCGTCCACCGGTGTAGTATCCAGCTTCACCTCAGTCGAGGCGTCCACTGGAGTGGTATCCAGCTTCACTTCCCTCCCCGCCTCTGCGTCCACCGGTGTAGTCTCCAGCTTTACTTCCATCCCCGCCTCGGCATCGACGGGTGTAGTGTCCAGCTTCAGCTCGGTCGAGGCGTCCACTGGAGTGGTGTCCAGCTTCACCTCCATTGGCGCATCGAGCAGCGTGTCCTCCAGTTTCACCTCGGTTGCACAGTCGAGCGGGGTCGCGTCCTCATTTACGTCGGTCGCCGCCAGCACCGGCGTCGTGTCGAGCTTCACTTCCGTCCCGGCATCGACTGGCGCCGTGTCGTCTTTCACGTCCATTATTGAATCCACTGGTGTCGTCTCGAGCTTCACGTCAGTTGCGGAGGCTAGCGGTGTCGTCTCGAGCTTCACCTTCGTCCCTGTAAGCTCGATCGTCAGCTCGGCACTCCCTGCCACCGCGACCATCAACGAGTGAAGCGGATGTTCAAGAGACTCGCTTCAGCGCCGCCGGCATGCGATGCGACCGCATCCGCCAGGTGGTCCCGACCTGGCAATTCGCGGCTGACTGCGTCTGCCTCGTCGTCTCCATGGATGGACAGATTTGGACTTCATGTTTTATTGGACTTCGCAGATATCGAATGTATATTCCTCCTTGGTTACCAAGTGTCGGAAGGAAAGACGCATGTACGGCTTACCTATTCAGGCAACATGCGAAGGTGATATGCTCGGATACGTGCGAGTTAGTGAACAAAATGGCGCTCCGTTACGCCTCAGACTGCGGCACGGACACGGCGAGAACACCGCTCGCGAGAGATCCGATGAAACGTCCTGCGCTTCTGTCCGGTGTAATACCCAAATAGACACGCGCAGCATTGTATGGCATAGCTATTGGAGTGATTTGGTGCGTGACCTGATGGTCCGCAGCCAACCAGTAGCCCGCCAAGCCTGCGTACGGAAATGAGTGTCAGGGTAGCTAGGGCGTGTGTCGGCACTCACCTGAATCACACAGAAAATCTTTGTGTCCTCGATTGTTCCTCCTGGCATATCAAGCTTAACGGTGGTGAGTTGAAGATGAAGGTGCATAAGCGCCGCCGCGCAAACCACTGTATGACGTAAGTGGCGGTGAGCACTCGAAAAGGTAAGCGTGACGCCCGGGTCTGTTGCTGCAACGCTGGCACTTACAACTGTACCCTCATGACCCCCACCTTCCTTACACACCACGAGAGAACTCGTATCGCGATTACAGTCACCTGAAGCACATAGGAGAGTCCGCAGCTTTGGCTGCGCTCGAGATCACAATGATCGGGTGGGCTACTGAGTATTACTCAAGGTTACCACCTCACCGTGATGGCCAGAATATGTAGATCAATCGCACTGACTCCCTTCTAGTATGTACACTAGCGATAGAGAAGCACTGAAGTCTGACATTCCACTGTTGTGAGTGTCTACATACTATCCGGACGAGCGCTGCCAAAGCGCTGCGGCAATGATCGTCAGGGACTATGCCGTGTACTGCAGCCTGCTGCTGGCCGTGCTGCGGAACGCGCCGTGGACGGGGAATACACGCCGCATCCTGATGCGATACGATGATGCGCGTTGGCTGGCCTCGCTTGTGAAGCTGTAAGTCCATGGAGGTAGAAGCCACGCTGTTCACCCGCTCACGGACATTCGGCACCGCTCCCGGCCTTTGCACGGCGACGGACTGGTCACACTTAGACTAAAGCTTCGTCGCCTTGGGTTCCTCTTCTCAAGCTTCTTTTATCCGTCGCGCGCATTGCTATGCACCCACCTGTTGATATGATGCGCCTGCAAGCCTCCGTTCTTTTTGCTTTTGTTTGCAGCGGTGCGTCCACTCTACTCATGTCTCCTCTCTTCCATCCGACCTTTTCGCTTACATCTTTCTCTAGGCATCGCTGTACCTGTTCTAGGCCCTCACCCCGACTATGTGACCACGATCACTACCAGTATCGCTGGCACGCCTACGACGCAAGTCTGGGCCATCGACCCACCCACCGGCGGTGCGGCCACATCTCCGGCGTCGACGGGCGTTGTATCAAGCTTCACCTCCATTTTTGCATGCACGGGCGTTGTCTCCAGTTTCACTTCCGTCGCTCAGGCGACCGGCGTCGTCCCTGACTACGTGACCACCATCGTAACTTCTATCGGTGGTACATTGACGACGCAAGTCAGGACTGTCGACCCGCCCACCGACGAGGCCGCCACGATTCCAGCGTCGACCGGTGTCTCCTCGATCTTCACCTCCATCCCAGAGTCCGCGGCGTAGTCTCGAGCTTCACCTCAGTCGCAGTGTCGACGGGTGTTATTTCCAGCTTCACCTCCGTTGCAGCGGACATGGGTGTCGCCTCGAGCTTCACATGGGTCCCCGTCTCCACCGGCATCGTTTCTAGCGGGCAAGTTGAACTGTCAAGTGAGTCGCGCGAGGTATATCGGGCTACTATGCAATCAGAAGCTGACGATTGTGAAGGCGATAGATAGGTGCTCTTCCGAGCGAGCCTCAACTGGATTTCTAATACGCATTACAGCGGACATTTACATCGGCGTGATATGTAAACAGTAAGCTGGTGTGGCATGCCCATGTTCCCTTCCGAGCTTCAGCAGCGTTTCAGCAATTCCTCTCCGGCAGACTGTCCGTCACGTCAACTTTGCGTCAACTCGACACGCAACATTTTGATGTTGAGTACATGCGACTACTACTACTTAGTAGGTACACAACTGACTCACACACCGTCTTCCCCACCCGGTCAGTCCGCACATTTCAATCTTTGTCTGGTTCAACTTCAAGTTCGGCTCAAAGACGCCCAGATCGACTCGCAGCAGACCGGCGCCACTTGTGACCAATCAGGCGGTCACCGCCATGGTGGGGCGGGCCCCGCAGCGCAGCGGCGGCGCGCCACGACGATCGGAGTCGGCTTTGCCAGAACTTCAACCTGCTGACTAACCCATCGGAGTAATACTGCCGGCCAGCTTTAGAACTTCTCCGTGTAACATCCAACCGTTGTTGTTCAGCAATTTGAGGTACATAGGCACAGATCAATCCTGCTCATGTTAAGATCTCACTCGTGCATGCAGGACACCAGAACTTCTATGCGGCGGGTGAGGAACGCACACGGAGATGGATCCGAGCGCCGTCTCGGGCTTTCTCGGCGGCACAAGAATAATACGTAGGTGCCAGTGCCGCGTATTCCGCAGCGTCGGACGGAGGGCCCACCGACTGTCGCCACCTGGATGAGTGGTTCGGTGCTCGTCATGCACAGCATCGCAGTCAGCTAACTCCACAGTCGGGGACGCAGTACATATATAAGGCGTGTCAGGCGGGCGACGAATGTCTCAACTTCCCCTGCCCTTCCGCACTATACTACTCTTCTTGACTTCGATCTTCCGCTCCCGGACAATACGAAACACTTACGATTGCCATGATGCACATGCTCGCCTTCGTCTCCGCTGCCCTCCTTGTGGGTCACAGTACGTCTCCATATTTCTTGTTGTCCTACGTTCGTCTATTGACATTTCCGTGTCAGGCGCCGCAAGTCCGTATATCAGGGCACCATTCCTCGGTGGGAGGGACGTATCTTCCTCGACGTTAGCGACGGAGTCCGCGACATCGGATACCCTTCCCTCATCATCGTTCAGTGACTTCTCGACCGACTCCTTCGCCCCAACCACCACCGTGTCTGTCTCCTCTCCCACATACACGGACAACTCCACGAGCCCCTTCAACGGCAGCGACCCGTTCTTCCCTGCGCCCACGGGGCTCGTCAACTTCACGGACCCTGCAACCCCGGGCGTCATCACGTTCTTGACGGAGATCCCCGTTACGAACATCATCGAGGTCTCGACGGAGATCCCTCTGCCGACCACGCTGGTGGTTTCTGGGAGCAGCATCACAGCCCTGCCGGTGAACTTCACCACAACGCACACGGTCCTTGTGCCGTACGCGACCGTGGTCACAGTCAACGCGACTGCTTCGTCAGCGCCGACGACCACTGACTCGGCGTTCCCCACGTCGACGGCTGACGCGAGCCAGAGCACAGACGGCTCGTTCTCCATCCTATCCACCACGACCGCATAAGCCTCTGAGCCGACGACGCTCCTCTCTACTGCGGCTCCCACTACCACTTCCGTGAGCGCGTAGGGCGATAGCGCTGTGGACCATGGCCCCACGGCCGCTTCTGGGACAATATTGTATCTATACATAGCGGACGCTCTCTGTATCTTACCTGTGGACATATATCATAGACGTTTAAAACGCTTGCTCGAAGTATCCTACTGTATGCTTAGCCAGTGCTCAGAAGGTCAGTAGCCTCGTGGTTGCCTCCGGCCGAAGGGATCGGGCGCCAGTGGCCACTTCCCGCGCGTCCTCGTCATCGCCGATCGAGTTTTCAGTAAGTACATCGACTCCGAGTTGTCCTTCGTCAGGCACTTCATCCACTACATATCCCCGCGAGAGCGACGCGCATCTCTGCTATGTCACTGTCCAGCATGTGCATGACCACTTGCCTCAAGACTAAGGAACGACTCGGGCGCGCTCTTGGCGGCCCGAGGTTTCCGGCGGGTGATTCATCACTATCATGTCACCAGCGAGATTGGCCGACAGCATGGCTAGTATGCATAGTATGCAGCGAGGGAAGGGCCTTCTACGAAGCTCACAAGGGAGGACACCCGTGCTGCGTGTAGTCGTCCGGTGAGTATCAGCCATCCGAGAATAACCTGCAAGTCTTGCGCCGCGCCGCACGCCATCGATGCACCTCCTGAAAATGCAGAGGCGTATGGGAGTTGTGGAGGTAGGTATTACTGCATTCTATGATTTCCATTGCCGTATCACCTCATGCCAAGTGCCTTGCTGGGGGCCTGCCTCTAAGTTCTCGTGTTGTCCTCAGATACTCTCCGGATCGCGACACCGGCAATGAGGCTGCCGCCGCTAGGCTTGGTAACTCGATCTCGCAGCTCCATACGGCTGAGCATGCCCGTCTTCTCGAATCTCACATGCAAACATACCCGATCGGTGGGGCCATACCGCAGGCAGCGGCCGAGCGCCACGACGCTCGGCGCAAGTACTAGGATCTCGTTGAACTTCACCGAAGCTTCGTTCTAGCTGACTACTAACGCGCGTGTTCATTCGGTATAGGGATTGTCGCTCCGAGAATGTCATTCCCGTCGCATCGGACTCAGGACATTCTTGAGAATGGAGAGGTAGCCGGGCTCATACCTGTTTAGTATCAGCGCACTTGGTATGACGAGGGGCAGATGTAATAGTGCGCAGCGCCGCGCTGCATGACGAAGTCCCACATTGTCCTCAAACGTCAGGCGGAGGTAGGCCCACGTTCGCTGCGGTGCGCTGACTGGGAGCCTCTCGGCGGTGCAAGTGAAGACTAGCGCAAGTGCGATCGCCCCGGCGAGGCTGCGCAAGGGCTCCATCGACCGTTCTCGCCATCTGGGTGAGTGACATGCATACTAGCATGACAGTAAGCTTACTCCGCATCGTTGTTCCGTGAACTCGTACATAAGTACCAGTCAGAGAGCTTGCGGCTGCCCCTCAGCTTGATAGGATCTACCACGACTACGCTCTTCTCTTTCGTCGCACGACCAGCATAATGCACATGCTTCACTTCGTCTCGGCTGCCGTTCTTATCGGCCACAGTACGTCTGTACGGCTCTCTTCTCCTTTCGTCTGCTAAGGAGTTGTGGCAGGCGCTGCAACACCGTTTAACTCCAGGTGGCACTCGTCAGCATGGGGATCGCCCTCGAAGAGCGGTACTCTCCCCCATAGCTCCTTCACCACAAACAGCACGACCACCGCATCCGAGGGCATCGACCCCTTCTTCCCTATCCCGACGGGGCTCGTCAACTTCACGGACCCCGCGACTCCGGGCGTCACCACGTTCTTGACTGCCATCCCTGTCACGGACATCGTCCAGGTCTCGACGGACATCCCGCTCTCCACACCCCTGTCCGTCTCTGGGAGTGAAGTCACCGCACTCCCGGTGACGTTCAGCACCACGTTCACGGCCTTGGTGCCATTCCTGACCGTTGTCACTGTCGACTCGGGCAGCACGACGACTACCCCCCTGTTGACCTCGACGGCATCGGACTCGACTTTCAGTACTGTCGAGAGCTCGAGCTCTGACAGTTCGGTACCTATCTCAACGCCCACTGCGTCCGTCTCTGAGACGACAACCGTTGCTTCCTCCGCAAGCGCGTAAGTGAGATGGCGCGGTGGCATTCTGTACCATTGTATTTGTAGGACATGCTTGATGTATCACGATGTATCATATTCGTTGCACAATACAGAGTGCCCAGTTGCCTTTCAATGGGGGCTTCCTGGCGGTTGGTAGCCTCGTGGCTGCGTCGGGCCGAAGGGTCCGGTCCACAGGCGCTCCCTGCCAGTCTCCTCATCGTCGACCTGTCCCTCGTCGTCAACCATCTGCCTGCTGGCGTGCTCGATGTGCAGCCTTACTATCTTACCCGTCTATGATCACTCGCTTTGCGAAGGACGATGCGCATCGAGCTCCTCACAACACTTCAGAAGACCCGAAGCCCCACAAAGCTGAGAGACAGCCTTAGCTGCATGAGCTCGTCGCACATTTCGGAACACATTTGACTCTTCACGATACGGGAACGTCGAGGAGGAGGGCGCGACTGGAGGATGGTTCAGGCGGTTGTACGTGTCTGGTGAGTATCGGTTGTCCTCGAACGTCTGAAACGATATTCATGCGCGTGAGCGCAGGCCTACACCCCCGGATCTACTTCGTGTGAACGCGGACGTAGAAAATGTTCGTTAGATGTGTGCTTCTAGCTGCGGTGGGCCCCGTTGTCGTCCGGAGTAAGGAGCGTACGCTTGGCAATGGGCATGCCACAAGGAAAGTCCGGATCGCCCTTGCTTATGTTTTTCCTTCGCTCGAAAGTGTCGAGTCCACCGTCACGGCCGCTCTGGAGCAATGAGGGAGTTGTCACGGTTTTGACCTGTCAAACTTCGCACTGGAGCGATAGTCTTTAATTGGTTTTTGATATGTCGTGAGCTTCTCCGTGCTGGGCCCTGGTGCAGTGTCGTCCTCATTCTCTCAATTCAGATCATCTTGTGCAGCAATGGATTAGGCTGTACTAGCTTCTTCTATTCCGCCCATGGGGTCACCAGGCGGGACCGTCGTGTCCAGCATATAGAGATATCCGAAGATGATCCCATTCAATTGAGCACGACGACGTGTATTCACTTGGCGGATTTGTCCAGAGCTTCCATCCACCTCCCAGGCCTTCCAAGAGCAGATGCAAAGAAAAAGCAAGAACCGAGGTGCTTCCTTCGTGTTTTTCGCCAAGTGTAGCTGTTGGCTAGGACATGTCATCCCCCCCCATCGCGGCTTCCCTAGCCCGGACGTCGCTGGTACGGACCTCTTTCGGCGGCGTTCTCATGCATACATGCTGACCATGGACGCCCTTTACCCCTTATGCAGTGGAATGGCTGCAGATCCGACAGGGGGAGCCTCTTGAGTATATATATTCAAACATCCTTCGCTCAATGAGGCGCCGGGCCTATCCATCCCATGCACAGTTTGCCACTGCTCCATTGAACAACCCATGAAGGTCCTTTCCGGTCTCGTTTTAGCTGCTATCATGGCCGTCCGTGGTGCGCTGACTTGTACGCGCAACCATCGCTGTCACTGACCCTGCTCATAGTCACGGCACTTCCGGCCAATGCACCTCAACTGAACTACGACACAACCATCACAACGACCATCGGAGGCCATCCCACGACCATCACTGCCACCATCGACCCCCCTACTTGGCCATGGCCTCCGGCCGGTCAGCCCACCAGCACGCCCGCGGTCGTGACTCCGCACCAAGACTGGGTCACGACGCTCACGACGTCCTCGGCGGGGCACGCGACGACGCTCACCATCACGTACGACTCGCCTATCCCCACGTACATCACCACCACCATCGACGGGCATCCGACCACGCTGACGTCGACGATCACCCCGCTCCCGCCCTTTTCCTGGGGGCTCTCCACCATCGTGACGACGATCGACGGTCAAGTCACGACCGTGGTCGAGGCCATCGACCCGCCCGTGACCACGCCTGCGGGCGAGTCGCCCGGCACGGCCGTGTCGTCGCCGTCTGGGTCTCAGTCGGACGCGGGCACGACGACATGCATAACGTGGATCTCTCCTGCGCAGCCGACCTCGTTCACTGATGGTGATCCATATCCGACCGACAACTAGGAGGAGTGGCAGACCTCGCGGCGTAACATGAGCCTGAGGGTATGCGGGAGTCCAGACGAGGCGGGAACGTGGACGCAGAGGTGTTTCCGAATGGGTAATCATAATTCCTGAAACGCTGTGTTGCACTGGCATCACGGTCATCATCTTCTTATACTGTTCTATGCCTCCTCTTCAGTAAAGCGAAAGCGGTTCAGATACTGTCTGATATGCAAGCTCGTAAGTAAATATCAGATCAAACCGGGAAGCGACATCTTGTGAACACACGGGGAGGTACGCGTTCCTGGTTGCGCCATCGCCGCTTGGGAACGGAGGCACTTTGCCTACTTGTCGCAACCTCCTCGCAACCTCCTCGTCAGGCTGAGGTTCTTGACTCACGAGTCATGATTTTCACTACAGTTTGTCTTTCAACACAACTCCAAACAGATCAGTAAGTATGACCCCCTTTTTCGTGTATGCGTTTCTTCTGCTGATCTCTCAACCCAGTGTACACACTGCGCAGTAAGCTGTCCACTGATCGCCAGGGATGACACGGTATGTATGTAGTCATGTCGAGGATCAGGGCCGCTCGCAACCGAAGATGATGCCATTCAACGTTACGAGCCTATTCGATATACGACTTTTGTTCGCTTGGCAGGCGCGTATACATCCATCTGCGCCTCTTTCGTCTTTCCAGGCAACGATCTCGTACTTGGACAGATGGCGAGGCCGTGCCAAGTCCTCCGCTGAGTTCTGCAGCGGTATGGTCCCGGTCGTGCGAGCGCCTGACAGAGATGCGTGTACACGGTGATTATGCCGCCGTGTTAGCGCACATGGTGCGTCGATCCAGCAAGCGAAGGCTGCAGATATAAAGCTCGTGCCGTACGACCTCAATCCACACTTGCGGCCTCTCCAAGACTCTGCATCGAGATGAAGACTGCCACAAGCAAGCTGATTTTGGCCGCCGGCGTGTTCATCGCTCAGGGTACGCAGCATTGACTCTCTCTTTCAAAGACTGCACGCGGCTGACCATCTTTACTCCAGCGATAGCGATTCCCGCCAACGCAGTACCTCGCCCCGAGTACGCGACGACGATCACGACCGTCATCGCCGGGCACCCGACGACAATCACTGCGACCATCGACCCCTTCCCCACTGGTTCGCCCGCCGTCGTGACCCTGCACGCTGACTACGTGACCACTGAAACGGTCACCGTTGGGGGCCGCCCGACCACGCTCACTCTCACGGTCGACGCCCCCATTACCGAGACCATCACTACGACCATCGGCGGGAAGCCGACCACGCTGACGACGACTATCTTCCCCTTCGGTGAACCTACGCCCCTCCCGTGAGACCGCCTACACAGGCAGCCCCGACGGGTCGTAGAGTTGCGGCAGTCAGAGGACCGTGTTGTTGCGTCGCGAGCGGGTAGCCCGAGGAGCTTCCCATATGATGATACGGAAAGAGATGTACCAGTCCTGTATGCCCTTCACCATCCTAATTTGCCCCTCGCAGCATGGCATTCTATGCAACTATCTCTCGCTCAGCGCGACTTGAACGAGTAATTAGGCGTGCATAAGTACGTAAGTAACACGGACTGATAAGTCCTGGTAGTTAGTAGTACTTATCCAACAGGCGCCTGATACTCGGGCCGATGTACCGTAGACCTGGAAGCCTCGCGAACGGTCGAGCGCTTCCTCCCCTTTCGCTGCTCCGACCGCAGATATAACAAGATGAGGACGACGTGCTCCTCCTCAACTTCGTTCACCTTGATATCTGTCCGACTTTTGGTCTTAGAATAACCCGCATACCCGCACCCACGGACTCGATGAGCTCTCAGACTCAGGAACCGGAGTATACTGCGCCTCTTGCGCTTCCACCGCCGCCGCCGGAAGGAGAGGCGGAACAGATCACCGTGAACGGATCGCAGACGTTCAAGTTCGACAAGCTTGGCCCGGTCGTCGTGAATAGCGATGGGGTGAGTCTGAGTTATATCGAGCGGGAGTATGGGGGAGGGGCGCTGACACCGGAATACAGACGCTTTCGCGCATCGCGAACTGGGAGAATATGGTTCCGATCGAGAGAGAGCGTGTGCTGAAGCTGCTCGTGGCGCGTAATAAGTGAGTCTCCGTACTGGACGTGTGTGAATTGCGCGATGCTGACGATGTGTGTGCAGAGTCCGGTTAGCTAACCAGGAGAAGGCGCAGGGCAGCGCCGATACGGAGGACAAACTCTCGATATCCAAGTCATGACCTGCGACGAAACAACCAATCATTACTCGGACTCCGTTCATTGAACATGATAAAACGATGTATGTATTAGTACCCTGCCTGGCAATTCACTCTCCCTCAGCTTTCCACCGAGAAACGTCTAAGATTCCAATCACACAAGGCGGACGTCTGTAGGTCCCCTCTGTTAATCCTCTGGAATTGACAGGCAATCCGATGTTGGCGGACATCGTCGGTATTGACCGTCACAATGGACACCGGCTACTCTCGGCAGGCAATGCCCGCGATCCGCTTTCAACTTGCCAGCTCAGCAGCGGGCGTCGTGCTCTGAACTTTGAACACACTTCATCATCACCATGCAGCCACCCCCGCCGCAGTGGTCGCCTGCACATGGAACCTACTCGACAGGCTACGTGGTGCCTCCTCCCGTGTGGCCGTGCCATCCTTGCTGCGTGAACTTCGAGAGCGAGTTCGCTTACAGGGAGCACCTTCGGAGGTCGGGACGACACCACGTCTGCCGCGCCTGCAACCTCGACTTCACCACCGCTGCGGGGCTGAAGGAGCATTACGTGCAGAGCCCCAGCCATCCCTATTGCCAGTACTGCAACGGACACTTCCGCACGCAGGTCGCTCTGCACGATCATTACCGCAACGCTCCTCGGCATTTCTGGTGTGAGAGCTGCCAGAAGGTTTAGTTTAGGCATGATGACGGGTACTCGGTCACTGATTCACATTGCTGCAGACGTTCCCTAGCGCATCAGCCCTGAAGGAGCACTTCGTGCAGGGCGACCGCCATCTGTGGTACTGCAAGTACTGCGACACGGACTTACCGGGTGCTGCCGCCTGGTATGACCACTACCGCACCACCCCAGAGCACGACTACTGCACCAGGTGCGAACAGGTAAGTACGCGTTCGTCTGCTAGTGAGTGTTGCTCTCCTATACTGACTAGCGATTTTCGTTACCAATAGATGTTCAAAACCGACGCAGCTCTCAAGGAGCACTACGTCCAGAGCCCGAACCATGACTACTGCCAGTACTGCGACAGACACTTCCCCGACGACGACGATCTGTGTGACCATTACCGCACCGCGCCTCAGCACTTTTGGTGCGAACGCTGTCACAAAGTAAGACGTTCGTTGTCCTTACATGCCATGTTTATGTACTGATCAGCCTCGTCCAAGATGTTCGGCAGCGCGGTAGCCCTGAAAGAGCACTACGTGCAAAGCGAACGTCACTCGTACTGTCAATATTGCGACACGCACTTGCCTATGGGTACTGGTGTGCGCGACCACTATTTCACGTCGTCGCAGCACTATTGGTGCGACAAGTGCCAGCAGGTATGTACCTGTGTACCCGCATCCGGTCTAGCCGAGGTGCAAATGACCGTGCGACAGATGTTCATGAGCACGCGAGCCCTCAAGGAGCATTTCGTTCAGAGCCCTCAGCACTCGTATTGCCAATATTGTAACACGCACCTTCTCTCGCAGGTCGCACTGGACGACCATTACCGTACCGCACCTAGGCACCACTGGTGCACCACTTGCCGGAAGGTGAGCAACTTGATGGACATTGCTATGCAGTGTCTACTTTGCTGATCTTCCGTCCGCATCTCCAGATGTTCTACAGCGGGAAGGATCTGCAGGAACATTTTGCGCAGAGTACGCGCCACGACTACTGCCGGAAATGCGTCGCGCATTACCCGGACCTGGCTGCCTTGCAAGCGCACCGCAAGTCCAGTCACTACTATTGCGATATCTGCAACAAGGCGAGTTGTGCTCCGGGTCACTCCAGCATGCCTCTGACAGCGAATTGGCACCACTAGGTCCTAGATAACGAGATTGGCTTGGACGAACATCGCCTGATGAGACACCCGCTGCGGTACTGCGCTCGGTGTAGGTTCATGTGCGCAGGCATGGAACAACTCCTCGCGCACTTCGGCTCAATGCGACATCGACGACGATGATACTGACGGGAAGAGGCTAGTCGGGGACGTTCGCTGGTTGTCGTCTCCACAGTTGTCAATCACTCCTTTCCTGACCCTTTCTACTCTTCTGCCCTCTCGTCCGTATGTTTCGCAAGCTTGTAATAAGCCCGCAACGACGAACTTACATAAATGTGCAAGTAGTAAACATGCGGGCTCGTCACTCAGTGGAGGAGAATCATATGTGGGATACCGCTGTATTGTGCTGCCGGTGCGCACTTCGCCTCGTCCTGGTGGGCAGTGGAGAGTCGGGAGACAACGCGCCGACTTGTATGCCTTCATCCCATCGCCATTTTCCCCACGTGGCGCTTGGGGTGCTGCCGCACCGGGCCCGTACGCTCATCTGAAGACTGAAGCCATCACTAAACTTTCCGACATCCAAACTCACTCGGTCACCTCCGATTCTTCGTTCTCCGTCGTCGTCCGCCGCCAACCATATTGTCATGTCCGGGACAGCTCAGGAGTCCGCTGACAGCGCCAGCGAAGGGAGTGTCCGTGCTTCCTTCTGGAGTCGGGTGAGGCATCACCGGGAAGCAACGTCTACATTCATCCACCCCCGATTGTGCTTCGCGGATGGGACGATAATATTGCGGGCTCAAAACACCATCTTCAGGGTCTACAAGGGGCCTTTGGTTCAGCATTCTCCTGTTTTCAAGGACATGCTTGACTCGGAACTTCCCCAACCGCAGACAGCTTCCGGTACGATAACTGTAACGCTGCACGATTCTGCATACGACGTCGACTGCTTGCTACGCGTGCTAATGCCCACAAGGCATCTCCGGTACATCTCCAATCGACTCATTGTTGGCTCAGCTTGCTGACCGGTTGCTGCTCAGTTTGAGCGGCATCATCGACACTTCCTTCGATCAGGCGTGCGCCTACCTGCGTATGGCCCACAAGTACCAGATGGACGAGCTCCTCGAGAAGTCCCTGCGGTCGCTGCGGAACTTCTATCCAGACACCTACACGCTATTCAAGGATCGCAACAGCACGGAGCCGAGGGACCCCGCGAGGGCCATATCTGTGGTGAACCTAGCCCGCCTCATTGAAGCACCCAGCCTTCTTCCTATGGCGATTGCCGAGTGCTGCAACCTTGGCTCGGAGATCGTGAACGGCTATAAACGACCAGACCTCACTGAAGAGCACCTCACCCCGTATGACATCGGGCTCTGCTTCCAAGCCAAGGACAGGCTCATCGGAGCGCGCGTGCGCGCATTCCAGCAACTGTTCGAGCCCAGGGTCCGCCGGCGATGCACTGCGCAAGATGCCGACAACGCGTATTTCGATCGCCTCTACTTTGACCTCACAGACGGTGCCGTCCACGGACTGTACACGCCGAATGTATGGGACTCGTTCGCCGCGTATATGTCTGCTCGTATTCCCGGCATCTGCGAGTCGTGCAAGCAAGCGGTCTTGGCGGAGGACATGGCGCAGCAGAAGCGCATCTTTGATGAGCTCCCCGCGCTCGTCGGAATCACCGTCGAGGGGTGGGGTTCGCCTCCGAGTCCCCGATGGCGTCTTTGCAGCAAGTGAGTATCGTCCGGTTACCTTTTGGTTTCGCAGTCTCAACGTCGGCCATTGCAGTTCCATGTTTGTCAGCCATAGATGTGGAAGTCAATGTCCCGGGACCGTGAGCTCCTAGAAGAACGTGAGTGCCATGCTTCATTTTGTCACTTCGCATGCTGAAGGTTGGCCATGTCAGTGGCGTTTCCAGGTCATGATTTCAGTTTATCGCCTATATGGCGGCTACCTCATGTTCCGTCAGTCATTGCGAGCGAAGCGAGCATACATTGACTAGGGCGTCGCGCAAGCACTTTCCGGACCAAACAAGGACAAATTCTTAGACACACACCATATATGGACGGGCTCTGCAATCTTACTCTACTCCAGCCACGTACGTCTACGGTACCACCCTGTAACTTAGTCGTTGGCCGTCTGTATCTATTGTGCACAACTGTGGAAAGTTTGAACTCAATACGTCCACATTTCGCTGAGATCTGGCACAGTGGTCCTCCACATTCCTCAAGCGCTCAGAGCGACCTTGAAACCACTTCAACCGTGACACCTGTCACGCACGCTTTGACCTGAGCTCAAACATGCAAATGACATACACATCTCCATGATCTCCTTTCTCTGCTTCACTTTGCGCTCGGACCTGCCCCTACCACCATGCCACCCGTCCTCAGCACCCTCAACCATGCCTTCCACTACTGCTCACGCTGTGAGAATGACATCCCTGCCACCCGGAGAAACTGGGATGCTCAGCGAAATATGTGCGTAGAGTGTTCTAGGCAGCGGCCACTCACCATCAGACTTCCTGCCGCAACCATCCGCTGCACGCTGTGCAACGGACTCTATCCACCGTCGGTGTTCAGTGCAGGCCATGGTCGCCCTGCTCACTCTCGCTGCTCCCGCTGTCGCCTCCGTGAACGCTGCTACCGGTGCCGCAAAGTCAAGCGTCGAAAGCATTTCAAGCGGCCATCGGTAGTGACTTGCAAGTCCCGGCCTCAGGCCATCAAGCCGTGAGGCCGAGCCCTCGTGCAGGCCGGGACGAGCCGGGCTTTGGATAGGGCTTTGGACGGCCTGACGGCTCGGCTCAAGGATATGTGAAGCCCGAGCCGAGCCGTCAGGCCGGGGCTTAAACGCGCTGCTCATCCATGCCATGCAGGTCTTACTTTGGCTGTCAAGGTGCGTCAGAAGCGATAGAATACCCAGCATTCACGGACTAACCACTTATATCTTCCAGTTACGCTGCTCCTCGCGGCTCTCAACGGGTCACAGGACTTGCCCTTTCACTCAGACTCATATGTCTGATTGCTCATATCATCCTAGGGCTCCTGCGCACGGCGAGTAACATACGTTTCACCTCAGAATACCTGTATAACCATCTATAGAACCCTCCGAAGCTCCCCAGTTCACAGTTTCTGAGGTGAGTTCTCACTCAACAGAAGCCGCGGCTCAGGCCGGGCCAAGCCCCGGGCTTGGCCTGAGCCGTCCTGGGGGCCCGGCTTGAGGTTCGACCAAGCCCCGGCCGTCTGAAGCCGGGCCAAAGCCCCGGGCTTCAGGCCGAGCCGGGACTTGCAAGTCACTAGCCATCGGTGGTCGACGAGAACACCCCAAATGCTCTATTCAAGAGCTGTGACCGATGCCGTACCCAGCAAGTGCAGCGTGGTTTGCGCCAACGCCAACGCGCCACTGACGCTGGACTTCGGTGGTGTGGTGCTTGCAAGAAGCAGGTATCCGATGACGACTGTCGCGACGGCTCCGGGATCCTTCGTGCCACATGTAACCCGTGCCGTGCTCGTCAGCGTGCAAGGTACCATGCACAGCATCCTCAACAGGCTGCGGACGATGGCGAGCAAGGGGAGGACCAACCGGATGACATGGAAGGAGAGCCCGATGGTGTGCAGACCGTCGAGAGGGACGAGTTTGAGCTTCTGGATGACGGCATCGAGTGGATGAATATTGACGTACCGGAGGAGAACGTGCTCGGCCAGTCTGAGAGCAGCCTCTTCACAAACTTTCAGTCAAAGCTCGAAGCGCTACGACTGGAGGTCTGCGAAGAATGCTGTGAGAAAGACTTGTTGAAAACAGGCGAGCGCGAGCGGGGGCGACGACGAGCGAGGCGAGCGGGATACAACAACTTGGAGATTCACACTACATACGAGCACATTGAGTAGACGCTATCGAAATAAGGTTCTCGGCCTTGTCCGAGCTGTACAGGACCGGAGTCCGGCGGACCGCGCCTCCGTGCGACCGGTCCTGGGGTTACCACTTTCAACACACCCCTTAAGACCAGGACCATGTCGCTAAAAAAGACGTATAACCTCAGGGCCACCGCCAGAGTCGACCCTGGCAGTGCGCGCATGAATACGCCCCTCCGACCTATCGCCTACATCTCCATCGTCTCCGCGAGTCTTCTTCGGCTTGGCAAATGACTTCGGAGTAGGGCACTCACGGATGTAGTGGCCGGCACCGCCGCACTGGTGGCAGGTGACCTCCGAGCGAGCGATGAACGCACTGAGCCCCGAGGTGTCCATGACGCTGGACTGGGCGCGCGCAAGCTGGGCCTCGAAGCCGGTGATCCGAGTCGTGACGTCCTTGATTGTGAGCGAATCGAACGGGAGTGATTCGAGCTGAGTGAGGACGGGGGCATACTGCGGGGGAAGACCCTCAGTGATGACGAGGATCGTGTCGACGACCGTGGCAGGGCAGGGGGTGTGGGAGAGCTCGAGGGCTCGAGAGCGGACACGGCCGATCCAGCTGATGGCGGACTCGCCCTCGGTCTTGACCATGCGAAGGAACGAGCGACGGAGGGAGAGAGCGGAGTTGACGGAGGAGGAACGATGTACCTGTTCGAGTCCTTCCCACATTTCGCGAGGGTTTTCCATGCCCATGACGAAAGGGACTTGGGAGGGGTCGATCGCGAGGATTATCTTCGACCTTGCTAACTCCCGCTTCTTCTGCAGCACCTGTACGCCCTTCGGACCCTTCGGGAAGAGCTCCTCGGTCGGCACCTCGGATACGGGCCGGACGACGTCGTAGAGGTCGAGCGCGGTGAGGACGGCGGTCATCTGGATGCGCCAGATCTCGTAGTTGCCTTCGACCAGCCGCATGACGCGGTGTTCGCTGGCGCTAGGCTTTTCGTCCATGTTGGAGGAAGGGGGGCAGATAGACGGGTGAAGGAGGAATGGGGGACGGGTAGGGACAGGCGGCTAGATGTCGAGTAGCGCGTAGTCGGACTGCGGTGGCTCGGGAGGCTTCCGATCGTTTGCGAGCGGTTGAGTGCGAGTAGCGAACGAGACAGAGCGAGCGTTATGCAGGGCTCATAACCTGTTGAAAACAGGCGAGCGCGAGCGGGGGCGACGACGAGCGAGGCGAGCGGGATACAACAACTTGGAGATTCACACTACATACGAGCACATTGAGTAGACGCTATCGAAATAAGGTTCTCGGCCTTGTCCGAGCTGTACAGGACCGGAGTCCAGCGGACCGCGCCTCCGTGCGACCGGTCCTGGGGTTACCACTTTCAACAAGACTTCAATCTCGACATCCGCAGCGGCATGTGTAGCCGGTGCCGATCTGACCGAGGTGATCCTGTGCGGAAGTTCGCGAAAGAAAATAACATAAATCCCGGTGAGTGGTTATCCCATGGATCACACGCAACATACTCACCGATCCTTTTGACAGCCTCGGCATCTCCGCCTTGTCTAGCCGCCCTCACGGAGATGGAGGAGATGCTGATCTCCCTTGTGCAACCAATGATGTCCGTCCGGTACACTAAGGGAGGTCAGATGCGCTACAAGGACCACATCGTCAATTTCCCTCAGGACATCACTATTGTTGCATCGCGCTTACCAAGGCTGCCAGAGAACATTGATACCATCATAATTCGCCGGGACAACGACGACTTGTCCAACCATGTCGACTTTGTGGTGCGTCGAGCATTCGTCAAGGCTGCTCTTGAATACAAGATAGCCCATGATCCAAACTATGCGCACGTCGTCCAAGACAATACACTGCTTGAGCAGCTTCCGGAAGACGGCTCTGTGGCGCACAGGCTCCCGACATGTCGCGTTGGCCGTCAAGACACTGGGGCTCCAGAAGCGGCAGGACCATCCGACATCAGTACTTGCCCGAATTTCTTAGCTGTCTTAGCTGTCTTAGTCGATTTGGGCGCCTGTCTATATCTCCACTGCCGGCAGTTCATTCGAGCTGAAACTTGGTATGAATGTACACACGCAGGTAACGAATCTATGTGTCAAGTTTGACGATGATCCGATGTGGACTGGGCAAACGCGAAAGCGAATGGCCATGCCTCCTTTTGGGTACACAGCCACCGTCTTAGGTCGATTGTGGCTGACCTGAACTTGTCCTCGCCCTCCATTGCATCTCATCCATATGGGCTGGAATTTTGCACAGCGGTTTGTTGCGCCTATGCGCAGGTATGCGCCAAATTGTGGACAGAACGGCGGCGGTTTGAGCGCTTCCTAAGACAGGTAAGACAGTGTAAGACAGCGCAAGACAGCTAAGAAATATGGCGAAGTACTGATGGACGCAGCACCGCAGGAAGTGGACGGCGAAGGTGCCGGGTCTGCAGACGGTGAACGGGATGTCAGTGGGGTCCTGAACCTTGGTAGCTCCCAGCCTACCGAGATAGCCGCCATTCGTGCAGGAGCAGAACGGGCTGTTGGTACGGGAGAAGGTCATGCTGCAGAGCAGTTACCAGATAACATTGTGAGTGCATTGACACTTGTTAAACATGCTGCAACTCACTACAATATGCAGATCCCGGCACCACACATTGAGGGTACCCCAATAGATGAACGTACACCCGGCTATATTGTCAAGGCATTCCCGACGCTTTTCCCAGACGGCGCAGGAGATTTTCATCAGCCACGTTTGCGTAAGGTGCAAATGGGCGAGTACTTCGCTCACCTTCTTCGATTCCGGGACAGTCGCTTTGCGCGCCATCCGCGGTTCCCATGGTTCGCTTTCAACACCTTGCAGCGTCACCGCACGCGGGATCAAGCGCGTATTTTCGTGCGTCAGCAACATGACGCTGCCTGTCTGACGGCAGAAGACATCAAAGCCATGCTACAGGAGGGCGACGAAGCACTGGCAAATCGCATGATCAGATATGGTGCTCAGCTCCGAGGAACTCGGGCATACTGGCTGGCCCGCCGTGCTGAACTGATTGACATGATCCGTCTGAAGGGCTCACCCCATGCCTTCTTTACGCTGACCGCGGCGGACCTGCAATGGCCTGATCTCCATCGCCATCTGCCTCGCGAAGTCCACGTCCCTCCAGACGATGCAAATGCCCAACGGCGACAACACCGCCTTGCACTCAACCGTAATCCCAACCTTGTTGCAACGTACCTTGATCACCGGGTTCAACTCTATCTCAAGCATTTTCTTTTCCCGCTTCTTGGTGTCCGTGACTTCTGGTACCGCTACGAATGGCAGGATCGTGGAAGCGGGCACATTCACGGCTTTGTTTGGCTCCGTGACGCACCCGATATTGCCGCCATCAACTGGGACGTGCTGAAGGACGAGAACGCGGTCATCTCGGACGATCAACAAACGCGTATGCAAGAGTTTGTCACCTACTGGGATCGTATCATTACGGCATGGAATCCCAACCTCCCGGAGTCGAATGTGCCACAGGTCGGAGCGCACCCTTGCAGCATCCCTTATTCCCAGTGACTTCACTTAGTTTGTTAAACATGGTACATTAGTTAATGCTAAGCCATGTTTAACATGTACATTAGCACATGCCTGGGCCAAAACACCCTAGTTAATAGTGTTGCAGGGTCCGGTCAAGTCCGGTTTTTTGACCCCCTGAGGGTCGAACCGAGGACCGCAACTGGACCGGACCACTTACCGGTCCGGTTATAAGTACCTTGGACCAAACAATTCATAACTGGACCATAACCGCAGTCCGGTTATTGGTCGTAACCGGTCAATAACTGCAAATCTAGTATGATCGTAACAGTGTTTACTATGCTTACAATTGAGTGAATATACACATTTGGCACTAAGGGGAATTGAACTTGGGGTCTCCCGGGCCACAGCAGTGCAGTAGGCACCTTACCAGCTGAGCCAACAAAGCATATTAACTGACCGAGGCTATGGCGCTAAGTATAGACGCTTGTTTTAGATAAGATAAGGCGAAGATAAGACCAGATAAGCCTAGATTAGATAACACATATACCAATAACAAGTCAATAACATTGCTGTATGCTAAGCTGTCATGGCCCAGTTGGTTTAAGGCCTGATAATCACTGCCATTTTGGAGTGGATGTCGGTTCAAGCCTCTGTGGTGGCAACCCGGTTAATGACCGGTCATGACCGGTGGAACCGGTCATTATTTACTGGCTGATAAGGCAGGACCGGTAACTGAACTGCAACTGGACCGGTAACTTTCCGGTTAAGGTCCGGTTTTTTTGCTTGCGGTTCCGGTTCAGTTGCAGTTATTGACCGGTCCTGCAACTGGACCCTGCATCACTACTAGTTAAACGCTTTTGGATCATTGCCAGACATGCGGCTACAACAGCTTGGTTATATCGACGTTTAACCACCGTTAAACATGATGTTTAGTGCCACTCCAGCGCACGAGAGCCCGACGTGCTCTCCACATGCACACCCGAACCTCTTCTCCGACTCAACTATCCTGCCCCTCAGCGTATCCGTTACTACAGGCTAGCGCTTTGTCCTCAAGCTCGTTAGTTCTCAGCTCCGTGCGCACAGAGATCCAGACGATGCCGCACTCGACACCCCCGCACCCTCATCTCGTGCGACCGCGAGGCTGCTCTCGCTCGGACAATCGAAATCGGCCGTTACGCAGGCCCCATGTGAGTAAGAAGGCCGACACACTGTTGTGCGTCCTTCCTGCGCGTGGGTCACGCTTCCAGGTGGCCCGACTGAACATCAGCCTGCTAGCCCGGTCGAGAACCATGAGATCCAAGCAAGAGCAGCTGGTCGGAACACTCGGGCGATGGAGAGACGTACCTGGTTAGACACCCCGACGATGTTCCGGAGCCAGCTCCACGGCTCACCGCTGCTGATGAGGCTGGAACTGGGACAGAGAGCGCACCGATACTGCTGATCGCCGCGAGGGCGAAGGACGGCACGCCGTTCCTCGAAGTCCGAGCGAAGATGAAGGGCGGCTAGGGCAGGCCGCAGCTGGGTGCTAGCCATGACATAGAAGACACGCGTGCCAGCGAAGAGCGCATGCTTGCCCTCGGAGACAACTAGATCAAGATGGCCGTGTTCCATGAACGAAGCAGCGACCGCTGGAGGGCGTACCGTGAGCATCATGAGCATAACCACCCAGGAGAGTGCGACGTACTCGAACCCGCGGCGATGCTGACGAAGGAGCGCGGCTTTACGCAGGTCTTGATATATTGAAAGAGCGGGAGTACACGAAGTGCCTGGTAGTCCTGCTCGCGGTTATCGTCGGGGAATGCTTACCGCCAACAAGCGAAGCATGGCCGCCCTTCACGCGGTTCGCATCCGAGGGACGCACGAGGACTGCGGGATCGAGCTCAGGCCCTCACGCCACCGTGTTTCACGATTAGCATAGCCATCATCGAATGCTGAGTACTGTCATTCTTTCGCATTCGCGACGCGCACGAGTCAGCTTCATACACCAAGAAATTCATGCCGGCTTCTTTCCACCGGCGACCACGTCACAAATTGCGTACTTTTGGTCTCTTTAGCACAGTTCTGCGAGCACGTAGACAGAACTTACCGACCACACCGTCCTGCTTTCCTGTTATGAAGAAGTCCCTAGTCCACGTTCTGCTCTATCATACGAAGCGTCAGCGTACGGGCGATTGTGAGTGGTTCCGGTTACGCTAACCTTGGGTCGCCTTCTCCTTCCAGGTCATGCAGCGGACGTGCACCTTGCTGAACCAAGCAACTATGGCTGCCACGATACACCATTCAGAGGCTGAATAGACACGACGGTGTTACTTACCTTCGAAGTCCCGACCTTTATCCTTCTCGCTGTTCATACCTCCGGCCGTTCCGTTCTCCTGCCCTCCCCGCCACGATCGTTTGCGGGAACTACGACACCCTGCGCCCCGTCGTCTCGCCCCTTGTCGGACATAGTCGTCCCGTCGATGCCATGGATGTCGCTGCTGCCAGTAATAGTCTGAGTAGAGGAGGACATAGTAGCGGAGAGATGGAAGTGGGTGTGGTCACCGAGAAGGACGGCGCTGCCGCCGTCAAAGGCGCGTGGCGAGCGCCTCCCGCGGTACACTCACGCCTATCTCTGCGTAGGGAGCCTCGGTGTCCACATCCCACGCGAGAATTACGAGCAACAAGGGATCTGTGAACGTCAATAGATAGTGTCTTCGTGTCAGGTAGCAATAGAATTGAGGGGCCTATGAAGTGAACTTGATCTTACCGGTAACGTCAGCCAAATGCGCCTCGTCAACCCGCCTCGCGAGGACTGTCAGTTGCAGACAGTGCATGAACCCGCGTCCATCCTTCGTTCCATCCCGTGAAGATGATCTTCTGCTCGAGAATTAGATGGATCTGCCCGTAGAATTCTCCACGCCGACGACGGGCTGCTGGAAGATCAGTCGAAGTACATTCACGTGAAAGAGGAGATCCATCTTATGCGCATCCAACACTATGTCGCCCAACATCGACACATCGACACGGCAGATTGGACTCTCCCAAGGCAAGTGCCTATCGATGAGTATGACGTGGTTTGAGTGCTACATCGATAGTGCTCGAACTCGCTGTCTGGGTCATCATCTAACGTGCTTGCAGCGTGGTCTTTGGACACCCCTCCCGCTGACCTCCAGTGCCGCTCGTCCATCTCCGCCCTACCGCGCTCGTCTTAACAGTTTCGAGTCGTCATCCGCGGTTCCGAGATCATTCGCGGAACAGACTGCCGATCGGAAAATAACCTCGTAACATACACGGCGGTTAGTATCCCTTCCATATGCGAAGTAACAAATACTTACTACTAGCATTTGTTAGCCGGGTCACTTCGGAGGGACGAGGTCCTTGATAGACGGTGCGACTCCAGGCGGACGCAAGCCCGAGCGTTCGAGACTGCCTTGCTCTGTGTCTCGGAGCGAAGGGCTGCTCACCCTTGACCAGGATAAAGTTGCGGCGCAGGTCATCAAGATCGAGTAGTACTGGCTGCACAAGACTGCGGCCATCGACGCCTGCTTCTCCGTCGAAGAGGTCGACTTGGATGCCGTGGGCAGGTCTGGACATTTGTTCAGGGTTCGCTCAAGCGCCTCTACGGTCCGATGGAGCTCTGTACGCTTGTCCATCTCGAGGTTGTCCCCGGTCTTGTCCAGGGCGTAGACCTCACGCGCAGTACGCGGCCGGCAATCCTGTAGAGGAACACCAGCTCGACGAACCCACGCATGAGCAATATTTCGCCCTGCGGCATGGGAGCGCCTCCTGGATATTGCGGCAGTAGTGCATCGTCGAGCTCGACTGGAATCTCCACATCGCAGTCTGCATGTTCCATCGCCAAGGGTCGGCCGAGGCCGAGCGCATCCCGTCAAGCGCGTACGCGCCTCGCGAGATCTTGCGACGCGTCTGCTCGACCAGGAGACTGTGAGTCTTCTCGCGGAACGGTGTTGTGCTCGAGAAATCACCGGCCCCGCGCCGAGCCCCTTGTACACGGCCTCGGCCTGTGTTTTGCCTGCTTGATACAATTGGCTCGGTCGTCGTGCGGTGCGCCCGCTTGATACATTTGTCCTGGTCGTCGGGCTCGCTCTTCGACACCGTCGGGTGCTTCGATGGAGTCCCAGTGTTGCTGAAGCCCGCACAGCAGAACTCCGACCGCCTTGAGATCGCGGTACGGAGCGACGAATTGTGCGGTGTCCAACATAGCCGCGAAGCATGGCCGCGCGCGGCGGGAGCTTCGCAGAAGATCACCGTGACCTGCATCGGAGCGGAGACGGGTGCTAACATTGTCTTCAGACTATGCGCTTGAGAGCAGAAGTTGTACGAACGCGATGTCTCGAAGTCGTCATCGTGCCACCTCCAACGTCTAGGCTCCAGAGCGATGGTTCTGCGGTTCTCGAGGGCGTTGAGGGAAAGTGGACTTTGGATTCTTGAGATCGGTTGCGGTAGCAAGCGAGAGGGCGTAGGGTGGCAGATTTCCGGCTTCACAGGGTCTGCACATGATGTGCGATCGCCTCGGCGTACGTAGGTCCGAGCCCGGCTCACGCTGATGCATGTCATGCTCATCGCGAGCACACCCCGATAGCGGAAGATTATCAACGACTGTGATACCCATACCTCGCAGCTGCGGGTAGGGCCGACCTACTTAGTCCACCCATAGTTAGCAACACGCTCGTAGGACTAGCCCTGTACACTTACTTGAACATCGAGTTCTGCGGCGAAGCTGCGTCTCCGGGACATGCAGGACTAGCAGTCCCTCGATTGAGCCGGATCCTGCCCAAGGGTTCTCCCTGTGTCAGTAGGTCAGCGACCTCGACCCTACATATGCTAGACATAAGTGTCGTCCGGAACTTCCGCGCCTCTGTATGCCTGTTGGCGGGATGGAGTACTTGACACTCCTCGCAGTCTCAACGAATGAACCTCGCTGGACGGATGCGGGCAGGACTATTCATCATGACGCCGTGTGATACATGGACAAAGGACTGGACGAAACGGAAGCAGACGAGACGGTGGTAAGTAGAGGACATCGTCCTCAGATCCTAGGTTACTGCGGTGTACGGATCGAGTCAATTATATCTCAAGAAGTGATTCGCTATCTTCTAGCTGCGACGCTCACGGACATAGCGGCCAATAACTATACTGAACCTCAATATCAGTCACAAGTCTCGTCGACCGCATGCCAGACTAGCGTACCGCGCTTGTTTTGATGCCTAATCCACAAGCTCATCCAAGCTGTGTATACGACCCGAGCGGCGACTAATTTACGCACCGTCGCCCTTCGTCGCGTCCCAGGCCAGGCAGCGGGCGTGCACTTCGGCCAGCCAGGCACGTACCGCTGCCGCCGTTCTGCATCAGAACGCGTAGATCTAAGCCCACATAGATACTCACCAGGGTACGTGTTATCCCCAGAGTCACCCGCGGCGACGGCGGCCGCCTCCATCCCATCTTCGCCCTTCGTCGCATCCCAGGCAAGGCAGCGGGCGTGCGCTTCGCCCAGCCAAACACGTACCGCTGCCGCCGTTTTGCATCAGACGATGTAGACACAAACTACCGTAGAGACTTACCGGGATACGTATCATCCCCAGAGTCACCCGCAGCGGTAGCCGCCGCCTCCGTTCCGTCTGCACCCATCTTGCTCGACCCCGCTGTGTCGCCTCCTTCTCCATGATCGCTCATCGGGGTCTCGTTCGCGTCACCGTGCTTGTTCGCACCTTCTCTAGAAGAGGTCTGCATCAGGAGAGACGATGATGGAGCTCAGACTAGTAGTAAAGAAGAAAGACGAGAGACCAGGCGATGCTGACGGCCGGGAAGGAAGACGGCGCTGTCGACGGTTGTGAACTGGCGGGCGCCATGAACTACGGGCCGCCTGCAGCCGCCCGCCGCCCGCCGCATGCGGTGGCGCGTCCCTATTCGCGCGTTCTCGACGAGAACGAGTGTTATTCATCCAGTACGAGCGTGGCTTCTGTGACGAAGCAACCCGTAAAGGCTGTAAATAGAGCTGAAATCAGCAGGATTGCATACCCCAACATGTACACCCACCCACCTATCCGCCGTGGGCGTCGTCTGCAGAGTGGTTATCGTGGAGTATACAGTAATTCCGATCACATCGAACTCATCCTCCGCCCGTTGCAGAACTACAATGCACAATTGCATGCACGTCATAAGATATCTTGCTGCGGGGGTATCACATACGATATTGTACACTACTCGCAAGTCTGTCCGAGACGGTGGTTTGATCGATCACCGACGCGTAGGTGCTTCATCATAGGCTCGAACGCGTCGGGGTTCGCGCTCAGCTTCTGCAGATACGGACGAATGGACTGCACGAGATGGTCAGTGAACGTTGTAACAGCAGGGAGCAGACACTTACTCGCATATGGTCGAGCTGCTCGCTATCGACGTCCTTCCGGCGTGCGCCGTCGTACTCGGCCTCAAACTCGGCGCGCTTGTCCTTGTACATGTCGACTTGCTTGTACGCGTAGGCACGCATGCCTCGGCACTGACCGATTGTCTCGGCGGGCTTCGACCACGCGCCCTCGAACGTCCGACACGCCTCGCGTCCACGGCGGAACTCTTCGCACCGCAAGGAGACGGCCTCGTCGTCCCGACGCTTCTGCATCAGAGCGCGGGCCCATTGCACGAAGTCATCTGGTAAAGATTAGTCAATGACCACATAGGTCGCGCAGACACTCACGAGTAGACCACTCCTTGTTCGTGCGCTTGCGCTCGTTCGCCTCGGAGACTTCTCTGACGGCCCAGATCCAAGAGCCTGTGATTTTGCTGTCGCCCAGTGTACGGATGGCGGCGACGTTCGCGATAGTGAGGTCAGTGTCGAGATTGATCTGCTTCAGCCGTGCGCCGGCGCTGTTGTCGGAGCTCGCATCGTGTCCCTTGGGTCGAAGAGAGCAGATACGGGCGTAATTCTTATTATAACGCTTGGCCAGTACCTGGACGAGACGCGTCGCGCTCTGAATGGTCTTCTCAGCCTCGGCATTTGCGGCGTGACCCCGAGCATGCTTCTTCTTGTCGTCGATGTACTGGGCACGATGCTGAACGGCTTGGCGGATGGTCTCGAGCTGATCGAAAGCTGTCCCGATCCTGAGGCGGAGCTCGTACTCCTCCAGGACTTGCAGATCATATTCGGCCCGCTCCTGGGCGCTGAAGTCGGAAGGGAGAGCCAGGATCTCTTCAACCGAGCTGGACTCGCACTCGTCGTCGTCGAAAGCTTGCAGATCGTCCTCGGGAATGAGATCTCCGATGGACGCCATGATCTTGCGCTGATTTCCCCGCCACCGGACGAGCTTGTTGCGGAAGCTCTTCCACGTCACGCCGGCATACAGGTGACTGTCGAGGACATCCGCCTTGGCTTGGTGCTGCGTGCGGGCATAACGCAAATGCGCTCTAGATTCCAAGTCAGCCGTGAACGCAGGACGGTAAAATACACGCACAGTTCGCGCTCCAGCTCGAGGCCGTTCTTGATAAATACCGCCATCCGGCTGCGGCTAGCCGACAATGCGTTGTCTCGGCCCGTGGTGCCTGACGTCACGGCGGTTTTGACAATGTCCTCGAACGCAGTGTCGGACGAAGGCACTATCGAGCAATGTCAGCAACCAATGTCCACTAGATGAGGGTCGTCGTACTCACAGTCCTCGCGGTTGAGCAGGAGGGCGCTCTCGGGGAAATCCTCCTCCTTCTGCCTGAACGTGTTAGGAGTAGGCGCCTGGTCGTCGATCGGGATCTGGAGCCACTCGTTGACTGTGGCGGCACCCGCTCGGGCTGACAGGCTAGCGAAATAGCGCGTGGACTGACGCTGCGCTACATGGGCCTGTTGGAGCTTCTTCGCGAGGTACTTCGCTAAGGAACTGTCAGCGGGAGCATGCAAGAGAGACAGATGTCACCACGTACGCATTCCGAGGAATTTCATCCAGTTCCAGTCGATGAAGACCGAGTTCAACCAGTCAATGCGACCTCCCTTGGTCATCTCCCGCGTGATGATGCCGGCCTGGTTCAACTCATGCCAAGGCGTCTCCACACCCTCTCCGTAACTGTCCGCGAAACCGTCGGCGTAGCATAGCGCATAGACGAGCTGGCACAGCTCCTTGTGCGCATGCAAGTGCATGGATGGTAGCAGCATCTTCGTGCGACTGATGATGGGGATGAGCTCCGGGAAGAGCTTCTCCCAGCGATCGAGTATCTTCCGAATCCAGCGGCAGATGACATCGTAAGTCATCGCATGCTCGTCCAGTTCCTTCACTGGACCGTCGAGGGAGGCGGCTGCACAGCAGTCCATGAGAAAGTTGCTGAAAAGCGGATCAGCCCGCTGACCGTAAGCTCTAGAAGACTGAGAACGTACGTCTCGGTGGTTGTGAGGTTGAGAGTGGCGCCGAACGTGAACGTGATGTGGTTGCACACCGCGGAGATGATCCCGCTGATATCCTTGGACTTGAACTTACCTACTCGCTGCGTACGTCTGACCTTGAAGTCGTTGCAGAGATATTCCTGCAAAAAGTATAAGCATTCCGCGACCGTGCTCGCTGCGTCAACACTCACCAGGGAGTCTTCCTCCTCCGCAGCTTTCGACTTCCCCTTGGATTTCTTGCTCTTGCTCTTCGGCTCCTCGGCCTCCGGGTGGCTGGCCGCCTTGTCGTCGGCGACGGGCTGGGCATCCGCCTCCACGCTACGCACGTTCTCCTTGTTGCGTTCGGCGACCTGTTCCTCGGGCGCAGGTGGCCCGACTGCTTCGGCATCAGCCGTCTTCTTCTTCTTCTTCTTGCGCTTTTTGTCTGACTTGCAGGCCTCCTCCCACTTCTCAACGAGCTCTGACAGGCGCTGTGATCCCATAAACACTCCCTGACCATCGGTCAAGGGAACGTCGTTGATGTCAGCGGCCTTGAGCTTATGGTACATGCCGTAGTTGCCGTCCATGCTCTCCACGTGCCGAAACAAGAACCTACGCGTCAATCAGCGCGCTGCTGCACACGACACGACTATCGCTCACCTCAAAAACGCGGGGACATCTCTCCACCCTCGAAGGAGGTTGACCTTCGGCCAGGGGCGAATTAGGCAAGGGAACACCACGGACTTTGGATCGCGGTACGGAAAGACGACTCCGAGCGCTATGCCAGAACACTTGAGCATCACGAGGTAACGGAACACGCGAGCGGCGCGCATGAATTGGCGGTAACGGTCCTGCAAGGCGGTGGTTAGCGAACGAAGAGGAACTGACGTGAAGGCTGCACTCACGGGCACGTCGTCCGGGAATCGACCGTTCGTCTTGCGGACGAGGCGACGCCAATAGTCCTGCGCACTCTTCTTCGAGATGTCGAAGTCCAGGATGTAATCGTCGAGGACTTCCAACGTGAAGGCAGTCTCCATGCGGTCGACGGTGGGGAGAAAGAAACCTGCGCGCACGAGCTGGGATAGTGGTTTCGGGCTGGTGGGGCAGAAGCAGTACCGGACCTTGCATTGGTGCACGCCATTGTGATGGGCGATGACAAAGTCGCGGGCCGGGGTGTCGAGGGTGGCGTGGGGACAACACTCACCGCGATGTTCGAGATGGATCTCCAAACCAAGCGCGGAGAGGTCCGTTCGCTTGAAGTAACGGCCGTTCCAGACCTCAACCCAGTGCAGAGGAAGGTTGCGATGGCGCTCGGAAGTGCATTCACGACAGAGGGGCTGGTGCTGATAACACTCCATGCACCGTGTGGTCGCGGCTTTCGAACAGCCCGGGGTGCCGCACGTGCCCGGGACGTCCGGATCGTGGTCTCGCCAGAGGATATCTTGTAGAAGGGCGTCCATATGAGGCTTGAATTGCGCCAGCATCGAGGACGGAGTAGACTGCACTTGATGTCAGCCACAGATTGGTCATTGTGAGAAAAGCGTGCGTACCTTCGTCGGAGGAGCTTTGCTCTCGGTGGATGCGTCCGGTGGTTGCGGGACTTCAACGCCGTCAGCCGACGTACTAGCCCCGGCGTGCGCGTCATCTTCAAGAGGGGTTTCGGAAGGACCCGGCTCCGCGCCGTCGACATCGACCCATTCCGATTCAACTTGCGCAGCGGTCGAAGACTCAGCCTTCAAGCGCTTGCACGGGGGTTCATCGGAAGGCGCCTTCACAGGCGGCGGGGGGACAGCATAGTGCAGCTCGCGCCCAGTGAGGACGACTTGGCCGTTCCTGAGACCATATTTGTTGCTCCCTTGAGGAAGCGAGAACAACTTCGAGCTCTTGGCATGTGTGCGGCGGGATTTCTGCTGAAACATTGGTGATGAGCAACGAACATGGCTGAGGCTCGAGCAGACGTACCCATTAATATCTCCACCGTGCTCGCATTGACGAGGCCACCTCTGCAGCTTTGATACACTCTGCAACAAGGTGAGTGTGGCCAAAGAGTTCGGGGAGCGGAGGTCCATGCGTGAGTGGCCAATCAATGCGGGCGCTTCCGCAGTCCGGCATCGATAATATACTTACGGCATCGAGGCTGCTTATGATGATTCTACGAAGACTGATACATGTTACAGAAAACTATGTGTCGATAGGCAACAGTATGACGAGCAGAATGACATGCGTACTACAAGGGATACTCGTGAGGAACAATGGGAGCTCGTCCAGATAGCGCAAAGAAAGTGTCCACATAGTACTTGACCAAAACTTTCTCGCGCGAGATAATTTCCTCGCTAGACATGGTGAGTGCGAAAGGCGGAGAGTCGTGGAGGGATGCGGGACAGCTCGGCCAGCGGGAGACTACTCGGCGGAACGCTTCGAGGTACGGAACGCGATGGTGAGGCACTCGCGCAGACAAGCCGGCGCCTGCATCTGGGAGCTCCGAAATGGAGTACAGGTGATTGCGGGGGAAGATGGCTGCGAGCATGGCGACGCGCTTCCTCTCGCCGTGCGGGTCCTTGCGGGCGGGTGCAAGCAGTCGATCCAGAGCGAGCAACTCGTAGCGGAAACCGAGGTCAAACATCTCCCAGATGATCTTCGGGCATACCTCCGGATCCACGGCGCGAACGCGGAGGCCGCACCACCAGACCGGGCCCGCCTGATTCGAGTCGAAATGCGCCTCTTGGAAGACGGTACCGAACACCTTTTTGATCTCCTCCCAACGTCGGGCTTTCAACGTCGAGGCATCTACTTCAGAACGTCCCGTGGGCCCGTAGAGAATGTCTCTCCACCATTGCGTGGGAACAGAGCACACCGGCACGTCCGGGAGGCGCAACAGATACAACCACCCGGCTCGCAGACGCAACCACGTCATGATATAGCGATCACGGCGATCCTCGGTCTTCGGCCGAAGGAGCAGCGCAGGCTCCGGAATCCAGTACCCCCATACCTCCGTGTTCGGGCGGGCGGGTTTGCTGAGATCGACGCTACGGAATGCCTCTTGCCACATGGAGAGTTCGGCGGGCATCCAGGCGTGCTCGAAATGTTCGAACTTGTTTACCCCGCGCACTTGGCTGGCCTGCGGTCGAGCATCTGTAATAACTGAGCGAGTGAACATGATTGGTGCAAAGTAACTTACAAGGAGTCTTTGCGCTTGGAGATGGTTTTAACTTCCTTCGCATCGCGCCACCGTGAGCGCTCGGGACGACGGGTTTCGACACGGTGATAGGAGCAGTGACGCGGTGCCCTCCGACCAGGACTCCCTTGTAGTCCTTCGCCGAGATTTGCGATGGATATCCGCCCTCAATGTCCACGACGAGCAAGGGTGCTCGGGAGAGATCGAGGTACGTATGCCCGAGTCGTACCGTCTGTAGGATATGTTCCGCTCCCACGAGTCCACTGTACAGTACAGTTCCGCCTTCAGGTCCGACTTCCATGCAGATATCGGACGGGGGCTGGGGAATGACCGTAGCGGTTGTCCGCGTGTCTTCGAGGATGGATACATCCGACCGGATGAACCAGACAGGTATGCCCGCATTGAACAATAGCTGAACTGCACCAGGGTTCGTCGTGAACGCGCCCATGAGCTCGCGATGCACCGGCTGAGGAGGTCCGGATGAGGCCGGGAGGTACGTGTCGTTGTACTTCATGCATGCCTCGCTCATGAGCCAGTATCGCTGAGTCTCGCGAACTTGAAGGCATGCGTCCCGGAACGTGCAAGGGAAGTACTTGAGGCGCTCTTGCGCCTGAATCATGGCCACATGGAGCAAGGTGAGACTCGAAGGAGGTGCCGACATGGAAGTGATGGTGGCGGAGAGCTCATCAACAAGTGCATTCAGCGGACGCAGAGCATCCGGTTTGAGCAGACCGAGGCAGGTGAACAGCGAGCCTTCTATGATTTCGAAATCGCTCTGTTCAGGGGTCCACCAGAGGGAAGCATGCTTACTCCCGGGGGGAGTGGGTCGCATCACCGCGCAGAGATAATCGAAATCATCCGTGAAGATTTGCGGCCATTGGAGGGGGTCGACTACTCCGTAGCGATAGTCGGATCGCATTGACACCTCAACTATGCCGATCTTAGGGGAAGGTATGAAATCCATGTTTGGCGAACTGACGACGTACTTTGGATCGCCCGTATCGGCTACTGATAGTGCATGGCGCCAGTCGGAGTGCGATGGCTCTACTGGCTATGTTAGCAGAGTCTTACGATGCCACGCAATACGCGTACCTTGAGAGCCGGCCTGGGTCGTTGCGGACATGATGCGGGCTGGTAGACGTGAGGGGATGGAGATGGAGATGGAGATGGAAATGGGGATGGGGATGGGGATGACTGTGGTGGTTCCGGGTGCGCTGGGATGAGATTGCAGAACTTGCTTGCACTTGCTGTCCAGGGGTCGTCTCCGATGAACACAAAGTTCACCGAAGTACGATGATCAAAGGACCTCAGAGTCTTTTTGATCAATCGTAAAACTTGCGAAGGGGGGTCTTGAGCATTCGCGCGAAGGTGAGAGGTAGAGGAGAGGGGAGTGACGAGGAGGAGGAGAGGAGGAGGGTGATTGGTTGCGTTGCCATGTATGTAGAGGCACCAGAGAGATGGTCGCCCGAAATGTCGAAGTCTCCTCGTGGCGGTGCCGTCCAGTCCGACACAGGCCGACATCCGGCTTTGCAGACGACCAAGTCTCTGAAGTCCTCTATCCAGCTGGCATCCAACCCCCAACTCGCTCTCCCTCCTGCCTGACAACATCATCTCCTTCGACTCCGCTTGCCATTGTCCTTGCTTCATTTCTACTCTGTCGCTCTGCGCACTCGAGTCTTCAAGTCGCCCGACCTGCGAGCACTTATCTCAACCTCCAGTCCAGGACACCCGTCGCGCGCTGGTACGTCGTTGCGTCCTCCGTGCCATTTGCTCACGCTTTACCTTTCCTCCAGTGCTTAGCCCGCCAAGTGCGCAATGCAACCGCTGTTCCTCTGTCCATCATCGCGAACTTGTCGTTCGCGCGTATCACCCGTCAGACTCTGAGGTCCACGGGTGAACCGACCTCGCAGTACGATTGTCTCCTTGAGATGTCATCAAGCCACCCGCCGCGACTACGAACAAGCTTGGAGAAATTCCAAGAGAACATCAACAAAGTGCGCATGGACCAAGCGACCTGGTGGGCCACTCGCCCTGGAGCATATAAGCAGCCCGGTCCCATGCGTGATCCCTACACTCGAATTCCCCATGCCGCCCTCCCGCTCTCAATCCACCGCCACTCAGCTGGGTCACCCTACGCCGTCCCCTTTGAAGGTCGCCGCAAGGCGCTATCGCGGGGAGACCAAGAAGGACCGCTTCCGCCGCCTCGAACAGATAGCGAAAGTCTTCGCGGATCGGAGGCCCAAGATCGCTCCCATCTGCCCACACCCCATGGTGCGCCTCGTGCAGTACGTTGCTGGCAATAACGACGACGGCCGGTATTATGGAATAGTACGTAAGGCAGCCCTCTGTCATCGTCGGCGCGCTAACATCTCCCCAGTGCTTCCGCAACAGCTGTGCGTACAAGGAACGCGTGCAGTACCTCTCCGAACGCCTCACGCCACGCCAATTGTACGAACTGAACAACCATCGTCCCGCCGACCCCTACGTGAGACCCTCCCGCCGGGTGCGCGTCTGGCACATGGTCAAGGACATGCTTCATGCACATGGCTACGACAGCGACCCGGGTGACGTTGACGCGTACATTCATGGGGGCATGCCGGACATCACCGGGGATGAAGACGACGCAGCTGCGGAGGCTGAAGACGACGTGGAAACTACTGATGATGATTCAGATGTCGGTGAGTGCTTTGTACTCCTCAGCGGTGGCCGAGCTAACTTTGTTGCAGACGAGGCCGACGCGCCCCCCCTTTCCCCTGAAGTTTGACTTGCTCCATCCCGCCTATCCCTCCCTCCCGTCATGTACCTTAGAACTACTACTTAGTAACCATGCCTGTATGCTTCGACTTTCGATAAGGACTTCCATCTTGATCCCGCGCAGCGACTTGACGCCAACCGTCCGATGCCACCTTGTGGCCACACTCTGAGGTTTTGATGTATGCCAATGCTTGGGACTTCGTTCAAAGCGAACACCCAGGCCACCGATTCTGCTTCCAGTATTTGAAGTCCCGAGCTACGATGTCCTGGCCATTTACATCATGCCATCTCCTGCTACCCCCCGGAAAGCTCGATCATCCGCCAGCGAGGCCGCTCGCGAAGCTCCTCACCGACGCTCCCGGAAGGCGGAAACACCCGCCGAGCGAGAGGCACGCAAGACGTATAGAGCAGCCGCCATATCGGCAGCCTTCCGAAAGAGGTCCCAGCCACCGGTGTGCGACCACACTCTCGCCCGTTCAATTCAGTATCGCAAAGGCAACGACAACGATGGGCGATTCGTAGGAATCGTGGGTCGCATTCTCCTTCTTTCCTAGCTCAGCATGGGCTAACTCGTTTTCGCAGTGTGGCGTCGACGGGTGTACTCGTGTGCAGTACCTCAGCGCGCCCCTCACCAAGGCCGAACTCGACGCTTTGCACGCCCAGCGCCCTGGCGCTCGCATCGACAGCCCGCCGGCTCAGCATAGCGCATTGACCGACATGACAAACTTACCCATTGTCTGGCACGTTCTCGCATATCTCACGGTGCGTCCTTCCTCGCTGCGCCGCGACGTAGCTGACCACGTTCCTGCCAGGATAAGCAAGCTCCAACGAGGTTCAGCTTGGACCAGAGGAAGCTTAGGCCGCTGCGTGATGAGTTACTCGGTTGGTGCGGAGACCTCACGATGGCCGATCCCATAGCGTTCTGCACGAAGTCTAAACCCGAATGGACGTTCATCTATGTCAAACACGCCTGCTGGGAGATGGTCGACCTCCAGCCGGACGACATCCTCATCTGGACTCGCGCCGGAGTTGACAACCTCCCGAACCTCGCGGATTATGCTCGTGAGTCCTTCACCTATGTCCAGGAATCGAGCTAAAGACTCACATCTATCGTCGTAGCGATTACAGAAGGACCTGAGTGGGTATGGTTCTGGGTTGGCGAGATTGCTGCTGTTGTGCCGGCATCGTCGAGCGTGTAGCAGCAGGTTCGACATAATCATTTGCCCCTGCCTTGCCGTACATACATATGTCCTGAGATCGTTTCTGCCTGTATGTTACGTCTACTGAGTCCCTATTAACGAGAGTTGTTTGGTATGAATGCTGTCCAAGCGATGTGTGCCAGAACCCCGAGGTCCTCGGAGTTGTGCAACGATAGGCGCTTACACAGACGCCGACATGCTGGTCATCGTCCACGACGTCCAAGTCAACCTCGTCTCCGATTCTCCACCTCCTTCCAATTCAGACTGTCTAGTTGGAAGATGTAAGACCTCAGACTGTGCTATTTGACCTGGCGACACACGTCTTGGCTCTGGACACATGCGGGACTTTCGACATTGACACCGAGCGACGACGACCTCCGGAGTCCGCAGCCGCAAACTGTCGACCAATCTCACGCGCGCAGAGGAGCGCAACGACGACCATCTAGCTGGTAAGTGCGCAGAGGTCAAGTTATCTTGACTTGTTATTTCATCTTTTGCTGCTTCGCGAACAGTGTGCAACCCCACCGAGCTCTCTACTCCCCCCTCTTCCCATTCTCTGGCAGAACTCGTTGTTCTCGCCTTTGCACCCGTCAGACTCTGAGGTCCACGGGTGCTGCTTTTGAATATGTATCTTAGTATGGACACAGTGTGCGTGTGTACATTGCGTACGCGTACCGAAGTGCTCGACCCGATACAAGACGTCTCTTGCCCGTTTACCAACGACATGCATTCGCCCCTCGCCCCGACCACAGCTTCGCCATTGCGCGGCGACATTCTCTTGGACCACGGTCGGCGCGGCAATTCGCATAGTTGTCAGCACGGCCAAAGCAACCGTCAAAGCTCGGGCCACCCGAAGTATATGAAGGCCGGGCGAGCGGATTTCTGTGTAAGTCGCTTAACCCCCTCGCGGTCATCATGCCTGGCCAACGCCCCTCCTCAGCCTCTGCTGACACGCGCAAGACACGCTCCTCCGCCGGCCGGGCGCACTCCGTGCCCGGCAAAGGACCTTCCGCTGCTGCCGCCAGACTCCGCGAGCTGCATTTCAGAGAATACGCCCGCACACTGGCCGGTCGTAAGCCGGCGGTGGCGCCCTTGTGCTCACACCGGCTGAAGATGGACGTGCAGTACTTGCCGGGAGATACGAATGACGGTCGGTTTATTGGCAAGGTGAGTTAAATCGGCGATTGCACAGTACGATGGCCGCTCATCTCTGCTAGTGCGGGCGCGAGGGGTGCGTCGCTGTGCAATATCTCAGCAAGAAATTGTCTGCGAAGGAGTTAGCCGAGCTCAATGCGAAACGTCCGGCTGGCCTGTTCGAACCCCTCCCCGAACCTTTACCTTCCGCGGTTCTCCGTGATGTGTCGAACATAGTGCAGGAGTGGGACGTGCTCGGTTACCAGAAGGTGATTGCTCCAGTCAATCGTGCGTGCGCATGTCGCTGACTTCACTTAGAATGATCAAACCCCAGACCACTACACGGTGCTACCCTGGACTCGGTTGCGCGATGCGCTCCGAGGCTGGTGCCCTGACATGGAGGACACCGAGACGATCGCGTGGTGCACTACCTCCGGTTGGACTTGGTCCTTCATTCGTGTCAAAGACATCCGCTCGGAGACTATCGAGCTGGAAGACGGCGACATCCTCGTGTGGACGCGGGAGGATGTCATGATACTTCCAGACCTTCCGACTTACGCTCGTACGTGTGTACAGGTTGCTTACGTTGGTCATCTACTCATGTCATTCGCAGCCGGCCTTGGAGTTCCGGACTGGTCGGATTTCTGGCCGAATGCTACCCGGGATATGTCTGCGACTGAGTAGGAGTTATATAGGTAGTTTGATGTACCTGCAATCGCCCAGAGGTTTGCTGTTCGCTGTTCGATCTAAATTTGGGCTCTGCCACTGCGTAACGTGCTTGTGTACCATGACTCTTAATGCAATCACCCTATTTATCAATATTGAACAAGAGACCTCGGGGCGGTCTTGCGTGCAGCAGAGGCCCGTGACGGACGAGCAGGCCAGTCTTTGCGTGAATTAGATCCTATCATGCCTCCGCGCGGCGATCGGGCGCCTATGACGATGCTCCTCCCTGCTCTCTCTCTCAACGTCCGAGTCTACGTCTGATTCCGCCATCAGCTCAAAGTCCACCGCTGCCACTTGCATACGAACTCCTTCGACTTCATCTGCTTTCTGGTCGCCCCTGTCACGTCGCTACAAGCTCGATCGACCGCTCAACAGCCCTCGCTGTAGAAGACACGTCAGCTCAACTATCACGATTCCCGACCCACTCGAATGAGCCCGCCAGAATGAAAGGATACCGCGAGCGGGAATCGGGCAGTGAGAAGAGAGATGCGGCGGTAACTTCAACGGTCTTCTGTCTCTGCGCTAACATATTCTCCACCCACCATCCCGGGGACGGAATCGTCCTCCCCGTTCGCAAGACTCGTTCCCCGCCATCCAGCAGTATGTGCACGCCAGGCAGAACTTGTTGTTCTAGCCCATGCATCCGTCAGACTCTGAGGTCCACGGATTGCTACGTTTCTACAGAATGACGACCGACGCTCGTAGCGCACCATCCTCTGCAATGCCAGACGTGAACGTCTCAGACGGACTCGGGAACCCCATCGAGGACAATGCCGTGTCGCCTTGCAAGCACGAGTGACAACAATGGACTCCGCCATCAAAGACGACGCTTTGACCACGGCGAGGAGAAAACCGAGAGGCCGCGGGCCACTCGCCAGACATACTCTGTGAAGACCACCATGCCGCAAGTCGACCTTCGCGTACAGACCGCCATCAACGAGCGCATGCCCTCGGTGCAACAGCTGAAGGAGTCGCTTCCACCATGCACGAAAGGCGAACCTCATGAACACAAGGTGGTTGTGGAGTATGGTCAGACCAATTGGGAAAACGTCGGGCTAGCCGTCTGCGAGGTATGTCGTCGCCACGACGTCGTGAGGACCTTACTCACGAACAGGATAGTGCACAGGTCCTCCGGAGGACCGATGCGAAAACCACAACAAAGTCCTCGAATGCCAGATGAACGACGCTCAGCGGCTCGACCTTCTAGCCGTGCTCAAGGAGCTGACACCACCTCCTTACCGACGCGCTGTCTACTGGGCCGACCTCGTGTACTGGCACGCGCTTTTGGAGGACAAACTAGAGGCGTCCGCGTTTCAGGACGCCCCTTCGTGCGAAGTCGTAGCTCTACTCTATGTTCAGGTATGTGGGACGTTCTCCGAATGATGTATGCACGCTGATCATCCACGCAGGATAAGATGGAGCCCCTCTGCGTGGTCGGAGAGGGTACTCGTCGCGGCGACGTCGTGCATTACACGCTCGGGCAGGGCAAGGTCCTGACGGCCTTGGATGAGTGGCGCAATCCGGTCGGCCACCCTCTCCGCTTCGTCCGATGGCAGGCGGGCTTGGGCCACTGGGTCCACACGCACGAGGACGACGTCATCAAGCTCGCGCCATGCGAATGCGTGTTGTATCGCGAAGTCCATGTCACCGACATGCCTCGGCTGCCGTACTGGCAAGCGCGTGTCCGCGCGGCCCGGTCGAAGGCAGCTGGCCGGCCGAAGCGCGAGCGAACGCCGGAGGTGGTTATGCCTTGCAAGAAGGCCAAGCGCGCAGGGTATCGCGACGTCACAGAAATCTCTGACGACGAGACTCGGGAGTATGTGGAGATCTTGGACTAGAATAGCGTAGATATAACGCCAAAATGGTACCGTTCTTATTGTCTACAGCCGGCACAGCGCGATCCGGTTGCGCATTTCCAGCGCAGAGGCTTTGTCGCGGGCTCGGCTCGTGTTGGGAGATCTCGATCGACGCTTTGTTGGCACAATAGGCTGTGATGACAAACAGCCCCAGACGGCCAAACGCGTCTTGCTCCCTCCTCTTTTCCGCTCGGTCTCCCCAACGTCATCACCACCATCGACTCCGCCACTCTTCCCCCACATCGTACCATGGCTGCGCCCACGACTCAACCATCCCCGCATGCATCTTCCTCGACTCCCGCTCCTGCCGATCCACCACAGGCTCTCGACTCCGAGGAAGAGGAGACAAGTGGCGCCAAGGACAAGCGCACGCTGCCGCCCACGGGTGCGCAGAAAGCGCGCAGACGCAGGAAGCAGAAGAAGGCGCAGGAGAAGGCGCAGGCTTTGGAGGAGGCCCCGAAGGACGGCAAGGGCAAAGACAAGGAACGCGAACAGACGCCACCCGATACCGCCCACCCAACTGCAGCCGCTGCACGCACACGACTCAATTGGGCGGCGTACCCGGAGGCCCAGCAGTGCCTCATCGACGTGTTTCGCCAATATGTCGCCTCCTCGACTGCTGATCGCACCGCTATCAAAGAAGCGGCGTGGCGCGAAGCGACCTCCTTGCTCCCCACGAAAGGCGAGAACGCGAAGAAGGTGAGCAGGTTGGCTCCGTCCACCTTCACGACCTATATAACCATCAATCACAGCTGGTAGGCGGTTGGTTCCATAATCGTCTCACGGACGTGAAGAAGAAGTCGGGTTTGGGTTGGGACATCATCAACGGCATCACTGTAACCAGTGCGAAGGGCGTAACCACCGCACCCGTCGGCCACCCGGACAATGACTTCAATGCCCCCATCGACATCTCCCCGATCATCAAGGCTGCGAAGACTCGTGCCAGAGCATCGTGCGCTCTGTGGGCGGACGCAAACGCTGAGCTCATCGCCAAGGAACGCAAGAGCAATTGCATCGGAAATTGGCGCACAACTGTGGCACGCCTGTACGATGCGCTTCCATACGACGAGCAACAAAAGTGGGAGGCGAAGGCGCAAAAATTGAAGGCGGAGGGGCTCGAGGTTGCCTTGGGTGACTACTACGAGTGAGTTCTCGTTCAATGGTCACTTGCTCGTTCACTCATCGCCACACAGGAATCAACGACAATTTCCCCGGACTGGCAAGGATGTCACCGGCCAGCTAGTCGGATACAAGCCCGGCGGGCTCGGCTCGTCCCTACTATCGACTTTCGCCGCCTGGCGCGCGAAGGACAACAGCATCCATACTGCGGAGTGAGTGGTGTGTTATCCAAAATTGTACTAGTCTCATCATAGTTCCAGAATAACCGTCGGAGAACATCCGAACATCGTACCCTTCGAAGAGTTTGAAGGTGGTCCCTGCACTTGTGAACAGGGGCGGAGAGCACGGTTCTGCCAGGCCTGGCTACGTATGTGCTGGATATTATTGTGCTCTTCGTAATGCTGACATCTTAACCAGGTGCCAATCGGGAGCGTGATCCCTCCCTGACGTACCGCGACGATGGTGTGCCCGTACTCCCCATGTGGAACGACCGATGGTCCTGTTCTGAAGGCGCAGCCGTCCTTGAAGCATTCTTCAATGCGATGTGGTGTAAGTTACACGCCACTCACCTTTGCGCGATGGGCTGACGGTGTGCTCAGTCGTCGCTCACGGCAGCAACCCGAACGATAACCTGGAATGGTTCATCGTCATGACCGCGCCAGATAGGTTCATGCCGGCATCATGGGTCCCACGGATCACGGATGCTCCTGCGAAGCTCGCCTTCTTCGACTTGGCGAGCTTGTATTCTAACGTTCTGAAGGCCCAGGGCACCCCGGATGCGTTCCGATTCCTGTCCACCGAAGCCGCTCCCGCTTCCTCTCCTCCATCGCAATTCGCTGTCGCCCCCCAGACGCCTACAAAGATCCGCTCCGTCACTGTCTTCCCCACGCCCTCTCGTGCGCCCGTGCCTAGTTCATCACGACTTCGCGAGGAAGCAACCCCTCGCTCCACGCGTGCGGCGTCCCCCACCCCTGGAGCAAAGGACACGTCCCTGGACGACTCGGACTCGGACTCGGACTCGTATTCCGGCGATGAGTCGACGGGAAGTGAGGAGACCGTGTCGACTCCCTTGTCGCGTCGCAAAGAGCGTGCTGTTCACGAGCGGGTGGACGACACGGCAGCCACTACCTCGATGAACACCGCCCTTCTCGCCGCCACGAACGTTGACTCTGCGCTGCAGGCCACACCCGCTTCACCCAATCTTGACAACACATCGCCCGTGGGACGTTCAAACGTGTCCCTACCTGCTGAACGAGTGATGGAGCCGCCCGCCTCCACGTCGCTGACCGCGCCCACGTCGTCGATCGCCTCCACGTCGCCGACCGCGGGTCCTGCATGCGGGAGCAAATTGACTGCATCAGCCCCCACTACGGCAGCAGAGGCGCCTTCTGGGCAAGGCCACGCTGATGCTGCATCTGGAGGCACGTCGCCTGAGGCAGCGCAGACGACAGCAGTCGCTGTAGTCGTCTCCGGTGCGAAGACGCGGACGCGGAAGGCCCGTAAGGAGACAGCGGCGCTCCCAGAGCCGGCTGAGGAGGCACCTCCTGGGCCTGGACAACGGCGGAGCAGCCGTGCCATCAAGGCGCCTGCGCCCCCGGACGCAACGTGGGGAAACAAGCGGCGGAGAGACGGGGACGATGACAGCAACAAGGCACAGTCGAAGTACGTGTTAAATCCTACATTGGAACTCGTGCTAATCACCACTTAACAGGGCATCGGGTCCAGCAAAGAAGCGGAAGACGCGCGTTTCTTAGGACGTTACATGGAGTTACATGTTATAGGTATCATAGAATGGACATACGCTGTTCAACAGAACTGAACGGCTATGTTAAACATTTCGTTGAACTAGGTAAGCGCCGGAGGTGGTTAAAGTTGCTTAACACCGGTTCAACCGCAATGTTAAACGACATATTAGCGCGAGTAAACGAGCTGTTAAACAGGGTTAAACAAGTTATTTAGCACGGTTTAACGGTGTTTAGTGTAGAAACACGCAGAGACCGTTGTCATGAATTTGGTTTCGTTGTAGTCTCGATGCGTGGACTAATGCATATGTTTAACACTGTTTTACATCAACTAATGCGAGAAAGTTAAACAAACTAAGTGATATTTGTGTTATTCCGACCTGCAGGGCACTAAAGCTGAGCTTGCACATCTGCTGAACTGGGTAGAACGACATACGAAGTGCACCCCAGGATACTGCGAAGTTAAGCGCAAGGTTCCTGGATCAACAGACACCCGGACCGCCTGTCGCTTCGACTATCCGTTTGACTGTCGAGACACCGCCGGCATGGGATTTGACAGCAAGGGCCGAGTGCGTTTCGAACCACGCCGCAACGACCCGATCTTGAACCCCCACAATCGCGCTATGATTTATGCATGGAGGGCGAATGTTGACCTCAAGCCTGTCCTTAGTCAAGAAGCTGCATTGAGGTGAGTCGTCAGGATCCTCCTCGATACAGGCACTCACCGGCGAGTATCAGTTACATCGCGAAATATGCCTCAAAGGCAGAGTCCGGTGCTCCTGCATTTCCTGCCTTGCTCTCGGAGATTGTCGGCGCGGCCCAAGCATCCAGCAGCGCCCAATCTGCATGCCAGAAGCTATTGAATAAGATGCTCGGTGAACGTATGTATTCTGCCCAGGAAACTGCTCACCTGCTCCTCGGAACCCCACTGGTCAGGACGTCGGTCACATTCCAAAGTCTCAACCTTGCTGGGGACGGTTCTCTCAGAGCGCTTGCTGCCGAAGACACATCTGAGGCCGCTGACGAAGACGGCGCACAAGGCCAAGCTCTCACAGGGCACTCCTGGATCCAGCGGTAAGCAATGAGAGCTCCTACTGAGTAGTAGCTTTAGACTTACCAGTCTGAACAGGTACACGAGTCGCGATGAATCACTGGCTGCACTGTCCATGAACCAACTCTTTACATCATATACCTGGAGGAATAAGGAGTGGCGTAAACGACGGAGCTCAACAAAGGTAATACTGCGCGTGTACCCGAGATACTCACCGAGTCCAGATGATCCTCACTATGAGGATTATTGCTGCACCAAGATCCTCCTCCACCATCCATTCACGGCACTCGGGCAGTTGACACGGGATGAAGACAATAGCGAACGAACCTGGCGCGAGTTGTTTGAGGAGTGTCTGCACCAGCAACATGCACACGCACCTGACACTCTCCGAGATATTGAACATGAAAGCCGAGGCACAGCTGCCGAGGACGAAGACGAGGATGAAGATATTGAACCCGATCCCGACGCGTTTATGATGGAAGAGGCAGATTGGCAGCTCTTTGCACGACTATTTCCCAATGCTGCACTCCCGGTCTTTGATGCAAGCGACCTGGGACACCGCCCAATCGATAGCGCGTGGAATACGGATGAAGCCCGAGCTCGCTGGCCTGATGTTGAGCGCATGGCATCCTACGTTGCGGACAAGCGACGAGAGGCGGCGGGCCAAGACCACACCATTGAGGACGACAGCACTCCAGTCGATATATCAACCCTTGAGCAAGAGCAGAGGGTAGTGTTTGACCGCTTCGTGGACGCATACACAACAGTCCTGGATGGTGGCAACATCGAACCTCTGCGCCTCAACATTGACGGCACCGCAGGGTGTGGGAAAACTTACCTTATTCGGGCGATATGTCAAGAGCTCCGTCGCATGGCTGCCGACCGCGGTCTACCTGACCCTATCCGTGTCCTTGCACCTTCCGGCGTTGCAGCATGGAATATTGGCGGACGAACTATACACTCTGCTTTGTCTTTACCCGCCAGCTCTGGAAGCTCCTTTGCCCCTCTGTCCGGATCTCGACTCACGACTTTCCAGCAGAACTTTCAAGGAGTTCACTTCGTGCTATTCGACGAGAAGTCCATGATCGGCCAACGCATCCTGCCTAAAGTCGATTCGCGTCTGCGCCAGCTGAAGGCAGTGGACAGCCCCTTTGGTAACTGCCATGTTGCTCTCTTTGGCGACTTCGCCCAGCTCCCTCCCGTTGGCGACCGTCCTCTCTACGCACCTCCTTGTCCTTCAGCTCAGACCTCCCACAATGCGCAAGCTAGTCGAGACGGGAGCACACTGTACATGTCCTTTACCGAGAGTTTCCGCCTAGAAGTTGTGCATCGGCAGCAAGGGGAGTCCGAGCAGCAGCAACGGTTTCGCAGCATGCTCGAACACGCACGCAACGGTGGACTCACCGTGGACGACTGGAAGCTCCTCCTGACGCGCTTTGAAGGCCGACTTCCTGTCGCAGAACGTTCTTCCTTCAACGATGCAATGTGTCTATTCACCAAGTCTGAAGCTGTCGAAGCCGCCAATTTCAAGCAGCTCGAGGCACTCGGTCGTCCATGCGCCCGTATCAAAGCCAAGCACGACGGAGGTCCAGACGCAATTAAGGCCTCAGCAGAAGATGCCGCCGGCTTGGAAGCAGAGGTCATACTGGCACGCGGGGCCAGGGTCATGATTACTCGCAATGTCTGGCAGGAACACGGTGCGTCTCCTTCCATCCCATGCTATCTATTCCTAACCTGCCTTCTAGGCCTCGTCAACGGAGCAACCGGCCTCGTAGAGGATGTCGTCTGGGCTGAGGGATCACAGCGTGCAGAACTCCCCGTCGCCGTCCTCGTGTCCTGCCCGACGTACTCAGGACCGACGCTCTGGCGCACTGAGCCTCGTCCTGGCTTCCCGGAAGGCGTCCCCGTCGTGCCCATCACTGCAATCAAGACGACGTTCGAGGGAAAGGGGCGGACTCTCGCACGTACGCAGCTGCCCCTGCGCTTGGCCTGGGCTGTCACCGTGCACAAGTCGCAGGGTTTAACGATCTCGCGCGCCAAGATCGGCTTGGGAACGTCGGAATTCTGTTCGGGACTCACTTTCGTCGCACTGTCACGCGTCAAGTCTCTCGACACCCTTATGCTGGTGGACAAGGTCGACTTCTCGCGGGTACAGAAGTTGGGTGGGAAGGGGTTACAACAGCGTACCGACGACCTCCGGCGTAGATATCCTAACTAGCTGCAATGCTTGACATTTCACATAACCATCTCACACGGTCGGACACCACGCGCCTGACCTGGAGCACTCGAAGCGAGCCCCCTGTCTCCGACCGTATGCTAGTAATTCATTAGTACACGATAGATACGAGGGGCGCAGAGATCTGCACCTACATACGAACTACAACTGCAGGAACCCGAGCTTCTCCCAGAATTCCAACCACTGCAGTGCATCCGCTTTGCCAAGCGCCTGCATGTTCCTGAGACTCGGCGACACCTTGACGACCTTCTCAGTCCCGAACAGGACCTCCTTCTCGGAGAACGTCGCCTCAAAGAAGTCGATGAGCGCGTGCGCAGACTCGTGCCCACGCGACTGCGACTCGGAACGTGCAGCGTCAGCGCGAAGGCGCTCAAGCCACTCCGAAGCCGGAACGAGGGGCACGTTGAGCTTGGCAGCGATGGGCTTGAAGATGTCGCTCCAAGCGACAGGCCGCGGGGAAGTAAGGTGGACGATGCGCTCGTCGCTGTGGAGCACTTCCAGAAGGGTAGACGCCGCAACGTCGACGGGCACCCACGAAATAGTCTGGAGCAGCATGTGTCAGCTACGCGGACGACATTGCATGCAGACCACTCACGTCGTCTAGCTTTGGCACGGACCCGAGGAGTTGACTGCCTCGCACGATGGCGGGGACCCACTCCTTGACGTTCCACCCTCCCACGCGAGTGTCGCCACTGAGCTGTCCGACACGGACGGCTGTAGTCCGCAACCCGGTGGCCTTGGCCGCGCGCCCGAAGAGCTGCTCGGTCACCCACTTGCTCTCCCCGTAGCCGAGGCCGACCGCCACCTCAGGACCGAAGTCCAGGGTCTCCGGAACAGGCCCTGCAGCCGGGTAGTCTGGTGGTACAGTGTGTCAGCACGGGGAGCGGGAGAATGGAAAGCCAAAGACGTACTGATAATCGCGCTGATGGAGCTGACAAAGAGCACCCTCGGTCCGCCGGCGACTGGGGACTCGAGTGCGAAGTCCAGTAGCTTTCGCGCTCCGGCGATGAGCGGTTCGAACGACGGCAGAGATACGTTGAAGTCGACTCTCCATGCTGCATCGAGGTGAGTTCTAGAACTGTACCCGGGGACCATGTTATGACGTACCATTGTGCAAAATAGCTGTCACAGACCCACGCATCTGCCAGACGATATGAGTTTTGGTACGAAGTAGAGTTTTAGGGAAACGGCTGACCTCGACAAACACCGCCTCATCGAGGCCGAAGTAGGGCAGAGTCAGGTCTGCGGTGTGGAACGAAACCTTGCTCGCAAGCAGGCTCTCGTCAAGACCCCACATCTTGAACGCCTCTGCCTGCCGCTCCCGAACCTTAGCAGAGCCCCCTGGGGCTCCGCGGTTCAGAGCATAGACGCGAACAACCTCAAGATTCTGCAGCATCTGCGAGAGAAGATGCGAGCCTAGACGTCCGGTAGTTCCCGTGATCAGCACGGTCTCCCCTGACCGCGTGCTTCCAGCCTGAGAGGAAGTCCACTGCGGCTTCTTGAACTCGGCGCTGTACTTGTTGAGCATCGTCTCCATCTGTGCGATCCGGGCTGCACGTTCAGCGTCCTTGTCAACGCCTTTCCCGGAGATTATGCCCTGGAGGAAGTTCGCGAGAGCCGCAATAGTCGGATTCGTGTAGACGAAGTTGGATGGGATGTCGTGGACGGAGATCTTCGTGGTCGTCCGGAGCGCAGAGAGAATGGTGTTGCGGATGTACGTCGCTTGCAAGCTTCACATCGTATATCAGCACTGATATCTACCGTCCATGCGGTGGGTGATCCGCTCACCTGTCGCCTCCATGTTGGAAGAAGTCGTCCTCATCTCGAATCTGGGGCGCCTTCATAACGCTCCGTACGACATCGCGCACGTACTCGCGAGCGGTCTCGTCCGTCCAGGTCGCGGGAGTAGCAACGTTCACCTGTGACGACTCTTCAACCTTTCTATACACTTCCTCGATCTCCTCTGCGTAGTCCTCCAAGCAGACGTGGCGACGGGGTGTTCCCTTGGCAGTATACTGGAACGGCTTCGACGGGTTCGTGACAGTGATCATCTGCACTCCAGTGAGCCTTCGGTCTGCGATGAAGTAGTAGGCAAGTAGTTACCTCTTTGAAAATGCGCGAATGGGATGGAGCGAATTTGTTCGCGCGTTCGACCGCTGGCCTGCGAAGTGAATGAGCATCAGGAATTCGTAGTATGACATGAATTGTCAGCGCGTACCAGATCTTGTTCCGGAATGCCTCCAGCTTCGCCTCGTCAGCCGAATCGAACGGTTCCTTCGGCTGTACGATTATGCCGTTCTGGAAGCGTCCGCGCCCGAACATGAGTGCAACTTGGACGTTCGGATCCTGCGATATGATAGTTTCTGTCAAGAGGTGAGACGACATGCTTCGTGGAGCTGAGGCTGAGCTTACCCAAAGGAACTGGGTTCGTCTAGGAAGTCCAGACGTTAGCATCGGATGAGCCTATTGTGACTGATGACAACACACCTTCTCTCCCGTAGACAGGATGATCTGGTCGTCAGCCCGTCCCAGTACCCTGAAGAGAGCCGGGTTCGTAGGATGCTCCTCCATCAAGTCGCTGGTCGAATACGCCGGCCGACCGTTCAAGGTCGTGTTGAAGACGTTGGGAGTTGCCAACAGAGACTCCTTTTGCATGACCAAGGCAGTCAGCTACACTTTCCCAGCAGAGACCCGGCTGCACGTACCACGAACACGAGCTCGAACACTCCCGGCTGTCCCTCTTGGTAGACGCGTTCGATCCCGAGATGAGGTGAGAGCGTGATGTAGTCCCAGTCACGAGGGTCCGTCTTGTCAAAGTCGCGGAAATGCTTGGTGGAGGCACCGGTCTCAGTTCTGGAACGGACGTCGTCAGTAAGGGGATACCTTCAAGGTGGTCAAGGCGAACGTGTACGGACAGCCCATATACAGTGATGATTTTCACGCCCTCGCTGACGAGCTGGTCTCCAACTTGCTTGTTCAGTGGCGCGCCTGCGTACATCTGGCCAGGCCCCAGGGGGAATTGTAGTCAGAAAACAAAATCTCTTCATCGACCCGGCAGACATACGATGTTGCGGAACGACTTCAATGCTGGGATGTTCGCCGGATCGCGAGCCCATGCCTGACCGATAGGGAATCAGAGAAACTCCACGAGCGTAGAAAAGAAGAGTGATACCTCGATGAAAGTAGGCACGCAGACCAGGAATTCGGACTTGGAAGCGATCGCTGCATTCAGCAGTGTATCGGGAGTAGACACGATCGGGGGTGACGAGGGCCGGAATACGTTGATGACCACCCCGGTTCCAACCTGAGGTTATGGACGTTAGTATGTGATGACACAGGACACTGAGCCAGGAACGTACGGCACAAGTGATAGCGAAAGTGCCCACGACGTCTGTTGGAGCCTGATTAGTTTGAGCGATTGAAAGAATGCCTGTCGCGTTGACTCACGGAAGAGAGGAAGCGCGTGCAAGGAGACATGAGTGCCACAAATATCAACATCTCCGAAGTCTGCAACGAAGCATGGTCAGATGTCGCAGATGGAGCGAAGGCAGAGTATACGTACACGGAGCGAAGGCCCAACGAGCGAAGTTACGATGTGTGATCGGGATGGGCTTTGGAAAGGAGGTGGACCCTGGATCCAATCAGCTTCAATCTCCGTTCAGCGAATAGGTCAACGTACCCGAAGAGTGTATGATGAGCGCTTGGTTGTCCCCGCTCAAAGTGCCCATTGCGACACCAGCGGGGACCGCGTCCTCGTTGTACAGCTGCCCATATTCAGGCATCGGCAAGAGCTCGACGCGATAACCGTCTTTCTCGAGCTCTTCCTTCGCCTCCTGCGCAACACGCTGCATGCCGGCATCACTGCTCACGAGGAGCTCATGGATGCCGGTCGCGCGAACGAGGTGCGCCACAGCAGCGGCTGAGTTCCGGGCTGAGAGGGGGAACGGTGTGAGTCCAAGGTACATCATGCCCACAATGAGCGTCAGATAAGTCGTGGAGTCTGCACATGTCCAGTACATCGATCAGCGCGCTGTCATTGGGCGGGGATAGCGGGACCGAACGCTCACCAGCTATGGCCAGGATGCCGACGACATGGCGCTCGGTGGCTGGCTGGTGCGGGGCAACTTTCGAGACGAAGTGCGCAGCCTTGCGGATACCGCGGAAGACGTCCGTGTAGGTGAGCGTCGTGATTGAGCCGTCCTCCTCGTCGAAGGCAACAACCGGATGGTTCGGGCTCTTCTCCGCATGAAAGGCGTAGAGCTCGGGGATCGTCAGATCACCGAAGAATGGAGGAGCGGTCCATGTCGTGCTTGTGACGCCTTGAGGCGCAGTGACGGCAGACTGGGCCGAAGGTGCGGAAGACATCGTGCTGCGGATTCGCAAGGGTAGATTTAGCAAAACAGAAGAAGGTGAGGAGAAGTATGTCGGGATAATGATGATGGCATACCTCGATCGACGCTGTGATCTATATATACCAACAGTTGCGCCCATGGTTAAGTCCGGATGCACTCGCAGTGGTATACAGGGGGACGCCTCCGCACGCACGGAGCGGGTATGTTCCCCGTCTGTGAACGGCAGCAGGTGCGCGCCCCGTGTGGGTGCTGCTCGCCCCATGCCGCCTCCGTTCGTCATGCATTCGCGCCTGCGGGCCAAGTGGAACGGGAGTGTCCTCGGCTGCTAGCGCCAATTGGACGGCCTGCACAACCCTCTTCGGCATGGGATACGTGTTCGGCACCTGCACAGTACCAAGCTCCGCCACATAGTACCTTCGTCACAGTCTGAGCCGCTTTGTCGACAGGTACAGAGGGAGTTGTTTGACGATGACTTCGTCATTATGAGCGCAGGGGCAATGCGCAGAAGGCCGCTGGCAGCACAAAGTTCCCTGCAATTATGATGAGTCGACACTCAAAGGCGTCTGTGTTCAAAATATACTACACTCAGTGGTGAGTACTTACTGGTTACAGCATCTCCAAGGCTAGCTCTCGCATTCCGCGAGATGTACTACTAACAAGCGGAGCCGGGAGCAAAAGGAAGAGATTCAAGTAAATGGCTTCAAGGACCCCGGAAGACCGGAACCCCAAAACACTTAGAATTGCCATATATGGGTGTTTAGGCGAAAGACAAAATTCGCGCAGACTTTTGCCGGTGTCCAGGGTCCTTGCGTCGAGCCCATTTCCCAAGTTCGGAGCTCCCTCATCCAAGTTCCACTGGCATTCACGGTCGCTTGGCCTCCTGCGGGCTCCGAGACTTCGCTCTTCTGTCATGTCGGAGTCAGTCGCTCAGAGAGCTCGAACGAAAGGACGTGAAGAAAGCGCCAGTGCGACAGAGAGCGCCGCCGCCCTGGAGGCCTACAGTCTCCGTTTAGCAAGTCAGGCCCCTCACTACGATCCGGAACTGAGGTTCGAGGATGGGACGATATTGGTTAGGGCCGAAAACACCATATCACAACTCTACAAGGGGCCCTTGGTCCAGCACTCTCCTATTTTCAGGGACATGTTTGCGCTTCCTCGACCACAGACAGAAGCCTCGGATGTCGCTTCCGGCCCCGTCACAGTCCCGCTATACGATTCTTCATGCGACGTTCGCTGCCTGCTGAGGGTGCTCATGCCTAGAAGACGCATCCGGTACATATCTCTCCATGCGAGCTGTCATGTCCTTCAAGTTGCCCTTCTCACTATTCCTCAGGTTGACCGACATCGGAGACACCCCGTGCGACCATGTGTGCGCCTGCCTCCGTATGGCCATTCAGTACGAGATGGACGAGCTTCTTCACGAGTCGCTTTGGGCGCTGCGGAAGGTCTATCCAGACACCTAAGCGCTAGTCGAGGACCGCGGCCGAATCCCGCTCGAGCCATATCCGTGGTGAACCTAGCCCGCCTCGTCGAAGCCCCGAGTCTTCTTCCCATGGCGATTGCTGAATGCTGCACCCTTGGCTCGAAGATCGTCGACGGCTACACACGACCAGAGCTCACTGTAGAGCACCTCAGCCCATCGGACATGGGGCTCTGCTTCCAGGCAAAGGACAAGCTCATTGAGGCACGCGTGCACGCTTTTCGGCAGCTATTCGACCCCAAGGTCCGCCAGGGATGCACCGAGACCGCTGCCGACAACGTCTCCTTCGGTCGCTTCTACTCTGATCTCAGGGGGGGCCTGTCCCCGGGCTGTACATGCCGAATGTATGGGACTCTTCTCCGGCTATATGTCCGCGCGCATTCCCGGTGTCTGTGAATCGTGCAAGCAAGCGTTCATAGCGGAGGACGTGGCGCAGCAGAAGCGCATCTTCGATGGATTGCCTGCACTCCTTGGTATCGCTGTCGAAGGGTGGGGAACGCCTCCGAGCCCCAGGTGGCATCCTTTTAGGAAGTGAGTATCGTGCGGAACCTTGTGGCTTCGGAGGCGTTGATGTTGCCTATAGCGCTAGCAGTGTCAAACTGAGACTTCAGTGTGGAGGCTCAGTGACGATGCACTCGTAGAGTTTGAACGGACATGAGTAGCGTTCTGAATCATACAGCCTAGCAGTTTGGAGATTGACTACTTATTTCAGGGCTATCATCAGGTAACGAACGTGATACTTCCCTTCGCATACTTCCCTTTCACCGGCTAATATTCGGTAAGTCTAGGAATCCTGACTGCGACGACTGACACGATCAGGAACTCACAGCGACCCAAAGCGAAGGCGCCTGCGGTGCGACACGGCGGAGCGATGGCGCAAGAGTCAGTTGTGACCTGTTGCGTACTCAGAAGTGCAGAAGGCGCGTACGTCTATTGTCTATCCGAGACTGTCGTACATGTACATTGGAGAATGGATGCTTGAAAGTCTTACGGGTGCGTCCATGCGCCGTTTGTGTATGAACGCTGCGCCCCCACTTGTCCAAGTAAGTAGCATGTGCTCTTGCCTATACTGAGGAAGGAAATGAACATCGGAACTTAGGAGCTCAGTTCGCAGGCGTGAGCCCGATGAACTCGCGCAGTGCCTCGCGTTTGGCGTTCGTGTCACCCTTGGTGGGGACGTTGTATGACTTGAGCAGGTGCTCGTAGCGCTCCTCTGTTCGCAGCGTCAGTATGTGATTGCTCAAGCGCATCTCGCAATCGATGCTCACTCGTCAGGTGTTCGAACTCGCCCTTCGTGCTCGGGAAGTTCTGCGGGGTCTTCCCGTTCGCCATCATGGGCGCCTTGATGAGCATCTTGTTTGACGTGACCGTCGCGTTCTGCAGCCGCGCGTACAGCCTTGCCTGACTGCGAACGACAGAGCCGACGTCAGCGGAGGAGAGCTTAGTCTCGCAGGGTGGAATACGTACTCAAGCTTGATGGTGTCAATCACACCGTCGACTCGCTTCTGCAGCTCCTCGATTGCGATCTCGGCCGCAGACTTGAACTCGTTCCCGCCATCGCCCTCCACCTCCACGACCGTGACGTCTCCGGACTGCTTCTCAGCGCGCCCGTTCCGCCCGTGTCCATTCACCTGGATCTGCGCAAGTTGCGCTTGCACTTGCTGCAGGTCCGCCGCAAGCTTCGCCTGCGTGCTCTCGATGATGTCCAGCCGCGACTTCATAGCGATGATCTCAGCGTGGCTGGTTTCCCCCACCGGCAGCGGAGCAGCCGACACGGACGCGCTTGCCGGGACGGTCGCGAGGGCCTGGGACGCAGCTGCGATCTGGTCTGCGATGGCCCCGAACGATGCGGAAAGGCGGTGGGCCCACAGGGCGCTGACGTCGACGCCGCCTCCAGGAAGCGAGACCTCGGTGATGGGCTGGAGCGGACTCTCGCGCAGCGCAAGCGCGTGCGACTGGATCGGGGGTGTGGAACCATTCGGGTCGAAGGAGGCAGAGAAGGGAGAGGGCAGCTCTTGTCCGGGAGTGCTGTTGGAAGTGACGAGGGTCGAGGTGGATGAGTTCGTCTCGTGCTCGGGGACTCGGATCTCACTGCTAGGGTGGAGTGGGTTCTCGCGCAGCGCACGCGACTGTATGGGGGGAGTAGGGCCATTCGGATCGAAAGAGGCAGAGAAGGGCGAGGTGGATTCTTGTCCGGGGGTCCTGGAGATGGACGAGTTCGATTCATGCCCGGCGCCCGGCATCTGTGGTCGTTCCGTGGAGGACATCGTCATCTAATTGCAAGGTTTGGTCTGGTAGCGAGACGAGAGGGCCGGTGAGAGCGTAGTCAATGAGAGGTGCTGCGGAAGAGGAAGACGGACTCGCCGGGAGCGCGATGGGCCTTCGCCAGAGCCCATATGTATACGTCCGTGCATACGCGGGCCGCCAGAGCCAGTGCTCCCTGTTCATACGTCGTCAGTAGCCGCTCCCCCTGGTGTTCTCATGCCTTCTCTAACGTGGGTGCGCCTCCACAGCCTGTGGGCCCCGCCGCCCGACAGGGCGAGAAAATCCCGGGACGTCGCGGCGTCGGAGCCTTGTAGGTGGGAATGGGCCGATCATATGCCGAGCGCCGATGTGAGTGCTTCATTTGCACGGCGAAGAGTATTACGCGGGGCAAACGATGGTTCAGCTCAGCAGCTTCCTGCTTCCTGATGACAAGTCGTGTCATAGGTCGTGCTCTTCGGAAGCCCGTAGCGTTGACGCAGTTGAAATGAAATGACGTGGCGTGGACGTCGTGTGCACAGAGTGAGCTGGCGATCAGTGCCCAATCGCAGTCTCTTCTGACCCTCAGCGGACGCACCGTGCACGAAGCACGACTCCAAGGGGCGCGAGCACGTTAATCCACTTCCTTCAACCGTCACACACTTCCTGGAACCACCAGGGCTCATTGTAGCCTGCCGCGGTCCCGAAAAGACGCTGTTGCTATGCGGGCAGTGTTGATTGTGGGAGAAAGTGTGTTTCATAGTCCGATAACGTGTCCGTGAGTGAGGAACTACTGACAACCTCCCAGACTGTGGCGGGACGTACCAGCATCTGCCTCCGGTATTCTCGCAGTTGAATCCCGGAGGCTGTGCTTGAAAGGGCGGGTGCAGTGATTTTGGGCGCGAACGGCGCATATGGACCAGCCGAGTTTCGTCTAGACATCCGTCTGTGCGTCCGATGAGGCTCTTGTGGTCGTACCGTGGCGTTGTGGCTTGGCATGAATGAAAGCGGAGTCAGGAACTATGTGACAGTGCCAGACTTCAGGAGCGCATAGTGCAGATGTGGGTCGGCCATACCTACATAGAATCCGTGTAGCGTCCGTGGCCGACTTCAAGTGATCGCGCGGTGTGAGATCATCGCGTGTAGAGCGGGTCGAGTCAGCCACAGAGCCCGCGTCCAACCAGGCATCGTTCGCGTTCATAGGCATGCTGTAGCCAGGGAATCATTAAGAGTAAGCCTCAGAGCCATCTGCAATTTAAAGCGTTCGAAAATGCGAGTGGGATCAATCTTGACACTCACTCGTATCATCCGTATGTGGATCGAGGGGGGTGAATGTCAAATGCGACTCCTCGAATGTGACTTTCAAGCCAAGGATACGTGGACATGGAAGAGGTCGAAGCTGGATGAGAAGCTGCAGGATGATGTTGTTCAACGTTCGACAGCAACCAAGTATACTTAGTGCGAGGCGCTCGTCCCGAAATTCGCCGCCTGCCGGATTCAGCCAAGTCCGCGATTCAACCGGTTTCAACTTTCAACTTTCAACGACCAACTTACAACTTTGAACCTCGACCACCATCTACATACATCCGATCTTTCCACCTGAGACTCTTATGAGGGGCGCCAGCAGACAAAAATACTCGACTTCAGCTTTGGGTTTGGACAGCATTAGATTTCGAGTTTGGAGTTCGGCAACTGAACTGAACTTCGAAGTTGAACTTGGCACGTGAGCGGTTCAATTTCGGTTTGTGATTTCGTTTTCGCGCGGGCGTCTCAACTTCCGCTTTCGGTTTAGGTTTCGCCTCTCGACTTCACGACTCCCCATCGCGACTTCGCCCTGTGCGATGCGGCCACTGCGCGCCCCGGCTGATTAACGCCTCCGGCACGCACCACCGTTAACTCCGCAACGCCTCGCAGCTCACCCAAATCAGGCAATCAAGTACTCAGACTCGAATACTAGTAGTCGACGTACTCCTCACCTACTCCGTCCCTTCTCATCTGTATGATTGTCATAGTCTGCCAGCCTTTCAAGATCCCGAATGCAACTCTCCGGGCATTATAATCATGAATGTGCAGCGACTCTATCGCCCTACGCAATGCAGACAAGGTGAGGATACGAGGTATGCTTGTACCGGGCACGGCGGGCAGCAGTGTCTCGGCCCCCGAGGGTCTGGGACTTCTTCATGTCCAGATCTGACTGTAGTTAAATGTTGAACTCAGCCATAGTCAAGCGACACAATGAGCCCCAGCTTATCTGTGCAGTCATGAGGTCTCAGGAGGCATGGAACGTGCGCATTGCTCCAACAAGGAACTCTAGCTCTTTTGTCTGCACTTGAAAGTTAAATCTGGCAACGCAGAGGCACGCCAGAAGTATTATTTCATTGAACGGTTCACGACTCTTCTCTGCAGGGACCAGAAACATCTGCATGACTGTTACTACAGGATGTGCCTGAGTAAAGGGAAGCAGCTGTGTGAATTCAAATCGGAGATCCCGGGATCTGTCAACTTACACCGGGCCAGCAACTCGCGGTTCCAGGGTACTTAGTTGCTGATACTAACCATCATTTGAAGGTCTCGTTGATATACCTAAACACACCGTGCGTGCGTCAGTCCGAAGGGCGAGGTCGTCTGGGCATGCACCAGGGGAGTCGAGGGAAGTGTGAGAGAGAAGGAGGAGAGTGGAGGAACAGAGAGGTGGAGAGGGACGTCGAGTAGGCTTGTGAGTAATGTAGAAGTCAAATTGAACGCGTTCTGACGCGTCCAGCCGATCGTGCGTTGGCTTGTACAGGAGCGGGAGATGACGGAGGGAGTCGAGACGTCGAGACGAGGAGAGCGAAGTCGAGAGTCGAGGCCGAGAGTCGAATTCGAGCTAGTGGTCGCGCGGTCTAAAACGAGGGAACGGAAACTTGTTAACTCTAGCTAGACGTCGTCTCTAAATACATGCAGTGAGCGTCGGTCCCGACCAGATCGTACTCGCTCGGAATTCGTCACGCGCGTTAGGGACGTCGTCGGTGGGGCTGCTGGCTTGTCGTGCTGCGTTGCGCGTCGTCTGGGCTGACGTCGAGTCGGTGTGCGCGGAGTCAGCGCAATACCGTGCGTTCTCGACAATTCGTAAGACTCCGGGCGTATCCGAGCGTCGGGGAACACGTCGGGACTTCGTGAATGGCGGCGGGTGTCTGCTCGACATAGCGATGCGTGGAGATGACGAGACGAGGCGGCAGATGCGACGGTACGCGTGCAGCGGTGCGCGCTGCCCATCATCGTAAAGTGCACGATGAAGTGCAGTAGTATGCTTGAATCGACGCTGCGCCCCACCCTATCGCGAGGATTGCGTCTGGACTAGGGCAGGCAAGCGTGCCCGTCCTCATGAGTCGAGGTGCCCAGGTGGAGCAGAGATCTTGTGGCCGACGTTGCGCCTGACGTCGGGACTGCGCCTGCCCGAGGTGCTTTTGTCTTACCGTTCATTCTTGTTGCATCAGGGGTGGGTCGGGAGTGACACAGTGATGTTGTCACTGATTAACGTACTCTTTCAAGCTTGGCAAGATGCAGTAGTCCTCCAGCTCATGAGGTACTCGAAGATAAGCATACATACCCTCCGGTCTCGGAGCAGAATGAGCTGAATAAAGGGGATATCAGTACTAGTAAGTAGACGGCCAGTGAATGGTAAGGCGCACCTTGTCGTCCTCTAGTCCTACTAGCTTTCTGGCACTCCTTCTCAGACCCTCCTCATTCAATCGCGGTGCTTTGATGTCCACCTTCGAGTCACAGTCTCTGCCGCGGACGCCAGACACTGGACAGTACTGAACTTGAAGTACTTAGTAGCAGACCTAGCTCCTGCTTGTAGGAGTGCTGCGAGGCATTGCGGAGTTACCGGCGGTGCGTGCCGGAGGCGTTAATCAGCCGGGGCGCGCAGTGACCGCGTCGCACAGGGCGAAGTCGCGATGGGGAGTCGTGAAGTCGAGAGGCGAAACCGAAACCAAAAGCGGAAGTTGAGACGCCCGCGCGAAAACGAAATCACAAACCGAACTTGAACCGCTCACGTGCCAAGTTCAACTTCGAAGTTCAGTTTAGTTGCCGAACTCCAAACTCGAAATCTAATGCTGTCCAAACTCAAAGCTGAAGTCGAGTATTTTTGTCCGCTGGCGCCCCTCATAGACTCTCGAGGACGACGATCGGAGGCAGCATGCTCGTGGTCGTGCATCCATGCGGACTCTGCCTCGAAACATTCTACGAACCTGAGCAGTTGCGCGCGCACAAACCGGTGTGCAGCCAGCGTAACTTCTGTGTCACCTGCAAAAAAGACTATTCGACGTCGCTCGAGCTGCAGACGCATCTCTCTCAGGCACACGGAAGCTACCAGTCATGCAAGTTCTGCGACCGACACTATGCCGCGCAGGAGAAACTTGACGAACACTACACGTATCAACACTCATTCTGTCGCGACTGCAAGCTGGTACGTACCGTTGTGTGATACATCTGGGGCTTGGCTGACTAGATGTTGCAGCCGTTCTCGACCAGGGAGGAACTGTGGAAGCACCGGATGGAGTGTCCGGATCACTTCGATTGCCCGCTGTGCAGCTTGTGCTTCCCGACCAAGGGCGGGGTCAGCAAACACTTCGACGAGAAGCACTATTACTGCAAGGACTGCAATCGAGTATGCTGCTCGCACATTCGTCGCAAAGCAACCGGGCGACTCACTTGTGCCACAGGTATTTCCGACGACCGCAAGCCTCAAGGAACACTATGCCCAGAGCGTGCGCCACGCGTACTGCCAGCCCTGCGACGAGGCCTTCCGCTCACAAGACACGCTTCGCACGCACCTGAAGGGTGAGCACCAGGATTGCTACTGCGACACCTGCGACCAGGCGCGTCTCCTTCCCTCGTCTGTTCTCACTTCACAGGCTGACTGCCTTGGAAATTCAGTTGTTCGGTTCGGACTACGCGCTCAAGGAGCACCACGTCCAGAGCCCGAGGCACGCCTACTGCCAGTACTGCGACCGACACTTCAGGACCCACGAAGTACTGCGCCAGCACTACCGGGTCGACCACTACCTCTGCGAGAGCTGCAAGAAAGCAGGTGTCCAACCTTCAGTTCTCCCCCTGCCGCTAAACGTATCATCAGGTCCTCCACTCACCTCTCGCGCTGAAGGAACACTACGTGCAGAGCCCCGCACACGCGTACTGCCAGCGCTGCAACATGCACTTTCCCTCGGGAGCGGCGCTGTTCGACCACTACAGGACGATGCACTACTTCTGCGACATCTGCGAGAAGGTGCGTCATTCCCGACGTCCAGCTCTGTCCGGTTTCATGAAACGATCACAGGTGCTCCCTACCGGGGGAGGCTTGCACGAGCACCGCCGCCAGAAGCACCGCGATCTCTACTGCTTCAATTGCAAGCTTGTCTTCCAGACGCCAGGAGACCTCCAGATGCATCTCTACTCGCGTCACCAGATCACGCACAACTTGTATGTCCGCCGGCCTGACGATACGCAACAACCCAGGGAAGTCAGAATTGGACGGGCCGTGTATGTCTTGTAGGACGACATGGTAGATCGGGGACCGGTGGCTCGCACATCCGACGGATGGAATGTCTTCAATTTAGACTCCTGCCCTGGCAGCCTCTGTCCGAGATCATTGTCCCGTGGTCAGGTGCGTATATGACCACTCGCTCAACGCACCTGAGGGCGATTGCCGACCTGGACGGTCCAGCGAGAGATGCCGTCCCCTACCGTTAAGGTACGAGCTTGGCTATGCGCCATATGAACGGTGAGCTCCCCTTGCAAAGCTGAATCGGACAGAAAGTTGTAGCTAATGCCGCCATCTGCAGCTCCTCTATTGCATTACCTCACTCGCCACCACAATGAGCACCGTCACTGCATTAGTTACACCGAATCCAGCCGGATGCTCGGCAAACACATGGCCTTGTACTTAGGCGATATTGAGGCGATGCCTTTTATACTGCGCATGCTGTGGAGATGTCACCGGCACAGCATCTGCCATCGACGGGTTCTCTCACGACGGCTGTCCAGTGTCCTTGGCTCACCGAATCGCCACACCTGACGCGTCCACCCCGCCTTTGCAAGGCGCGCATTGGCGCGGCAGCAGTGCGCGTAACCACAGCACAAGCGACTCCATTACATGCACTCGCATGCTCGCTCCAACATCACCGTACTAACCGTCTCCGTCTGTGAGCGTCGACGGAAGGCGCGACTTTGACGTTGGCACGACTCATTCCGTCGGTGTGTTCAGGCCGCACAGAGGGATATAATTATCGTGTTCCTCAACTCAGTGGTTGTCATCAGCACCCACTTTCAGGACGATGTTGTATCGCACGTTCTCTTCTCTTCTCACTTTTCTGCTCGCCAGCAGGGGTTCATACGCGACCCCATCAAATGTATGTTGCACTTCGACCGCTGCCAGAGTTTGAATGCTTGACTCACGATTATGCTGCAGACTAGTTCACAGATCCAATGGGGCCCGTGTGACCCGACCGTCTCGAACGGCACCTCTGTCTCGTGCGGATTCCTGGATGTCCCGCTGGACTACCACGATCCTTCCGTCGGGAACGCGCGCTTGGCCTTACTCAAGGTTAACGCGACGGGGGAGCGGCGTGGTTCCGTATTCTTCAATCCTGGTAAGTCGCCATCGCATCTCGGACAAGGAGCTCGCTTATGTACGCGAGCATGGCAGGTGGGCCTGGCGACTCGGGGGTGTCCAATCTGGGCCTACCGGGATTGCAGCAGATTCTGCAACAGTACAGCGGGGGCGTGTACGACATCGTCAGCTGGGACCCGCGAGGCGTCGGACTCACCGTGTCAGTGGCGTCGTTCCTCAGAATTACCACGGCGGATGACACTCACAATGCTTTTCTGTAGCCCCGGAGAGCTCTACTGCTTCGACAGCATCGAAGACTACACTGCACATTTCAACGGGACGATCGAGCTCACCGGTATCGAGGAGACCGGGAACTTCACCGATCCGGCCGACGTACAGGCGCTCCTCGCGCAAGGTCCTTCCCTGCAGAAGAAGTACGATGAGCTCGGGCAGAAGTGCTTGAACTCCACGAACGGCAAGTACCTCAAGTATCTCGGGACGGCAGCCGCAGTTCGCGACATGGTTTCGATCGCAAATGTGCTCGACGGCCCTGATGCCCCGATCAACTACATCGGCATATCATACGGATCCCTTATCGGTTCTTGGTTTGTCGGCAGTGAGTATCCCTGCGTCCGTTTCTGCTAAGCTGCGGCTGACGTCTCTGTGTGCTGCCAGTGTTCCCTGAGGTGAGGGGTTACAGCGGTATCCCGGGCTCGTGCTGACCGTGTGGCCTAGCGTGTCGGGAAAGTAGTCATCGATGGAATCCTCAACCCGGTCGGATTCGGGACGCAGAAGCCGTCCGCGGTACGTCCCTGCCGTCACCATGCGCTCGTGATAGACTCATGTGGATCGCGTCGGACCAGTATTTCGCAGCCCAGCTCGAGAACTCTGATACCGTATACAAAGGTCTGATTACTGGATGCGCCCTCTCCGGCCCTTCTGGCTGCCCAATCGCCTCAGAAGGCGATGGCCCGCTCGACATCGACGCCAAGTTCCAGGCGCTGATCAAAGCCGCGCATGAAGCCACGAAAGCGAATGCCTCTGTCCCTCTCACATCCGGGGTGCTCCGAGGCGAGTATCGTCGTTGGTTCTAGGGCGTGAATTTTTTTTGCTGATGTTGGCTCTGTCTACTCCAGTGGAGCTCTTCGCGGAGATGTACGCACCTGCGGACTGGAGCCGCTTCTTGAACGAGACCTTCCCCCAATGGCAGCAGATCATCAGCGGAGAGGCACCGGCCAACGGCTCTTTGGCGAGGCGGGCGGATGACTTCGTCCGTCGTAACCCGTACGTTCCTGAGTTTCTTCGAGTTGGTCGCTGCTCCAGCTCACACCGTCCCTGTCCCGCCATTCGTAGGCTGATGAGACGTGCGTCATCGAACAACACTTCCCTTTCGTATAGCAGCCATGCGGTCACCTGCGGAGACGCCATCGACATGCCAGGCCTACAGCTTGAGGACCAGTTCAAGGACGTTATAAACATCGCCCGGAACGTCTCGCACATCTGTAAGCCGCACCTTTCCCCTTCCTAGTCCCGCTGACGAGTCCCACTGACCGTGGGTCCGTCCCGCATAGTCGGCACATACTGGCCTGCCCCGATCTATCAGTGTCCGTACTGGCCTGTGCGGTCCGTCGAGAGGTACGAAGGGTCATTCAACAAGACGCTCGCGAACAAGATCATCGTCGCTTCCAACGTGGTCAGTGCGCCGTCTCTTCTCTGTATCTTCGCGGATCTTGGACCTCACCCTATACGTACAGTACGACCCCATTACGCCGCTCACCGCTGCTGAGGTGATCGCCAGCCAGATCGGAGATGATGCGGTGCTGCTCCGGCTTAATGGATTCGGGGTGCGTGTTCAGTCTGGCATACGTTGCATTGTGTGCGTATTGACGGCTGGACTTGGACTCGTTCAGCACTCCACTATCGCTGAGCCGTCGATTTGCACGGTCAACGCCGTCGCCGCGTACTTTGTCAACGGAACGGTGAGTGGTTACTCACTCTTCTGTGACGGGGTTCGTTCGGTGATCTCACGCGGGGTCCTCATCTGCAGCTTCCGGCCAATAACACTTTGTGCGAGGTTGAGCCTGCGGCTTTCGAGCTTTTCCCCGGGGTCACAACTGCAGACATCATCGCCCACCTTCCGAGCTTTGACGTCTAAGGATCGGCGCCAGATCACAACCCGGGGTACACATGACGACTACTCTGCAGTCCGCGTTTACTCGTTTTACACACTATAGGTACCTGAGTTTGATCGTTCAGTGGTGAGCTTGCGCACAAGCTCGCCCGAGGACTTTGTATTCCATTCCGGTCGTTACTTGTTATGTAATCACGCGCCTGTGACTCTTGTCTTTAACCGCGATCGCCGAGCCAGCACGACCAGCCCCGTCATCGCCCATGCAGCCTCAAGATCCCCACAGACTTTCACTGAATTCATACAACCACAGATGAGGTATGTCCCATTGGCTGATCAGGTACTAATACTTACCAACGTAGCATCCCGCAGTTTTTCGGTGCCTTGCACTGTGTTCCAACTTCCGATGAAGCGTTGTAGAACATTCGTCCCATCCACTTACAGCTGGCTGCGGACAACATTCCCTGAAGTCCACAAGAACTTCATTGCCTACTGCGTACATAGCCAACGCTGTCAGGTATACGTTTTCCGCAGCGACGTCGCTGCCACCGCCGCTGTCCTCTGCTGCGCGACCCGCCCAACCTGACAGGCCCTACATGCGATCGGATGTTGCGGGTCCGCCGGCCGCAGTTGGCAGCCTGGGACATCTGACCGTTTACTAGTCTTCCTCAAGCTCATGGTCGCTCCGAAGTACGCAAGTGTACGCATTCTCCGTGAACGTCGAACCCCGAAGCTTGGCGGCTCCTCGGACCGACATGGTATATAAGGCTCACTCATGTTCGTCTCCACACTCAACCCACTACAACTCGAAGACAATGCCCTACCACAACTTGGCACCGATTCTAGTCCTCGCATTCGCAAGCGCGACGTCGTATGCGGCTTCATCGCACCATGTAAGCCTGTTACCAATACTTTGCACCTGTCTGACCGACTGACCACAATGCGTAGGGTGGCTCTCACATCGAGTGGGGAGCATGCGACGCCTCCGTCGTGAACGACACCTCCCTCTCATGTGGGTTTTTGGAAGTCCCGCTGGATTACCATGATCCCTCCGTCGGGAATGCGCGGCTGGCTATCATCAAGGCGAATGCCACGGGCGAGCGCCGCGGATCGGTCTTCTTTAACCCCGGTCAGTCGCGGCCTGTGAGTGTCAGGAGCTCGCTGACACCAAGTCTGTCACAGGCGGACCTGGTGGCTCGGGTCTACAAAGCGTTCCAGAGGATAAGGAACTGCTACTCCAAGTCACCGGTGGCGTGTACGACATCGTGAGCTGGGATCCGCGGGGTGTTGGTAATCTAACTATGTGAGCCTCATCCGGATCTGGTCGCCTTCGTGTCAATGCAACTCACAACTTGATTTGCAGTCCAGGCGAGATATTGTGCTTCGACAGCTTCGCGGATTACTCTGCCTTTTTCAATGGGACAATCGAGCTTACGGGGATCGAAGAGACGGGCAACTTCACCGACCCAGCTGACGTCAAGGCGCTCCTCGAGCAAGCCCCGATCATGCAGAAGAAGTACAGAGAGGTCGGCCAGAGGTGCCGCCACTCCTCCAGCAGCAAATACTTGAAGTACGTCGGTACTGCGGCGGCGGTTCGCGACATGGTCTCCATTGCAAACGTGCTTGACGGCCCTAACGCCCCGATCAATTACCTCGGAATATCGTATGGAACGCTTATAGGCTCGTGGTTCGTCAACAGTGAGTCGCTGTACGGCCTTTCCGGTTGATCACAGCAGCGGCTAACATTAAGGCGCACATATAGTGTTCCCGGAGGTACACAATGCACCCATATGCTTTGCACAGTAGTGGCTGACTCGCGACTTCAGCGTGTCGGAAGGGTCATTTTAGACGGAGTGCTGGACCCGATTGCATTCGCCACTGAAGAGCCGGGCAAGGTGAGACACTCCCCGGCATCGCAGTCTGCGTATGCTCACCGGTGCCATCTCGCCACATGCAGACATTCTCAAACCAACTCGTCTCTGTAGATACCATCTACAAAGCGCTGATTACCGGGTGTGCGCTCACGGGTCCGAGTGGGTGCGCCGCCGCCTCAGAGGGCGACGGTCCGCTCGATATCGATGCAAAGTTTCAGGCCCTGTTGAAAACCGCGTATGATGCTACGAAGGCCAATGCTTCTGTCCCTATCACGTCGGGACAACTTCGAGGTGAGTGCCGCGCTATGAACATTAAGTACCTACCATGATCCGCTTACCCTGCCAACACCTATTTTAGTGGAGCTGTTTGGAGAGATGTACAGTCCCGTAGGCTGGCCTAACCTCGCGAACGAGGAGTATACGCAGATTGTGCAGATTGTCAACGGAGAGGGCCCGGCGAACGCCTCTCATGCTCTTCGCAGGAGGTCTAAGGACCTGGTTAGTCGCAAACCGTGCGTTGCCTGAGGATCCTATAGACTAGCTATTTTGACTCACACCTGACACTGCAGCCTTGTCAAGCGCGGCTCACAGTCGAACGACAGCCCCTCGTACACAAGTATCGCTATTCTTTGTGGTGACAGCGTTGACCTGCGGGGTACGACGATGGAAGACGTTTTCAAGGGCATCATATCCACTGCACGTAACGTCTCGCATATCTGTGAGCCGTTATTCCTCTCGCTCCACGCATTCGTCGCAGTTGACTTGATAACTTCGCACGCAGTCGGCGCCTCATGGCCTGCCTCTTTCTACCAGTGTGCTTTCTGGCCCGTCCGATCCGTCGAGAGATATCAAGGCCCGTTCAACAAGACGCTAGCGAACAAGATTCTGGTCGCTTCGAACACTGTAAGTATCAGCGAGCCAGTTTCCAGCCTGCATATCTTTGTGTTGACCCCTTGGACCGTCACGCAGCTCGACCCCATCACACCGCTTCCGTCTGCCGAGAGGCTCGCCGCTCTTCTTGGGCAAGACGCAGTCCTGGTTCGACAGAATGGTTTCGGGGTACGTTGTCGTATAGCTTCACGTAAAAGGAAGTTGGCTCATGATTGGGCTGTTGGAAGCACACTACCGAGTCTGCGCCCTCTGCATGCATGCACGGGATCTTCAATGCATACATGACGAATGGAACGGTGAGTCACTGGCATGTTCCCATATCTCGCGGCCGTGGACTGGACTGAAGCGTAGCCTTCGTTCGTAGCTTCCCCCGAACGGCACGGTGTGCGAGGTTGACGCGGACTTTGAGGTCTTTGATGGCGTCAACACTGCGGACATTCTGGCCAACATCCCCAGTACCGATGTCTAGCCACTGTTGTCTGTTCGCGTAGGGTACGAATAATGGCTGCACGTGTGTCTCATAGAGGAGTCCAGAATGTAGTCCCGACGGGCCGAGTTATTGATCTGGCAGTCGAGGGATTGTGCAATCGTTTCACGGAATACAAAGGGTTTGATCTTTAGCCTCCAAACACTGAAGATCCCACACCCCAGCTGTCTACCACCAAGTTCTCCTGATGGACGGACAACGAATGAGTGAGTGCTGATGGCGTACAGGAATTATTGCTCGTCACTTACGCGTTACGCAAAGTAACTCAAGTCAAAGGTGCAGACCTTGCCGTCCTCCGAGGCTGACGACACCGTCTGTCCGTCTGGCGAGAAGACTACGTGCAAGACCTTGTCACCGTGGTCATCGAATGTGGCGATGTTCGCCCCGTCGCTGCGGTTCCATAGCCGCATCGTGTGGTCCGCCGACGCCGACGCAATGTACTCGCCGTCGGAAGACAGCTTCGCGTCGTTCACCAGTGCACCGTGGCCGTCGAGGGCGAGGATAGGGTCGCCGCTAAATGAGCTGCAGATGTGCACAGTCGAGTCGCTCGACACCGATAAGATGTGTTTTCCGTCCTCCATGAAGGCGACGACTGGGCCATGGCGCTCGTTCAGGACGACGAGCTCCTCACCGGTCTCGACACTCCAGATGCGCACGGTGCCATCGTCGGATGCAGTGGCAATGCGACTGGCTTCGGGGTCGAAGACAGCAGTCAAGACTCTGTCCTTGTGGCCGCATAGCTCACTCTTCAGGATGCCCGTCTCGACCTCCCATATGCGGCAGCTCCAGTCCGCGCCGCAGGACGCGAGCAGCTCCCCGTCGGACGAGAAGGCGACGGATAGTACCGCACCGCGATGTCCCTCCAACCTAAAGACCTCCTGGTAGGTCTCCGCCTCCCAGATGCGGACGGTTGTGTCATCCGAGCAGGATGCGAAGGTGATGCCGTCTGACGACCATGCGACCATCCCAACGGCTTTAGTATGTCCCTCAAGCACACCGAGGTCATCGCATTGATAGACGTCCCAGACGACGATGCGGCCATTGCTGCCGCAGCAGACGAGCCGCTGACTGTCGGGGGAGAATGTAAGATGCCGGACGATGTCGACGTTGGCTTTCCACTTGCGGATGGCGGTATAGTCCTCATAATGGAGAGCTCCTATCTCCCGAAGGATGATGGTGGTGTCTTCTGAGCCACTTGCGAGCCACCGGCTGTCGGGAGAGACGGTGAGACGTGTCACGGACCCCGAGTGACCGATACCAGTGGGCTCCGGGATGTTGGGCTCTGAAAGTAATTGGTTGGCTCGGACGACTGGGGACACAGCTCACAAGACAACAACGCACCATATGCGAGGGTATCGATGAGACATCCTCGTTTTCGAAGGCGGACAAAGCAGTCTTGGAAGGTGGTATGCCAGAATGTGTATCTCTGCTTGGTCTCCCGAGGAATGACGAATGTGACCCCTGCCATTCCCGGAAAATAACTCAGAACATCGTCAAGTCGTCGTAGGTCCTCTGAAGCCCCCGCTTTGCCGTCCCTGAGAGCTGGAATTCGCACCGAGCCTTCGAAGACAACCTTCAGATGGGCGAGTGATCCTGGCCGAATGTCTCTCACAAGGGCAAGTATGATACGCATATTCTGGTGGCCAAATGAGAAGGTGCCACGTAGGAACTGAATCTCGAGAGAAGACAGGTGTGGCATTGGACCAAGGCGCTCCCCAACTGAGGTGATTCCGCCCAGTGGCAAGGTGAGTGCATGAACAACGAGGGTTTGCGCAGAAGACGACGTACAAGGTATGATCCGACGGTCGCAGATACCTATTGAGAGGGCTCTAAGATATCGTCGAGATGTCATTATCAGAAAGTTCAGTATTTGAAGATCGGTCATGGTGATCTACGCAGCGCAGCTGATGAGCACGTACAGGAGTTATGTCTGTGGTCAGGGGAAACGGACTCACGTTCAAAGCTCTGATCTCCAAGGTTTGAGTTGTGAAGGCTTGGACTATGTGCTGAAATTCGTGAGTCGCTGCGTCCACATGGTGACAGTCGAGCATCTTCAGCGATGGGAAGGCAAGGATGAATCGGCAGAAGCTTGCCAGATTGACAAAACGAATTTCGCTCAGAACCAGTTTTGACAGTGTGCGCATCGTCCTGGCGCATCGAAGCGTAGTTGGCCCCATATGGAGTACTCTTGGAGATGTGTCCGAATCATTCCGAAAGGCCAATGCGTTGAGATTGGGTAATACCGAAGCCAGAAGGACGGCAGCGAGATCGAGAGCGGCAAAGTCGCCCGGGATATGAGGAGTATGAATGGGGCTAGCAACAATCACCGTCTTCACCAGCTGGCGTAGAGAGGCGTTCGCAGTGAGGGATCTGTGGAATAGATGGAGCTGATGCCTGTTTCTGATATGCGCCTCCCGGTAGAGATGCTGCTGACAGCGTGGTTGCCATCTTTTGCATACCAGGACGCAGGCAAGCAATGTTCGCACTTGCTCGTGGCATTGGTCAAGGATGTTTTCGTCCAGCTCTAGAGGTAGCATGGAGAAGTGATAGCTTGAGACCATTTCACGTTGGTTGATTATGACGTTTAATGACTGTCCCTTTCGGACATTGAAGTCGGAGAACGGAAAACTGAATGCAGCCGGGGACATTTGTATCTCCGCGTTTGACTCCGCCCGGCAGGCGCCGCATAACGTCTGGGTTACGACGTCGACAATAATCCTCGTCATGGTCTTTGCTGGCATGTAGCTGCAGCCTGCTACTACAATGCGTCTGAACTCTCGAAGATGGCGACATATTCTCGGCACTTCGTGAGGCCGCTATGCCGTATGAAGCTGCAGAAGGCCAGGTACGTAAGTACTAGTACATGATGACCTTCCGCCGCGGTGCCCTACTGTAATATCAAAGCTCATGTCCAGTACTTTTCGACGCCCTCGTTTGCCTGAAGGTCATGATGGCTAGCTCTGCTAACCCAGTTGCAGCTCAGAACGATGGTACATACTGCCCTGGCGTCGAGTTGGCAGTTATGTGTTCCGGTATGTTCCGACTTGTCGCTGGTCACCATCATGTGCCAAACTGTGCCGAACGTATTCGTATGTACAGTACGTCTGTCTTCCAGCCCAAGTTGAACTGATGTGATCTATGTAGACTCGCAGTTCTTCTCTCGCGTTGAAGCTACGTCCCACCGTGCCGTATCACCTTGAGCTCGACGTGGCACAGCATCAAGATGTCGTTCAACATCACGCGCGACGCGCTACACTCGTGTCTAACTAGTGGCAAGTGCTTCTTGTAGCGAAATTCCATGTAACGACCGTCGTCCTTGGCCGGCGATCTGCGATCCGCCGTGCTGGATAAAACTTCAAGTTCACTCCCGACCTCTGAAAGCCGCGCGTCCACGCGGCAACAATACCCCGATCCGCAGGACGAATGACTCCCCTCACTTCTCATGGTCTCTGGGACATGGAAACGACGGGTCGCCCCGGAGGCGCAAAGAGGATATATACCCGTCCCACTGGCCTCGACCGTCATCATCCGGCACTGGCAAGGCGATGTTTTACTACACGTTATCGTCTATTCTCGTCCTCCTAACAAGCAAGGTGGTATCCGCGGCTCCATCACAACATGTAGGTTGCTCTTCAACCTTGTCTGGCATACGACACCCCTAACTGCAACGTCTGCAGGGTCGTTCTCAGATCCAGTGGGGCCCATGCGACCCGTCCGTGGTGAACGACACGTCGCTCTCCTGTGGATTCCTGGACGTTCCGCTTGACTACCACAATCCGTCGGTCGGAAATGCACATCTAGCCATCGTCAAAGCCAACGCCACCGGCGAGCGCCGCGGGTCTGTCCTCTTCAACCCTGGTGAGTTGTCCGAACTCCTGGTTGACGAGCGACTTGCTGATGCAGAGCAATTCAGGCGGACCTGGTGACTCCGGGGTCTCCGATCTGGGAATACTCAAGGAGCTTCTGCTTCAGCTCACCGGCGGCGTGTACGACATCATCAGCTGGGATCCGCGAGGTGTCGGTACACTCACTATGTCGGTCACGCGTTTCTTCGGTCGTGCCTCGGGTGATGCCGCTCACCGCCATTCCTTCCAGCCCGGGCGAGATCTTCTGCTTCGAGAGCCTCGAGGAATACACCACCTTCTTCAACGGCACGATCGAGCTGACCGGCATCGAGGAGACCGGAAACTTTACTGACCCGGCTGACGTGGATGCGCTGCTAGCTGAAGCCCCGACCATGCAGAAGAAGTACGAAAAGCTCGGCAAGAAATGCCTGAACTCCCCGAACGGTAGATACTTGAAGTATATCGGGACTGCAGCGGCGGTTCGGGACATGGTATCTATCGCAAATGCGATAGATGGCCCCGACGCCCCGATCAACTACTTCGGCACCTCTTATGGATCCCTCCTCGGGTCTTGGTTTGTGAACAGTGAGTGGTGTTAAATCGTTGCTTTTTGGATTGTAGCTAATGTCACTGTGCGCCAGTGTTCCCGGAAGTAAGTAAGGAGTGTGTCAAGGATCCCGTGGACTTACGGGTTACCATACACTTCAGCGCGTCGGAAGAGTTATCATCAACGGGGTCCCAAATCCAGTCACCTTCGCAACGCAGAAGCCATCCGTCGTATGTCCCCGTCCCTCCGTGGATGCTTCGTGCGCTATACTGATTCATCTGATCGGACTAGTATTTCGCGCAACAGCTTGTCTCTGCCGACACGATCTACAAAGCCATGCTCACAGGATGTGCGCTCACGGGCCCGTCTGCGTGTCCCGCAGCCTCGGAAGGCGACGGCCCTCTCGACATCGATGCGAAGTTCCAGGCATTGCTCAAAACCGCGCACGACGCTGCAAGAGCCCGCTCTTCTGTCCCGCTCACTTCTGGACAGTTCCGAGGCGAGTACGGCTCCGAGCCACACTGGAGTCCGTTGTGCTGATTTTGACTACTGCAGTGGCACTGGCGGGGCAGATGTATGCGCCTGCGGGCTGGGCCCGCTTCATGAACGAGACCTATCCGCAGCTTGTGCAGATAGTGAACGGAGAGTCACAAGGAAATTCGAACGACTCTCTCACGAGGCGGTCTGAGGGCATTTCTCGTCGTTCCCAGTGCGTGATCTCGGGCTTTTATCTTCCTGTCTATCTGCTGAAGCTGCCATCGCACGACTCGCAGGCCACTCAAGCGTACAGCAACGAACGGCTCCCCGTCATACAGCATACATGCGATCACTTGTGGGACGCCATCGACCTGCACGGTGTGACGATGGAGGAGCAGTTCAAGGGCATCATCGAGACAGCACGCAACGTCTCGCACATGTGTGAGCATCCCATGCCCTCTTCCCAGAAACCGAACTCATGTCATGTTGCAGTCGGCGCGTCCTGGCCTGCTCCGGACTACCTCTGCGGATTCTGGCCCGTGCGTTCCGTCGAGCGGTACCAAGGACCGTTCAACAAGAAGCTCGCGAACAAGATCATTGTCGCTTCCAACGTGGTCAGTCCGGCTCCCTCTCTTCCGACTCTTTTCTCTTGGTATCATGATCTCTTACGAGTTACCGTTTAGTATGACCCGGTCACGCCGCTTGCTGGAGCCGAGGCCATCGCCAGCCAGCTCGGAGAGGACGCGGTCCTTGTTCGCCAGAACGGATTCGGGGTACGTCAGTCCAATTTCCCGGGTTGGTGTAGCGATATGGATGATGTGGACTCATCAATGCGCTGGGACCGTACGCAGCACACTACTCTCGCTACAGTCTCGACATGCACGAACGACATATTCGTTGCGTATATGGTGAACGGCACGGTGAGTTACTTACTAGTCGATTTCCAGCGATGTGGCGCAATGCGATTCGGGCTCATGCGGTGCTTCATCTGCAGCTTCCGGCCAGCAACACGTTGTGTGAGGTGGACACGGACTTCGCGCTCTTCAGTGGCGTCAACACCGAGGACATTCTTGCGCACCTTCCCAGCACGGACGTCTAGACCCAGTGCCGGGTCCCAGGCGGTACGGATGACGCCCACAGTACGGTGATCTCGGCTCACCCGTACTTGCGGCGTTGCATCTGCCACGTTCCTGATTGTCGTGGAGGGCGCGAATTGCTCGCTGCTACGGCCTCGTTCAGACCTTTTGTATTGTTGAAGACCCCACCTCTCACAATTTCCATCTCTAATATCAGGCGTTGAACCATGGCACATGTGCGCGCCGTGGCACATACATCGACTGCATAGTCATTGGTCGCCTGCCATCGTCCTCCAAGATACTGCGAATTTTAACCAATCATTCACAAGACGGCGCGACTTCAATACTGCCGCCCGCGTGTTCTCGGGCTGCATACTCCTGAGGTATGTCGCTTCTCGATTCCTTTCGCCTTGAAACGGGATGGCACCGACGTAGCATTCCGCAGTGCTGCTTTCCAGTGTGGCCATTACATAATAAGCCCCAAACGGTTTCACACTTTTCGGCCTGACTGCCCGGAGGGAATTTCAGTCCTTCCTTGTCCTGCCGGCATTCATTCCGTACTGCGTGCATAGCAGACCTGTCAGACATGTCAAAAACGCCGCAGACATACCATGGTGCCGCTGTCCTTTGCTGTGCCAGCTGCGCCAGGCTCGCCCTGCTGTCTGATTTGGTTTATAACGTCTCATTCAGCTTGGTCGTTAGACTCACCCTGCCAGACGATGGTGTACTACAGCTTCGCTCCGATACTTGTCCTCGCCTTCGCAAGCACTACGTCGTACGCGGCTGCGTCTAATTTTGTACGTCGCACTCACTCTTCTACTTGCCTGGCCAACTGACCATGCACAGGGTGGCTCTCAGATTCAGTGGGGAGCATGCGATCCCTCCGTCGTGAACGACACCTCCCTCGCATGCGGCTTCCTAGAAGTCCCGCTGGATTACCAGGATCCCTCTGTCGGGAATGCGAGACTAGCTATCATCAAAGCGAACGCGACTGGCGAGCGTCGCGGATCGCTCTTTTTCAACCCCGGTTGGTTGCTGTGTCTCTCAATTCGTACGGACCTCACTGACACGCGCGCAATCACAGGCGGACCTGGTGGGACGGGGATCCAGGAAGTCAACGACAACAAGGAATTGCTCCTCGAGGTCACGGGTGGCGTGTACGACATCGTGAGCTGGGATCCGCGAGGAGTCGGTAACCGGACTAGGTGCCTCCCTGCTGTCCTTCGTCGCTTCCATGCCAATGCCGCTCACGATACCGCTTTGTAGCCCGGGCGAGATCTTCTGCTTCAACAGCCTCGCAGAGTACTCTACCTTCTTCAACGGGACGATCGAACTCACCGGAATCGAAGAGACGGGCAACTTCACCGACCCAGCTGACGTTAAGGCACTCCTCGCACAAGCTCCCATCATGCAAACGAAGTACGAGGAGGTCGGCCAGAAGTGTCTGCGCTCTTCCAGTGGCAAGTTCATGAAGTACATCGGCACTGCGGCCGCGGTTCGCGACATGGTGTCCATCGCAAACGTTCTCGACGGTCCGAGGCCCCGATCAATTACATGGGGACGTCGTATGGAACGCTGATAGGTTCTTGGTTTGTCAACAGTGAGTAGGATGATGCCCTTCTCTCGAAACCTGTCACTCATGTCAGTCTATGATAGTGTTTCCGGAGGTAGGAACAGAACACCCCTGGTTTGCCTGTGCTATAGGCTGACTATCAGACTCAGCGCGTCGGAAGAGTCATCTTGGACGGAGTCTTCGACCCGATTGCGTTCGCCACTCAAGAGCCGGGCAATGTGAGACTCTTAACTACGTCGCCGTCTGGTACCTACGCTCACTGGGCTGGCCTCGCGATGTATAGACCTTCTCGAGCCAACGCGTTTTCTCAGACACCGTATACAAGGCGCTGATCACCGGGTGCGCGCTCACAGGCCCGAGCGGCTGCGCCGCTGCCTCAGAAGGTGACGGTCCTCTCGACATCGATGCGAAATTTCAGGCTCTGCTCCAACACGCCTACGATGCCACGAAGGTCAACTCTTCGGTCCCTCTGACGCCGGGAGATATACGATGTGAGCGGCGCCGCTATCTGCAGAAAACATGGTTCTCTCTGACCCTAGTCACTGCGACTTGGTACGCAGTGGCGTTGTGGGGAGAGATGTACTTTTCGTCAGACTGGTCGAACTTCGTGAACGAGGAGTATCCGCAGATGGTGCAGATCGTCAACGGAGAGGTGCCAGCGAACACATCTCGGGCTATCCGCAAGAGGTCCACCGATTTGATTCGTCGCATGCCGTGCGTCCAGTGAGACTCTTATGTGTTGACCGCCCTGACCAACATAGGACATGCAGGCTGATGAAGCGCAGCTCTGAGTCCAACGACGGCCCATCGTACACTACCTCCGCGATCTACTGCGCTGACAGCGTTGACCCGCAAGGCACAACGATGGAGGACGTGTTCGAGGGCATAATATCCGCTAGCCGTAACGTATCGCACATGTGTGAGTTTCCATGAGTAGCTTACCACACACATCAAATCACAGCTGACTTGACCTCTACGCGCAGTCGGTTCCCTGTGGCCTTTCCCTTTCTATTGCTCGTTTTGGCCGGTGCGGTCTGTCGAGAGGTACCAAGGTCCATTCAACAAGAAGCTGGCGAACAAGATTCTTATAGCATCGAACCTGGTGAGTATCAGTTGGCAGTAAGTATCGTCCACCGAGTCCCAGATGTTGACTTTGCACGACGTAGCTCGACCCGATCACACCGCTCCCGGCAGCAAAGAGCCTCGCTGCTCTTCTCGGGCAGGACGCGGTGCTGGTCCGCCAGAATGGCTTCGGGGTACGTCGTCGTCGAGCTTCACGTGTAAAGAGGTCAACACTCACGGATGGGCTGATCAGCACACTACCGTTTCTGCGCCCTCCGCGTGCATGAATGAGATCTTCTTCGCATACATGACGAATGGGACGGTGAGTCGCTGATACTCTATCACCAAGCAGCTTTGGAGGTCATGCTGAGCTTACGAGTATGTCTCTTCGCAGCTCCCCGCGAACGGCACGGTGTGCGAGGTTGACGCGGACTTCGAGGTGTTCACTGGCGTCAACACTGCGGATATCTTGGCCCACATTCCAAGCACTGATATATAGACTCCTTGATGTCGCATTGAGTCGGTGGCGTGTCATGCATCATGTCCACTGGAAGATGGTGGTAAGCATATCATATAGGAACCTCACGTCGAACGTTCAACCCCGACGACCGAATCAGAGGAACTCCCCATGTCAGCTCTCGATGGCATGAAAACGTTCCTCCGGATCCCCTCTGAGTTCACCTATGCGTTAAGTCGCTGCAGGCTGCGGCCTGGCCTCCGACGCAGATCAAGGCCTCTCTGAGCCTGAAGTCAGACTCGAAAGTATGTATATTCAGCGTGTGGCGGCGATATCGCACGGAAGGGAGTATTTATCTTCATAGTCTTGGCGTTCGATGACGCCTAGGTCGTCGCCGGCTTCAGGACTACGTATAATACAGAGCTTCGGGACTTTGCAAGCCTTCCTCGCCAGCAGACTCATCCTCATCTTATTCATGGCTCACACGGCAGTCTAGACCCTCTACTGAAGCCGCCCCGCGCACGCGGAGAAGACAGCTTCTTAAATCACGCAACCTCCCCATCAAGGGCTGAGTCTAATAGGACGATCTCCCTGAGAAGAGCTTCGCAACGCGTGTTCTGACCTCAAATGAGGCGCAACCAAGTTGGATGCATGGCATAATGGTGGCATAAGAACATGTTTGTAACATAATACATGATGTAGCATTGAAGACAGCGGGAGGAAGCGTAAGAGCATGACAATATCGAGACAGTAGATAGAACGAGGTGAGCCTGCGGAGAGCACCTGTGCGACCTGGTGCTAGGAACGACGAGATCGCGTACGTATGCCAGTAGCTTGCGTCTGCGTGCTCACCGTCGCCGCAGTGGCGGCACCACGCCGACGAGTCGCGGCCCCGGCCGCCGGTTGAGCTACAGGTGCAGACCGCTTGCTCGTAATCCGCTTCGTAGGCGGTCTGGCCGGAGCAGGTGCCTTGGCTGGGTTCTTGGGAGGCGGCAGCTTGCCGGTCTTGCTGCGAGTGAGTCTCGTGGTCGTGGACGCCTGTAGAGGTACTGCAGCAGGCGTGGTGGGTACGTTCGAGGGAGCTGGTGGCGCAGCAGGGGCGGGAGCGACCACTGCGACAGCATTAGCAGCGACGTTGGCAGCGCTGCGACTGCGCGTGACACGCCGCGTCGAAGACTCAGCGGCTGGTGCGTCGCTGGGAGCAGGACCCTTTGCAGCTGCGCCTGTGCGGCGTCTGTTCTTGGGTCTCCCGAGCGACGGGGCAGGGGCGGCGAGAGGGGCAGGAGCTTCATCATGACCATGCGTCATGGGTGCCGCCTCAAGCTCCTGCGCTTGCGGAAGGTCTGGATGGATGGGAGGATGGTCGTCCGTAATGTCGTCAGCGACGGCGGGACCCACCTCGGGCAGTGCATCCTCTACATCCATAGGGACATCTTGGGGCTCCGCGGGGTCGCCGGTCTCAGCATTGTCGACGGCGGCACTGTGTTCCTCCGGCGCACGAGCGACACTGTCCGTCGAAGACTCTGCGAGAGCCTCGCTGGGAGCAGACTCCGTCGCAACAGAGCCTCTCTCAAGTCGCTCCGTAGGCAACTTGAGCGGCGGGTCAGCAAGGACGGGAGCGTCGCCATGATCCTCTGTCACGCGTGCCGCGTCAAGGTCCTGCGCCTTGGGCATCAGGGAGGGACGATCGGGACGTAGTGCATCAGCGACGGCGGAACCATCCCCGGGCCGCGCATCCTCCACGTCCATAGGCACATCCTCGGTTTCCTTGGGCTCGAGGGCCTCACTGGCAGCCTTGTCGACGGCAGTCCTGAACGTCGGCGCACAAGCGACGACGCTCGTCGAAGACTCTGCGACTGAGGCCTCGCTGGGAGCAAACTCCGTCGCAACAGGGCTTCTGCGACTTCTCTTGGTAGGCCTCTCGAGCGATGGCTCAGGAGCATCAGCGTGGGCCTCCGCGTTGAATGTCGCGTCAAGGTCCTGCACTCGGGGTAGGTCGGGGATGATATGATGATGGCCCTTCGGTGCGTCAGCGACGGCGCAAGCATCCTCGGGCTTTGTGTTCTCCGCGTCCATAGGGACATCCTTGGCATCCTTGTCGGCGGTGGCGCCGTAGGATGCCGACGTACGAGAGATGGCGAATGCTTGCAACAAAGGCTCCGGGACGACGAGCTCCTTCTGTCGGTCGGAAATGACGTCGTTGGGAGGCCAGACCCTTGAGGTCATATATTTGTGGAAGACATTCGCAATCAGGCGGTGATCTCCCAGTGCTGTCAGATTCTTGTAGTCCTGCTCGGTTGGTTCAACGATTGACGGGTCTGCAGTGTCTGGAGTGCTTGGTGTTGGGACGACACCGAAGGTCTCTTCGGGAGAGAGCTCATCGCAGAAGTCGTCAGGATCTTCCTTGATTGTCGGGAGGCCTTTACGAGGACTCGGAGTAGGAGTTCCTTCCCGAATTCTCTTCCATTTGGGCAGGCTCTGCCATGTGAGTACGACGTAGCGAGAGTGGAGAATCTGGAACAGCTCCGAGATGAGATAGTTGATGGGGTGTCGCTCGGCAAGCTTGCGATCTGGGGTGCAGAAAATAACGCGTTGGCGCGACATTCTGAGGACCGCGCGATCGACGACTGAGTCCCGCTTGGCAGACGGACAGCTAACGCGCTCGTCCTCCGCGACAAAGGAGCAACCCGCGAAGTAAACATCCAGGAACTTCTGGATACTGCTCAATGTGCTCTGCATGCGCCGGACAAGGCCGTAGATGAGGACATGCACGAATGCCTCCAGTTCGTCTGCTATGGTTGTGGGCATGCCCGGGTGGTCGAGGAGGTAGGCGGACATGAAATGCCAGGTGCCCTGACACGCTGTGAGGGACTATACATTGGACATAATGAGAAGCATAGCGTACCGTCCGTTGAGGCTGTGTGGCTACCTTCTTGTCCGCATGCTTTGCGAGTTCCCAGTCCGCGAGGATTCCTGTCCAGTAAATGCGATACTTCCCTTCTTGTGTGCGGCGGACATCAGGATAGATAAGCAGATTGCCTGCGCTGACGTCTCGGTGCATGTACTTGCACTTCGACCATGCCAATCCATGAGCTGCGATACATATTAGTGAGCAAGTTCATTCAAATTGTCAAGGCTACTTAATCCACTTACCGGTGATGCATCCGTAGATGATACGAACCAGTTGCTTGCTGCTCGTGAACGCGGTTAGGGGAAGGCAGATCTCCTTGACAACAAGCCGAGTGTGGACCATGTGCCGCAAGCCCGCGCCTTGGATCTGGCCAATCATCATAGCCCAAGTTCGTTTCAGCCCTCGTTGCCCGGTGGGTGTACTTGGTGGCGCAGGCGCAGTCGAGTCGGCGGGGTAGACGGGAGCACCGGGTGCCGAGGGTATGAAGATTTCGGGCTGAATCGTATCCCGACCGGCAAATGGCCATGTGGCGGGGGTCCCATCCGGCTTCTCCTGAATAGAGGACTTCCGGTGTTCCACACCATTCACGACCCAGTTCTCCGGTTGGGATGGCGCCCTCACGAGAAACGGTGGCATTTTGGGATCGACGTGCTTTCGCGCAATGTCGGGACGATACATAGCGTTCTCGGTCTCCTGCACGCGCAGTACGGGGGCAGGCTTGACGGTCTCGTCCCCTGCTTCGCAAGGAGACTCGGAGTCATCCAGTTCCGCATCAGCTTTGCCATCCGACGGACCGGGCTTGACCTCATCTGGAGGAAAGAAGACGTCGCTGTGTTGCACGACGGTCGGAACGTTTGTCACGCCGTTCGCGTTGAGGACGGAAAGGATGGTGCCTTCCGACTCGACGCCGGTGTAGCACGCCCGCCAGGAGTCCTTCAGGAACACGAACCGCTGCGTCTTCCATTCGAGGGCGACATAACCACGAGTGCCGCGACCGATCATGCCGAAGGCAATGAAGATGTGCTTCCCGACGAGGTAGTCCTGGCCAGCGACAGTGAGGCGGTATCGAGGGAAGGCACGGTCTTCTTCGAGCGATTTCCGAAACAGTTCGCGCACATGCGAGAGGACGGGGACGACTTTCGGAGGCGTGGTGTGTCCAGAGCAGGTGCAGGTAGGATCACAGTGCAGGTCTGTGTCGTCACCTGACAGCGATCCATAAGTGACGGTCTCCTCCGGGTTGGTGAAGACTTCGTGGACGTCGCCCTCGATCAAGCCCTCCGTGAAATCAAGATCGTCCGAGATTGACTGGGAGAGTAGATCCATGCGTGCCCAGCCGCAAGAACCCGGCAATAGACGAGTGGCGGTAGTGTCGACGCCTTGCTGCGCACGGTTGAGCTTCGAGAGGGCGTACGTCACCTTGAGAAGAGCCTTCGTACCATCGACGGTGCGGATGTAGTCGATTGCCTCCGTCACCGTCACACCAGATCGGTCCCAGCACAACACGCGGAACATGTTGCCATTGACGAAGAGGAGGAAGGCGGCATGCCGATGTTGGTAGGAGAAGAGGCATTCGGCGTACGCCATGATCTGTCCACGTACTGCCCTGCGAGTCTTGGCCGATGAGTCGGGGTCATGCCCGGCGATGTCGTCGAAGGGGTCTTTAGCAGTACCGCCTTTCTTGAACTCGATGAGGAACTGCATCTCGGGCCAGTTGGGGAGTTTCTTAGTGATCCGCTTTCGGTCAGACTCGTGGATGAATGAGCCGTCAATCTTGTTCATAGCCTCGTCGTTGGGATAGTAGTGGTGGTCAGAGATGTTGAGGAAGTGGTCGGGGACTAGTTTGTGCGCTTTGTCGACTTTCTCCTGCAGTCTGCCAGTCAGCGTCCAGACAACTAACGAGGAGAAAACCACACACCCATACGTTCGACAGCTTCTTCTCTGATGGATAGCTCCAAGCCTTCTTTGCACCCGTTTTGTCTGGCATGACGCCGAACGCTTCATTGAACGTGTACCACACCTTATCGACAAATTTATTCGCTCCTCGAGCCTGTTCGAAGTCCTCGCCGGCGCCATGGAGCTTGTCCAGCTTGAACTGTTCGAGGCACATCAGAACTGTGGTTCTTGGGGCGTCGTCCATCGCGTTGTCTCGCTTCTTATCGGCCGGAACGGATATGTTGGTCTCGGGGTTGCGGTTGGGGTCGTGGGTCTTGTGTCTGTCGACACTGAGGGGGGTACATTGAAGATCGGGAAAGTCAGGATCCTGGTCACCCATGATGGTTGGAGGGAACAGACACGAACCTTCAGACGCGAAGACGCGCTGCTTTATACCGTTGGGAGGATGGTTACGGATGACCGTGCCCCTAAAGCGGTGGCTCACGCGGTCTGGCCAATCACGCGGATGAGACAATGCGCAGCGACCACTATTGTCAACCGAACGCACCAAATTAAGCGGACAATAGCGCTCACTGTTCTGACCGCTATTGTTTCGGAGAGGCAGGTTCTTGCGGTGGCGGGGCGTGGCAGGGCGTGGACTGAATGCTCCTTGGTCTGCTCAAACCTGAATGACGCGCTGATCTCTTGAGGCAGTCAGTACAGACTGTTCATTAAAATACCCTAAAACGTTTCTTACAGCACGCTTTTGCAGAATTTCGTCCTGAAGATCTGGTGGTTGGGGGCAGGAACGGAGCCGCCGCCGACGCAACCGTGACTTGTCACCGGCGCTAACATGTCCCAGTCGTAGCGCCCGCCCGACGGCCAACTAGCAGGACCCCCGACAATAGCGCCAAAATGCCTCATACACCATCCGGACAAAATTGGCCGTCCGGGAGGGCCTATGCCTGATAATTGTCCGGACAAAACACGAAAATGTCCGCATGCCTGATACAAAAGTCCGGACAAATTGAGGCTGCTGAAGGAGGGGCGCTCGTGAGAGCGCCCGATTTTGAGCGCTTGTTAGAGGTTATCCCCCTATTTTTGAGCGAAAATGGGCCGAAGGCCTGATAAAGTCCGGACATTTGGGCCTCCTCCGGAGGCCCGATACAACCTCCGGAGGCCCGATACAACGGACAAATTGGCCGAAATTCTGGAGGTTTGTATCAGGCCTATAGCGCCATTGTCGGGGGTCCTCAACTAGCGGACGGTATAAAACTTGCAGCCGTTCACTGCATCAATGAGCAGTAAGAGGTCTATGGAATCACATATTCCGACATAGGGAGGTCTACATGCTCAAGCCGCCCCGTGACAGCGTTGACCTGCAAGGCACGACGATGGAGGACGTATTCAAGGGCAGATATCCCCGTTCCGTAAAGTCTCGCACATCCGTGAGCTTACCTGATTCTCTTTCCCCATACATCGAACCGCAGCTGACTTGAACTCCACGCGTAGTCGGTTCCTGTGGGCCTTGCCTTTTTACTGCTCGTTTTACCCTGTCAGTCCGTCGAGAGGTACCGAGGTCCATTGAATGCGAAGACGCCTGCGAAACAAGATTCTCATCGCATCGAACCCACAGGCTTCGTCGCAGGCGCCGGTGAGTCGCTAGTCCTCGCTGAAGGTCCAACTCTCTACCCGCTCTTCCTTTTGAAAGCTCAAGACCTCAAGCTCGTATCCTATATCGTGCCCGCTACTCGACAATAACCACTTCCGCTTCCAACGCCTGCTTCAGCGGAGCTTCTCCGTCCAGCATGAATGGTATCCAAGAGCGAACATCGGGAACTAACACACCTCTGTGGGTCTCAACCGAGAACGTCGAGCATCCGGAGGTACTTACTCTCAAGCTCGGTCGCGGAGAGGGCCACGAGCTAATTTGGCGCGTCCGGACCCAGGCTGTTGCACGAGCTTAGGACTGCCAACACGCTTCGAAAGCTCAGTGGAGAGGAAAAGGACGTCAGCGACGCGGTCTGGGACGGCAATGGCAATAGGTGCGCTACAGCATCACGTAGTACTCTATCGGTGTGTATCCTCATGTCCTTCTGCTAGCCCGGGCCTTGATGAAGCCTACATCAGCGACTCGGATTCTGATGTCACTTACTACTCCGACGACGAGCACGTCTATGAAAGGCTGCCTGCAAAGGAGGCGTTCGCACGTGCGAAGGAGCGCTGCCTCCGGATGGAGAAGTGGCTTGCGCAGGGAAGCGACGGGACGAGCTGGGCGAGGATAGCCCGGACGAGGACGGCATGAGCGACTCCGCGGAGAGCGAGATACAAGGCGGTGCGGAGCGTGAATCCGAAGATGAGGCCTGAAAGTGAGTCGTATGAAATCTGCACCAGTACATCACGCAACAAAAATCATCGAAGCTTGCTTGGGTGTTCACGATCATCATATGTCCAAGTCTCGCAGCATGTCGAACGTCCGCCGGTGCTGCTGCAACCGAGGTAGTGGCACTACCGCCTTCGCCGCACACATGATGCTACAGCATGTCCATCTGTCTCCAACGACGGACTGCCCATCGTATTCACCTCCGCCATGCTCTGCGCTGACAGCGTAGACGTGAACGGCACGACGATGGAGAACGCGTTCAAGGGCACAATATCCACGCCACGTAACGTCTCGTACATCCTGTGAGTTTCCCTGACTCCCTTCCCGCATACATTGAATCGCAGCTGACTTGAACTCCGCGCGTAGTAGTCGGCTCCCTGTAGCCCTTGCCTTTCTATTGCTCGTTTCGGCCTGTCAATTACGTCGGGTTCCAGGTCCGTCGAGAGGCACCAAGGTCCATGCAACACGAAGCTTGCGAACAAGTCTCTAATGAATGACAGCGTTAGCTCAGTCGGTGGAAGAACGACTATACATTCATCTGTACCTAATGAATGACAGCGTTAGCTAAGTACTGCAGTCAGTAAGGATCGTATACGAGACAATAGATATAGCATACCTCAGTCGGTGGAAGAACGACTGAGGAAAGGAGCGTGGACGCGGGCGCAGTAGAGACGAGCCCGCGGAGAAAGCCGAAAACTAAGTAACGAATGTAAGTAACTATTCGAGGTCCGATAGTAAGTAGTAAGTAACGCTAATGCTTAAGTTGTACTGTGTCCATGGACTACAATGTCCTCAACACTCCCCCTCAACGAGAAGCATCAGCGGCCGGACCGATACCAAGGAGCGCCGTAAGTCGCTGGTGACGCGGAGGAGCCAATGGCTTGGTGAAGATGTCCGCAATGTTGTCCTCACCGGGAACATGCTCAGGAGACATGTGCTGGAAACGCACGGAGTCTCGGATCCAGTGGTAAGCCACATTGACATGCTTCGTCCGATTGCTGACTTCGTCCGGGTTCTTGATCATTCGGATAGCACTGGTGCTGTCGATGCGAAGCGGCGTGGGCGGTGGACGAGGGGATGGAAGCAGTCCGAGTTCGGAGAGTAGCTGGCGTAGCCAAAGGACTTCGCGGCCACAGTGAACAGCGGCGTAGTACTCGGCCTCGCCCGTAGACAGGGCAACAACCGTCTGTTTCTTCGCAGACCACGACACACATCCACGACCAATGAAGATCGCATAACCAGATGTGGAGCGAGGAGAGTCAGGGTCATTGCCCCAGTCCGCATCGCAGTAGGCCAGCGGTGCCGTAGGTCCGTCACCGCCAACTGTGAGGACAAAGTCGCGCGTTGCCTTCAAGTACTGGAAAATGCGCTTGACTGCGGCCCAGTGCAGCTTCCCGGGGTTAGCCATGTACTGTGCTGCGTTCTGTACGGCCTTGGCGATGTCCGGTCGGGTGTGTACTGCGATATGCATGAGCGTACCAACGGCAGACATGAAAGGAACATTCCGCATGAATGCAAACATCAGTAAACCCGCATATTTATTAGTGAATATTAGTGAATATTAACACATCTTAGCGGGACTTGTACGCATGCTAAGTCGGCAAAGATGTGCGAAGATGTAAGACGGAAGTAGCTTCCAAGACGGGAGCTGAGGGGCAAGCAAGACACGTAAGACATACTAAGATGGGTGGGTTGAAATGATATACAATTATTGGATTGAGTGAACAGCATATACGATTACAGGTGTACATATAGTACTTAGACTAACAGGTACTAGGTAGCTACTCAGGACGGCCATCGGTGCGGGAGGACCAGTCGTTCTTGGTCTTGATGCCGTTGCTGTTTGGAGGCGGCACTCCAGTCGGCGTTGGAGTATCCAGAATGGGCCAGAGCGAGAGCTCACAGTGGAGAGCTCATAGGAGAGGGCAGCAGGAGAGAGGAGAGAGTGCGGCACTGGTGAGAGAGACCCTGATAGCGCCCAGTGTGCGTCTCTGCCTCGAGATGGCAGGCTGCCTTGTCGTAACCAGCGTGAGAGCTGGAGCCAAAGGGATTGGTACGAGAAGAAACCGAGGAGGTTTGGGTCGAGCGGAGGTCGAGAGGGACGCGCGATGGGAGTTGAGGCAAGCGGTGCTGATCAGACGGCATGGGCCAGAGCGTGACACGTCGAGGGCGACCAGATGCGACCAGATGCGACCAGGACGAGGCGTCGGTGGAGTGCGACTACTCAGGGCGTGTAGAGAGGCGACTAAGGGCGCGGAGGGGACAGTTCACGGTACTCACCGTATTGGCAGACACGACCTATCCTCCAAAACCTCCACCACGGACTTGAGAGCAGGTAGCGTGTTCCAACGGGTCGCTCCAACGGCAATCTGGGTCAAGAGCCCCTGCCAGACGAGGGCGTGCCGTACGAATCTGCTTGGCGGTCTGCACGAGTTCAAAGCAGTCGGCACGTTGGATTCTGACGTGTCGCCCAGGAGAGTGTCGATCTGGAGGAGGACGTTGAGCCCGGTCGTTCTGCATTGTTCAGCGCAGTGGGGCCTTGCGTGAGAGCAGGGTCTGGGGGATGTAGAGCTTTGGGTTGGCTGTTCTGACTGTTCTGGAGTATGTAGAGCAGAGGCACATCACGGAGTCAGCAAAAAGTTGAAGTCGAACATCAAGCGCTCACAGGCGTGTATTCAGTTTAGGGTAGGCTTGGACAATACTTCGCACCTCAGCAAGCTCTTTGTCCCTCTTCGTCCGCCTCCTTGGCCTGGAAACATGGCTCCAAAGTCCGTCTTCCGATTCTGGGCATCGACTGTTGTCCGGAGGGCCCAATACTGGTATCAAAACATGAATCACCAGGCCGCTTCGTCCATCTGGGTGCCGTAATGTCCATAAGTTGACTGCTTATGAGCCCATGCCCGGTAAGTTGTATGTTCACGCGTAATATTGAAGTTGCTGAATATCCTAATGGGTTATATGTGATTATGCTGATTCACTTGAAGTTCTGTAAGTATCGTGTCCGTCTTTGGAGATTAGGAATCTTGTTGGACTTCGACGTCTTAGTGAACTTAGTAGATTGTATCAAGATGCCTAAGATGGCTAATAAATTTCGGGCTTTACTGATGAAGTCCTCCGGGGTGCGTGGGGACTGAGCAGCAGTGAGACGTTGACCGAGGACCATGGGAGACGACACTGGCTTGACATCCTCGAAGCCGAACTCCTTCAGCGCAGCGTCGATCTTGTGCGTATGAGAAAAGGAGATCGTACGAGCGCGGAGGTTGCGGGTGACCTTGATGCCCAGCAAGAGCGAAATCTCACCCAGGTCCTTGATCGGTACATGTCGAGCAATCTCGGCTTTGAGAGCCTCGACAACACGGTGCTTCGAGCAGAAAAGACCGAGGTCGTCCACATGGGAGGTGACAAAGGAGAAGTCGTCGGCCTGGAACCTGTAGAAGACGCAAGGATCCGATCGACAGACCTTGAAGCCGAGTTGGACGAGGATGGACTTAAGCTTCTGGTACTGTAGCATTTCGATCAATTCGGACAGGCCTGTGACAGGTGACACGGCCATTCTGTGAGACATGTTCGGCCAGGCGCGCTGTGACCAGTGACAGTCGAGAATTTCGGACAATAGTTCTGACTTTTAATCCGATATAAGTAACCATTATAAGCATGTCACTCAGCTGTAGGAGCAATAAGACTCGCCGATAACTAGATTTGTAATGGAGTAAGTAAGTACTAAGGATGTACTTACAGCCGAGTGTCGAAGTTGTCGCACCCAGCACAGCGTGCACTCTGTCTACTTCTTGAACTACTCATCATGTCTGCACTTCAGTCCATCGTATCCATCCCTCCTAGCCTGAAAAATGAACTTATTCCTGCTCAGACCTTGTCGATCATTGAGCTGCTCCAGTTCCCACTTGCGGTGCTCTCAGGGGCCGACAAACCGCGACAACCCGCTGCGTTCCTCGTCACCGACCACCCTAATGTTTACGACAGCAAGACAATCCAGAAGATACCCGTCCCGAGCATAGAGTCAGTCAAGAGGCTTGCTGAACTCGTCACAAATAACGGCATACCTCGTGGACACCATTCAATCAAGGTCCCTCATGTTCCGCATATGGATAGTCTGCGGTTGCCGGTCTGGATCATTGCGTATTGGGAGGCTGTGGTGGATCTTCGGGGTAGAGATGGTGGATATTGTCGCTGGCTGCAAGCAGAGAGATGGTTACATGAGCGAAGACAGGTATGGCATCCTCGTGCTGTGGAAGTTACACACCATCTCGTCGATGATGCACTCTCCACCCTTACGACTCTCCCATGGTCTGTAGCGCTGTCGGGGTTCACCAACTGCGAAGCAACAAGCACTCTCACATCCTACATGTCGCGGACATGGCTCTCCGACACACACGAGAGTCAGATGCTAGATCTGCTCCGCACTCAACTTCTACGGCATCCGGAGGGCTTGGTGGCAGAGGTGGAGACAATCTACTTCTGGACGGCATTAGCGGCTGGTTTCCAGAACAGAGAGCGGCGGGCTTACAAGGACGATCGCACACTGGCAAGACCTCGCGGCGTTGGGACAGCTCTGCAGCAAGGAGAGCGCCGTGAGGTCGGATTCCTGATCAACGTCAGCAGTAATCACTGGGTGGCCATGGTCGTGGACTTCGAAAGGCAGAAGGTCCTCTATGGAGATTCTCTAGGCAGTGCGGCACCGGTCGCGGAGATCGTCGATGTGTTGACATGGTGGATCGCCCAGCACTCCTCGGTGCCATTCACCTGGTGCGAACTGCCGATCACTCATCAGACCGATGGCTTCTCATGCGGCATCCTGAGCTGGAACGCGCTTGCGCACTACTTCCTGCCGGATCTGTACAAGTTATCGGGAGCGCGCCTGTCGGATGTCGATGGCCTGCGACTGTCGACATTCCTGGACATTGTGCACCGCCATCTGGACAACGTGAGTGGCTGGTCTCAACTCAGGAATAGTCAAGGTTGCTAACGCACTATGTGCCAGAGCTTCGATGTCATCAGCACCAATGCTGAGTTCACATTCACCTGCGCTGCCCCACGAGCATCTTCGGCGAGCCGGTCGGGGAGTCCTTGGGCAAGCTCTGCAGCAACAGCGCGGAGTTGGCTTGCTGGTCCCCCTGCTAGTACATCCGTCGACTCCTCTGCAACTACAGTGGATCAGCCTGTGACAGACATCAAAGGCAAAGGTGTCATACGCATCCCATCCCCCAGCCCTTCCATCTCCTCGATGTATGCCACATCGGTCCCGGAGTCCCGGTGTCCATCGTCGTGTTCATCTCCTGAGCCGATGCCATCAGAATCTGGCGACTTCGAGTTGGACCTGTCAAGCTCGTCATCCTCCATTGCGGCTGGTGGTCGCTTTGCCAGTTACGTACCTGTCAACGCTTCTGCGCCAGCACCACCGGAAGATGTCCCTGCCATTTCGTCACCTCCCTATGCTGCTTCAGCGTCCTCGAGAGTGCACTGCGCACCAGTGGCGCCCATTCCCCCACCCTCGAAGTCCAAACATCCAGAGTCAGGGACCTTCCGGAACGGCAAGCTGGTCATGCTGTCGAGTCAGCGTCGTGGTCTGTCGAAGATCACAGATGGGGTCAAGAAGGGGCTGATGAAGTGGTGGGGAAAGGCAACACCGGAGCAGTACGCGCATCAGGTCACACGCGACACGGAAGAAGTGGATGCCTTCCGTGAGAATGGGAAAGATCTGCATGCAAAGATCTGCAAGCGCGAAACAGAGAAGCGCAAGGCGTCGCAAAACCAACGGCAGCAGACGCATCGTGACAAGAAGCGCCGTGAGGAGATCGCGCTTGGGGTGCGAGATGAGAGCGGGAAGAAGATCCCTCCGCAGAAGCGTCTCGCCGACGAGCTCCGCGACACCTCCGACGACCGCGTTGCAGTCAAACGAGCTCGCCATGAACAGCTTGCTGACGCCACACGCCCGAAACCCCAGATCGCGGCGCAGATTCACGAGGCAACTCGGAAGCCTCAAGGACGCAAACGCAAACACGAGGAGCCAAAGCAGGACGAGTCGAAGCGGGGGAAGTACGTGAACTGGCATGGTCTTCTGACTTGGCGGAAGATTGACGCAGCGTCGAGACATCCATCTGTGGGGCCAGACATGTCAGCTAGGACGATCCAGGCGGTCTTGGTGCAGATGGACGAAGATACCTTCGGGGATCTCAGTCACAACACCATCGACGCTTGGATTGACCGTACGAAGAGCCCCCCGCGCTGGTCTGACCGGGCCCTGGCCATGGCGAACAAGGGGCATTGTCAAGGCGGGCAGGGTGGCCGCCGGGGAGTACTTGCTGGATATCCGGACGTCGTTGAGACGATGTCGAGTCGCCTCACAGCACTGCGTAGTGCGGGAGCTCCGGTGACACTTGTTACCGTTCGTGGGATTGTCACTGCGACGATCTTGCAGCTAGCTCCAGAAGTCTTCGAGAAACGAGCCAAAGACGGTTCCGTGTTCCGTTGCTCTGATTCCTTCCTCCGTCACTACCTGCATGAGAATCTCCACTGGTCAGAACGACACACGACACGAGAAGCGCACAAGTTACCTAAGGACTGGGAGGATCAGTGCCGCAAGGCAATCCTTCGGCTGGTGCACGATATCAAGGAGTATGATATCCCGTCGTCGCTGTTCGTCAACACCGATCAGACACAAATGGTGTATGCCCAAGGAACAAAACTCACCTGGGCTCCCACCGGCAGCAAGCAAGTACCCGTGACCGGCAAGGAAGAGAAGCGTGCAGTGACGCTATGCGTATCCGTTTCGAACGACGGCAAGCTGCTGCCCTTCCAGGCGGTGTACCAGGGCCAGACCAAGGCGTCGACGCCTGCCGCGAGCGCGTCCTTCTACAAGGAGACCTGCGATGCCGGGATGCGATTCGAGTACGGCACTGCGTCGTCGTACTGGTCGAACCAGCGCACTATGCGCACGCTCGTCACGGACATCATTGCGCCGTACTTCGACCGCATGCGACGCGAAGCGGACCCTCCGCTCCCTCCCACGCAGAAGGCACTGTGGCAGATTGACGTATGGTCAGTGCATCGCTCCGAGGAGTTCCGAACATGGATGCGTACCGAACATCCCAATATCCTCCTTCACTTCGTTCCGGGGGGATGCACACCCATCTTGCAAGCCTGCGACGTCGGTATTCAGCGGATCTTGAAGCACTCGCTGAAGAGGTCGTACCATCAAGATGTTATTGAGGAGATCCTCACCCAGATCGACGCCGGGGAGGAGTCCATAACCGTGGCCAAAGGCGTCCCTGTGTTGCGTAGCCGGACGGTCGGTTGGATGTGGAAGGCGTACAACACTGTGAACAAGCCCGAGATTGTGAAGAAGGTGAGTACATGCGAACACATACCATGAACGCAGACTTACGTGGCATACAGGCGTTCAAAGGCTGCGTTGCTGGCGGCTTGAACCTGTCGTACGAGTCCCTAACAGGCTTTGCGGCTAGGGAAGAACTGCGTCAGCTCAAAGACAAGGACCGTGCTTTCTGGGATGAGCTGACCAGATATGACGTCGTGCAGGAGCTCCCAGACGAGAAGATCACCGTTCAGGAGGACAAAGAGGGAGAGGAGGGAGAGGACGACAGCGCCGTGTCCTGTGATGCTGTAATCGAGCATGTTCTCCGTGGGAAGCCTCCCACGGGCACTGGTTTGACGGCTTCCGGGGCGCTGGTGTCTACGGCACAGGCGGAGGTTATTGACGAGGCAGAGGAAGCAACAGAGGAAGCAGACGAAGAGATGGGGCGGGGAAAGAGGCGCAAGGTAGTGCGGGACTTGAAGCTCGTCAATGGTGAGCAGTGGTGGAAGCACTGAGGTTACCTAGCCCTAGATTTGCGTACAACGTGTGCGCAGAACTTGTACATGACTTGCGCTGCACAATTCCAGCGGTTTGAACGCGTTTTGAACGCTTTTTGACGGTGTTCGAAGGTCGGATTGTGGTTTCGGACGAGGCTGGTGTGACAGGTGACAAGCGCCCAATATTCGGCCAAATCTGACCTATGTTATCCGTGACTGTCCGAATTGATCGAAATGCTACAGTACCACAGGTAACCCGATTGCTTCAGTCCGTACAACGCCTTGCGGAGACGCCAGACGAGGTGTTCCTGACCCTTCTGAACGAACCCAGGAGGTTGCTTGACATATGCCTCTTGATCCTCCGGGATCTCGCTATTCAGGAACGCAGAGTCGACGTCGACAACATGCGCAACCCCACCGCACTGAGCAATGAAGGCGCAGATTGCACGAATCGACTCAGGCTTCGCCACAGGTGCGAAGGTGTCCTTGAAGTCGATGCCAGGCTGCTGGGTAAACCCCTGGGCAACGAAACGAGCCTTGTACCGCATGATGTTGCCTTCAGGGTTACGCTTGATGAGGTAGACCCACCGCGACCCTGTGGCCTTGCGACCTGGAGGCAGCTTGACCAGCTCGAAGCTGTCGAGCGCAGCGATCGCCTCGAGTTCCTGTCGCATGGCCAGGTCCCATTCGTGGCAGTCAGGGGAGCTCATCGCCTCCTCGTACGTCCTTGGTTCATCACCTGAGAGGGAGAATGAATACTCGAGCAGGAGCGAGTGGTCACCGTCGTTAGACAAAGCAGTCAGCTCTGAGCCGAAGCTGTCGCCTTCATCCGGGACATCCTCAATGTACGCACGAGGTGGAGGAGCATCTCCCCCTGGGCCAGGAGCGACTGGATCTTCTACTGCGGGAGCCGGAGCGGGGCCAGCTTGCGCAGGAGCTCCAGCTGCCAGTCGATCACGAACACGTGAGGAGTGTCGCGTCGGTTCGCCGCCCTTCTTGTTCTTGGAACCTTTAGGGCGTCCACGAGGTCGTGGTGCTGGCGGTGCGTCTGGTGCAGGAGGAGGAGCAGCTGGAACAGCTGAGATAGGGATGGGAGGAGCGGCTGGAACTGGTGGAACATCTGGAGTGTCAGACTTGTGGCTGGCTGGTTGAGAGTCGTCGTCGAGCTCGAACAGGGTATCATAGTCTTTCTCCCCCTCAGACAAAACGTCTGACACTCCATTCACATCATCATTGAACTTGACATGAATAGAGGTGACCAACTTCCGAGACGCAGGGAAGTAGACTCGATAGGCTTTCTGGGTGTCAGCATAGCCTACGAATACACCCTCGTGCGCGCGCGGATCGAGTTTTTGGCGATCCGGGCGGTCGTTGTACACGAACGCACGACATCCGAACCTGTGGAGGAAGGATGCGTCGGGAGGTCGGCCATAACGGACCTGGAAAGGGGAGAGACCACCGAGAGCCGAAGACGGGTTGCGGTTCTTCGTATAGACAACGTAGCACGCCGCCTCAGCCCACAAGGAGAGCGGCAAGCCAGATTCGATGAGGACCACACGTACGCGTTCAAAAACACTACGGTTCTGTCGCTCAGCAATGCCGTTCTGCTCGGGTGTCCGAGCAGAGGTCGTCTCGAGCCGGATGCCGTGAGCCTTGCAGAATGACTTGAACTCGGTGGACAGATACTCTCCGCCATTGTCTGCGCGGAGAGTCTTGAGTTTCTTGCCAGTCTCGCGTTCGACGAGGAGTAGCCACTCCTTGAAAGCCGCAAACGCATCTGACTTGCGTCGCAGGAAAGCGACCCAGAGCCAGCGGGACCAGTGGTCCGTAAACGTCATCATGTAACGCTTACCACTAGGGGTTTCAACCTGTCCCTTGCCCCATAGATCAGTTGAGACGTAGTCGAGGATGGACTCCGGTCGACCGTCCGTAGAAGACGGGAACGAAGCCCGTGTCATCTTGCCCTTGATGCACGATGGGCAGGGTGGAGGCTGAGCATTGAGCTCGGCCTTCGTGAGCTTCACCCCGCGCAATCGACCCTTCTGAACCATCGTACGGAGGACGGGATAGCTGAGATGGGCGAGGTTGCCGTGCAGAGCTTCGAGACGTGTGTGTGGATTCTCGGATGCGAGGTGCGAGATGTCGGTCGGGACATCCAAGTGGTAGAGGCGGTCGGGACCCAGCGAGCCAGTCAGAATAACCTTATCGCTAGCTAGAGCGTTGCGCAGCAGTGCGCCGCCGTCGCTCTTCTCGAACGTGACGCAGCGACCCTGGCCAAAAAGCGTATAGCAGTTGGCGTTATCGAGGCGCGAGACGGAGATGAGACTGGGCGAGGTATTCGGGGCGTAACAGGTATCCTTGAGACGGAGACGGGTGCAGCTGCGGGAGTCGGGTGTGCTCGCAATGAGCTGTGCTTCACCGCGGCCGGCTACTGACGTCTTGCCGTTTCCAAAGCCTCGAATCGCACTTGATGTCTTGTTGACATTGACGAAGTCCGACCTGACCGAGTGAACGTGCGATGACGTCCCAGAGTCGATGACGATCGCTCCAGAGTGACACGAGCTGGTGGCGAAGACATGATCTACGCTGCCTGCATCGAGTGTCGAGTTGTCGAGACGAGATGGGGACGGGGAGATGGCACGCGAGTTGTAGTTGTCAGCAGATGTATAGAGGACAAATTCCGACGTTACAAAGTGCGATTGCTCGTCTGCTGACCCGGCCTCGTCATCGTCCTTCGCTACGTTCGCTCGCTCGCCTTTCTTCTGATTCTTTGACCTTCCTCCCCTCTTCTTCTGTCCTGCTCCCTTCCGGCATTCCGAGGACCAATGGCCAGTTGTCGAGCAGTTCCGGCACCACTTCGAGCCACGAGAGGCGTGGTCGCGCTCGATCGCCGCATACGCGGTCTCCATGCTCAACAGCGCAGTATCGCCGGAGCTAGAGATGGGCTTGGGTCCGAGGACGCGGTGGCGCTCGTTGCGGACATCGGCGACGATCTCGTTGAGCGTCGAAGTCGGTGTGAGCGTGATCTTCGCCGTGAATGCGGCCCACTGCGTGTGCTCGCCATCGCGATCGACCAGAGTCGAAAGGAAGATCCCTGCGGCAATCTGTTCGGGCAAGTGTAGACCGGCCGCTTGGAGATGCGCGAGGGCGTCCTGGAACGACCTGATGTGATCGTCGAGGTTGTGGATGGATGGGAGCGGGGCGACGAGAAGACGGAACCATGAGACGGCGGAGGTGAGCGACGTACGGGAGAATTGCTGCTTGAGGGTGGTCCAGTAGCCCAGTGAGGTGGTTTGATTCTCGACAGCGCTCATGACGGACTTGGAGAGGGAGCGGAGGATCAGAGTCCGTGCCGCAGCGTCCTTCCTTTTCCAGAGCAGTGCACCATCGGGGTCCTGTGCCGGGTTTGGGCATACAGACGTGCCACTCACAAGCTCCCAGAGAGTCGCGTAATCCAACGCGCCCTGCATCAGATGCGCCCACGGGCGATAACCCTCCTCATTCTCCAGGGAATCCTTCGGGAGGAGGTTGTTGACCCCGGAGGGGAGCTCCCACTTGTGAGCGTTGGGGGCAGAAGATGATGGGGGCTGTGTGGTTGTCTGGCCTGTCGTCGTGGTCGTCTGACCTGTCGTTGTGGGAAGGGGATTGGTCCCAGTGCCGGGGGAACCGTGTTGGGACATCGTGAGAGAGAGAAGCGAGAGGAGATGGAGAGTGTGAGAGAGCAGAAGAATCCGAGGAGATCCAGTGAGATCGAGCTTCCGATGGCCCGACTAGCTTCACTCTTATAGGTGAGCAGGGCTCATAACCTAATGAATGACAGCGTTAGCTCAGTCGGTGGAAGAACGACTATACATTCATCTGTACCTAATGAATGACAGCGTTAGCTAAGTACTGCAGTCAGTAAGGATCGTATACGAGACAATAGATATAGCATACCTCAGTCGGTGGAAGAACGACTGAGGAAAGGAGCGTGGACGCGGGCGCAGTAGAGACGAGCCCGCGGAGAAAGCCGAAAACTAAGTAACGAATGTAAGTAACTATTCGAGGTCCGATAGTAAGTAGTAAGTAACGCTAATGCTTAAGTTGTACTGTGTCCATGGACTACAATGTCCTCAACAGTCTCTGTTTGCTATCAATTTCAAGTTGGTCAGTGTGAGCGGGCAGTCAGTATCATTCTCCGAGTCTTTCGAGTCATTTTGCACACCGCAGTTCCGCCCGATTACACCGCTCCCGGCAGCAGAGACACTCGCTAAGTAGTCTTCTTGAGCAGGACACACTGCGCAGTGAGGTACGCCAGAATGGCTTCGGGGTCGGAAGTACACTACCGTTTCAGCGCCCTCTGCGCGCGCATGACATGGGATCGCCAGTGCATACATAATTAATGGGACGGTGAGTCGCGGTTGCTGTCTCATACGTAGGGGCTGCAAATTGAGCTGACTTTGTCGTGCGTGCATAGCTCTCCCGGAACGGCACGGTGTGCGAGATTGACGCGGACTTCGAGGCCTTCCGAGTTGGCCTTCCCTACACTGATGCATGATGTCTTGACTTCTTGATGTCCCTTTCGTACGATATCGACGCCGCAAGCCAAGTATACGGTATGTCAAGTTTGATGTCAAGCTCAAGAGGGGCCTTGAGGCAAACGCAGCCTGTACCAGACATCGCGCAAAGGAAAACTCGGAGGGAGGAGTGTGATGGGTCGCAGCAAGTTCTACCAGAGGGCTGTGGGCGGGACGTTTCCTGCCATCAAGACCTTGTCCTCGAGCAGTTCCTCTGATTCGAAGTCGGCGATTTACTTACCTGTTCGTCGGAGTTGAATGCTCTTGACCGTGAGGTTAGTACGATATACTTACCGCCATCTTCTGGTGAAGCTTTGAAACATGACCCGCCACCGGCTCACCGCGAGTACTTACACTCCATAGTCTTGGCATTCGATACCCGCGTATGCCTGGATCGTCGCCGGCATCAGTACGCTTCGGCACTTTTGCAAGCCGCGTCCACTCGAATGAGTCGACTCTCATAGTCCCTCTTCGAATCCTCGTAGTCGTTCCTCACCAGCAGACTCCTCCTCATCCTCTTCAAGGCATGCTCTATTCTACGGCAGTCTAGACTCAGTATTACAGGCTCGGCCGCTGACAAGAGAGTCCGCATCCATATCTCGAGCCGATCAATTTGTATTTACCGGCGTCCTCGTCCAGGCTCCAGACTGAGAAAAGTTTCGGGCGGTATAAAGCCCCAGCCAGGCGTGTTCGCGCACTTCGGGTCCCTCCCGCACTTCCTGCTCTTGTCCACCAACTGCTGGCACTCTTGAGTCTCACATATCGACGCTCACACTCGATGTGCCTCCTCGTCCCCTCCGGTCTCTCTTACTGCCGCAGGCTGCCCGTTGTCTCGGGTCATTGCGCGCGATTGGACGTCATGCTAGCGCGACCGAATCAGGATCGCCCCGTATTTCAAACCAGCAGGATGTGACGACACGTCGACGGCGACCTCGTCGTGGCTGGAATATGGCTGGAGGTACGCTCTGACTGCGCAGGGTGCGAGGGAAGGCCGCGACAGTGGGAGTCTCTTATACGGAGCGCGAGGTGCGTTCGGATTTTGAGAGGAATCGCTAGGAGCATTCAGGCAAGAGCACTCGTCCGTCCACACACGTCGTCACCCGAAAGCTCCTCGGAAGTTCTCGCCGTCCTGCCTCGCGCCTGCCTTGAATCTGCGGCGACCCCCGGTTTTCCTACGCGCGCGATGCGTTCTCGTCTTCGCCCGCGACACGCGACGTTATCGTGAACATGGGCGAATCGGAGGCGTCGACGGGGATGTAATCTGAGAATATGTGCCGTCATTTGTCCTATCACGCCCGTCTGTGGCGGCCATCAGTTTTCAAGCCAACCCGGCCCAGCGCGCGCACCATCTCTCTAGCTTCCCGCCACCACCCGCACATCCTCCCACTTTTTCAGACTCTCTCCGTGGCGTCTTGGTCCCGGTATATATCCCTTTTGAACTTGTCTTTCTGCTCCCACCACCTCTTCATCCGAATCGTACCATCAATCCCGACTCGACGCGCTTGACAACCTCCGCAGTCCTTATCACCATCATGACCCAAGACTACATCCTCGCCCGCCTTCTCTCGAACAACGCCCAGTGGGCGGAAGACGTCGAGAGGGCCGAGCCGGGTTTCTTGGCTGACCTCGCCAAGGCCCAAACCCCAAGGTGAGCCTCGCTTCTCTTCTCTTCGTTTCCGAAACCACCGAAACCACCGTCCCCGCGACTCGCGGATCTGCGTATCCCGCCTTCTCGTGTTGCCCAATATGCTTACCACCTCTTATCCCAGGTTCTCTGGATCGGCTGTGCCGACTCCCGCGTCCCCGAGTCCGTAGTGACCGCCTCGAAGCCGGGCGACATCTTCGTGCACCGCAACATCGCAAAGTAAGCCCTATCTCCTTCCATCCCGCCCCAGCCCGTACCAACCACCCTCCTCCCCTCTAGCCAATTCCATCTCACCGACGACAGCGCGCTCTCGGTGCTCACGTACGCCGTCGAGCACGTCGGCGTCTCCCACGTCCTCCTCGTCGGGCACACCAACTGCGGCGGGGCCGCGGCGTGCGCGCAGGCTGCGAAGGCCCCCGCCGCGTCCGAGCCCGCGTCCCCGCTTGAGCGCTGGCTCGCCCCGCTCACGGAGATCGCGCGGACGGTCGAGGGCGAGGACCTCACGGCGCTCGTCGAGGCGAACGTGCGCGTGCAGGTCGAGAACATCGCGCTGTCGGACGTCATGCAGCGCGCGTGGGCCAAGGGCAGGGACGTGCAGGTGCACGGCTGGGTGTATGAGCTCGAGTCGGGCCGGCTGCGCGATCTGGGGGTCACTGTGGGCAAGCAGTGAGCGGGCTTTGCGGGAGTCTTGTTGTGAACTGCTCTGTGTACTACCATATGGATCTGCATCGTTGTGTCGCGTTCTCACCGTCTGTCTCCGTGTGCCACTGCTCCGCAGGAAAGTCACAGACACTTTCATTAGACCCACTCACGGGGTGCCTGTTTACGCCACCGGTCGGGTATAGTGAGGAGGAAGAGGATGTGGTGGTGGACGAGACCAGCAGGTGATTGTACTCAATGCATTGAGTGTCGGCAGTTCTCACTCAGCCTCTGCAGCGAAATTCTCATTCCCGCCGGCCGCGGCGTCGACACGGTGTACTCGTACGCACACTTGCAATGCGGCGCAAGAGCCGCAGCCAATTCTCGCCCAAACTACATGCAGGGACCTCGGCTTTTCAGACAGGAAAGAAGGGGTGCCTATACGCAAACAGTCGTCGAACGAGAGCTATGGATGAACGACACAGTTCAGCTCAATTTGCAGCCCCTACGTATGAGACAGCAACCGCGACTCACCGTCTCATTAATCATGTATGCACTGGCGATCCCATGCCATGCGCGCGCAGAGGGCGCTGAAACGATAGTGTTACTTCCGACCCCGAAGCCATTCTGGCGTACCGTCGCTGCGCAGTGTGTCCTGCTCAAGAAGACTAGAGAGTGTCTCCGCTGCGGGAGCGGTGTAATCGGGTGGAACTGCGGTGTGCAAAATTGACTCGAAAGACTCGGAGAATGATACTGACTGCCCGCTCACACTGACCAAATTCATAGCAAACAGAGACTTGTTCGCAAGCTTCGTGTTGAATGGACCTTGGTGCCTCTCGACGGACCTGGAACCCGACGTAATTGACAGGCCGAAACGAGCAATAGAAAGGCAAGGGCTACAGGGAGCCGACTACGCGCGGAGTCCAAGTCAGCTGCGATTCAATGCGTGCGGGAAGGGCCCGAGTCAGGGAAACTCACAGATGTGCGAGACGTTACGGGACGTGAATATTGTGCCCTTGAACGCGTTCTCCATCGTCGTGCCGTTCACGTCTACGCTGTCAGCACAGAGCATAGCGGAGGTGGGGTACGATGGGCTGTCGTTGGAGTCGATCTCGTCGTTCCTAGCACCAGGTCGTACCGGTGCGCTGTGCAGGCTCACCTCGTTTGATCTACTGTCTCGCTGTCGTCATGCACTTACGCTTCCTCCCGCTGTCTTCAATACGACGTATGCTACAAACTGCCACCATTATGCCATGCATCCGAGTCGCGCCTCACTTGAGCTTAGGTGCGCAGCTCTTCTCAGCGTCGAGAGCACCATTGTAAACTCGGTCTCCGTTATGCCGCCTGCGACGAAGCCTGTGGTTGCGACGATCGTATCTTCGGAGGGTACCAGTGCTGTTCCCCCAGTGTACTAGTCAGTCTGAACACGGTCCTCTGTGCTCGCAAGAGGAATGCAGATACATTGAAGTGTATAGATACAGAAAATGCGGAGAGATGGATGTCCGGATGGCATGGTTTGTGGGTATGGTGATGCTCATGGGAGTTAGCGAAGAGAGCAAGAACGATAGCAAGAACGAGAGCAAGAACGACAAAAGCATGAACTAGAGCAGAGCGCAATATACTTGTTCGTCAGAGAGAGCGTAAGAAGGTCGTAAAGAGGTAGTGAATCTGTGGGCGGAAGCAGCGATGCACCTGCAACTTGCTACTGGGTCAGAACGCAGAGTTGACAGGCCACGGCACATACGTAAGTGAGAGCAACTGACCGAGTTCAGCTCACCGCAGCATGCGCTTCCCCTTCGGTATGCCATCGATATACCTGTCCATCGCGTCCTTGAACCGATGCACACCACACTGCTCGCTCTCCATGTGCTGGCAGAACCCGCTCAGCGTTCGGAACTCGCTTTCGCATCCGTGCAGCGCCGCCGGGCAGCGGTACATCTTCTCCGCGTGCGCGGGGCTGCTGAGATGCTGGTTCAGCCGTGGGAGCGTCGCGAACTTGCGGTGGCACAGGTAGCACTCGTACTGCGCACCGTTCCACGCATGCTCCGTCGCCCAGCTGCCGGTGACTCCACCGCCTCCGATGAGGCGGGAGGGGTTCGTGATGACGTTGCCCTTGTCGAGCGCTGCGACGATGCGGTTGACCATGTCGCGCGTGATGCGGGAGGCGCACCCGCCGGACTCGAGGTGAAGGACGAGTGCGGCGCGCGAGACGAAGGACTTGGAGCAGCCCTTCATTGGACATGCGATGGTGCGACCCTGGTGGAACGTCGAGCGTTGGTGGTGCCGGAGCGCGTTGTTGTCCTTGAACATACGCTTACATGGGGCACAGTACACGTCGTTGTGCATCTGGCGGCGGTGGTCGTGGAGCCCGAGCTCGACGTGGAGAACCTGCTTGGGATGAGCGATGCGGTGGTCCTGTAATTATGTGGCACGACGTACCCTGTTGCACTTGTCGCAGTAGTAGTGCGCGTCATTATAGTGGGCATAGAGATCCGCCCAATCATCGAAGTGCGCCTCGCATGGCTGACAATACGGGTGAGACGGACTCTGGACGTAATGTTGGGTGAGAGCCGCGTCCGTCGCGAAGTCCAAGCTGCACTGGCTGCAGATGTTGTGCATGCCAGAGTCATCCTTGTGCTGTTGCAGCGCCCAGTCTGTTTTGAACCGGCGATTGCAACGCTCGCAGTGTGCCATGACGGGGTGGGAGCTGTGGCCTGCGAGGTCTCCTGGATTGATGGTGGACGTTGAGAGCAAGTTCAACCATATGCGTCCGGTGCGGACGTAAGAAACGCACGATCATGTGATGAGCACTTACCCGTCGATTCCTTCCTAAGTTCCTTGGTTGCAGACATGCCTCATGTCGTAGCTATGTAGGCTCAGGTCATTGCATACAGGAGAGAGTCTTCGAACTATGGTCTCGCCAAGCGTCAGCTATCACTGGCATGGCCGCATGTGCTTCGCCTTCGCATGCCATAAGTAACCTGGCCAAAGGTACGTCCGCCGTTGATATGTCGAACATTGAGACGTAACTATTTTGATGCAGCACATGTATGTTGCATTTTGCGAGTGTCGCGCAAGATTCGGGCGTCGCAGAGCCGTGGGATCCTGGGAGGAGGCTGGAAGCTTGAAGCGTGAGTCATCGGGGCGCCTTCTCGCAAGCTCTCCACTCCCAGAACTCGAGTACGGCCGCCTTACCTACCCCTTCATGCTCCCTCAAGAGCTTTACGACGAAGTACTCGATCATCTAGTAGGACAAGTCCGCACCTTGGTGACCTGCGCCTTGGTATGCAAACGGTGGCTCCTACGTTGTCGCTATCACATTTACTGGAAGGTACATCTTCGGACGAGGCGCCAGCTCGGGCTATTCTACAGGTCTCTCAACACGGATGTCTCACTCTGCAAAATTGTCGCATCGGTGTCTGTACACAATCCCATGCATTCGCCGCACACACGATATACTGGCGATGGTGACCTTGATCTCGACATCGTCTCCGTACTGCTGGTCTCAATACTTCCCAACCTCGACGCTCTCCTCATCGCCAGTCACGGAACCGAGTCAGGAATTCTTCACATGGGACAGATCACGTTCCGATGCGTGAGGTCGCTGCGCACGCTGTCCAAACTGGTCCTGCATAACCTCCGTTTCGCGACTTTGGCCGCCCTCGGCCGGTTTGTTGCTGCGTTTCCATCTCTCAAGATCCTTCGTTGTACCGATGTAGCAGTGGCACCCCACGGCCATGAGCATCTAGTCCAGGGTCTCACGCCTCACAGGCTGGAAGAACTGAACGTGAGTTCACATCCCGCAGTTCGCATGCAGGTAGGTATGGGTCGCTAACCAGCTCTGCATATTGCGTAGGTAAACTCGACCAACCACATGGGTCAGGACGTCAAGATACTGTCATTCCTCTTACGCCTTTTTCACGGGCATCTCAGACATCTCACTGTGTCTGCTGGGGATATCGCAGGAAGAACTAGTGCGTCACCTTTTTCGCGCATGGCGCTGGCGGTGTCGAGGCTCCCGTGCTGAACCACGCATTCAAGAACTCCTCCCGCCCCTGATACGACTGCCTTCGCTCGAGGTTCGCTTCGACCGTCCCAACTTCTCGTTCGGGCGCCGGGAGACCGATATCATACGGTCCCTTGTGGAGAAAACTCTTCCAGAAGCACTGCAGGTCGTCTTCGAAGGATGTGGGGCACTCCCAGTGCTGAGTGATGGCAGACCGCGCACGGAGGAGGAACTGCGACGACTTGATGCGCTACTGATCTCTCTTCCGGGACTGCGAGTTGTAACGTTCGTCCTGCCTCATGGAGCCCAGAACAGACGGACATTCTGGCAGACGACGTTCCATGATTGTTTCGTCAGTCTGAGAACACGAGGATGTCTCAACGTGACGTACGGTGCGTTAGTTCGTAATTTTAGAGATTCTGAGACTTACATCATGCCCAACTGATCACGCATAGCGAAACCCTCTATTGGCAGGGCAAGCCCCAAGGAGGACGGTCTTGTACATGCCAGTCCACGGACGGCGGTCGCACTGGGACATAGCGTAGCGTCGCTTGCGGTCTCCCACGACAGCAAGTGGGTGGCTAGTGGGTCCTCCAACGGGTTGATCATGATATGGGACCCAGACGATACCACCATCCTGGGCCAGTGGACCTGCGTCGACGTCGGCATCGTCTGGCATCTCGCGTTCTCTCCCGATAGCCAGCGTCTCGTATGCTCTGGCAGCGATGGCCGCATCGTGGTCTGGGATGTGGAGCAGGGCGACAAGCTCGGGGCCCTCACGGGACACACCGACGCCGTGCGCAAGGTCGTGTGGTCGCCGGACGGCACGAGGCTCGCGTCCGGCTCGGACGACTCGACCGTGCGCGTATGGGACGCGGAGACCTACCTGCAGCTCTACGTGCTGGAGACCCACACCGCGATCGTGCTTTCCGTCGCATTCGCGCCAGATAGCAACCTGCTCGCCTCCTGCAGCAGAGACCACCACTGTTACGTCTGGCACGTCGAAACAGGCACTCTCAAGCATGACCTGTCCGGCCACCAGGACATTGTCTGGACTGCAGTATTCGCGCCTGACTCCAGTCGTATCGCGACCGCGTCCGACGACCGCAGCGTTCGCATCTGGAGTGTGGAGACCGGAGAGGAACTGGTCGTTTTGCAGGAGCACCGCGGTCGCGTCTGGGTCGTCGCCTTCACCGATGATGGGAAGCAGATCATGTCGGCGTCGAGCGACTCCACTGTGAAGGTCTCTGACTCGTTCAGCGGCGAGCGGATCCTCGTGCTCAAGGGCCACAACTACAAGGTGAACGACGTGCAGTTCTCCCCCGACGGGAAGTACATCGCGTCTGCCTCGTCGGACAAGACGGTGCGGCTCTGGAACCGTAGCGACGGGTCGTGTGCTGCGATATTCAGCGAGCACAACGACAAAGTCACGCACGTGGTCTTCTCTCCCGATGGACGAACGCTGACGTCTGCCGGGCATGACGGGATGGTGTACATTCGAAGGCTGAGCGACTTCGTGTAGTAGGCAAGTGAAGATCGTCTATACATCAGCGCCTCTGTTGATCGGATCGTAAAACGGTCTGGTATCAATAATGAACCCTTCCGGTCTAGCTAGTCGCGATGCACTCACAGTTCCCCCATTTCAACGACTCGTTTGGATAGCTGTGTTACAGATTGGAATACCGCATTGTACTATACTGGTGTTGCAGATATCAGACCGGGACTCTAGACGTCAGTGCTGGGAAGGTGGGCCAAGATGTCGGCAGTGTTGACTCCGCTGAAGAGCTCGAAGTCCGCGTCAACCTCACACCGTGTGCCGTTGGCGGGAAGCTGCGAGCAAGGCACGTCAGTTCAACATGCACACACCGAAATATCGGCCATCAAAAGCTCACCGTGCCGGTCGTCAAGTAAGCAAAGAATACCTCGTTCATGCATGCAGACGACGCAGCGATGGTCGTGTGCTTTGAAGCAGCGCGGACGTCAGTGGCGAATGCCGGAGCCGAGCAGCATAACGTACCCCGAAGCCATTCTGCTCAACCAGTACTGCGTCTTCTCCAAGTAGACCGGCTACTGTCTGCGCACCTGGAAGCGGAGTGGCCGGGTCGAACTGCGACGGGAACCGGGAATAAGTCGAAGAAAGCAAGAAGGATACTCGCTGATACTGACAATGTTCGAGGCGATCAGGATCCTGTTCGCGAGTGTCTTGTTAAACGGGCCCTGATACCTCTCGACGGAACGAGCAGGCCAGAACGAGCACCGATAGAAGTCGGCGGGCCACACAGAGCCAACTTAGTACGCGCGGAGTCCGAGTCAGCTGTGACAAAGACTAGTAGGGACGAGGAGCCGACTCACAGATATGTGAGACGTTACGGGTAGTGGATACGATTCCCTTGAAGACGTCCTCCATCGTCGTGCCTCGAAGATCGACGCTGTCAGCACAATAGATCGCGGCACCGGTGTACGACGGGCTGTCGTTCGACTCAGAGCGGCGCTTCAGCAGTCTGCCAGTCCCCGAGCCGATGATTGTTAGAGGAGTAAACGCGAAGAGTACTAATGGACGTACGGGTCACGACGAACCAAGCCCTTGAACCGTCTGCTGAGAGCTTGAGAGGTATTCGCCGGCGCCTCTCCATTGACGATCTGCACTAGCTGTGGGTAGCCCTCGTTCACGAAACTCGACCAGCCAGCCGGAGTGAACATCTGTCCATACAGCTGCACTTCAGTTCGCGTGGCCGGGGTGAGCAACATATCTCCAGCCTACACAGGGCAGAACATACCTCGTATGTCTCCCGAGGTGAGAGGGACTGAAGCGTTCGCCTTGGCAGCATCATGCGCGGCTTTGAGGAGCGACTGGACCTTTGCGTCAATGTCGAGCGGACCGTCACCTTCGGAGGCGGCCGCGCAGCCACTCGGGCCTGCGAGGGCACACCCGGTGATCAGCGCCTTGTATACGGTGTCCGTGGACGCGCGCTGGCCCAAGAATGTCTATACGGTCAGATACGAGGCCGATCAGTACGCAGGCAGGGGCAGCAAGACAAGGCAGGAAAGAGTCTCACCAAGGCCGGTTCTTGAGTGGCAAATGCGATTGGGTCTACGACTCCATCGAGGATCACTCACCCGACGCGCTGAGTGCGAGGGTCAGCCTCGAGTGCAGTAGCCATACGGGTTGCCTACCTCGGGGAACACTGACATGTATTAAGTCAGCTGCAATCCAAGGAAGCACATCACAGCAACGACTCACTATTGACGAACCAAGAGCCTATCAGGGTCCCATACGACAGCCCGATGAGATTGATCGGAGCATCGGGGCCGTCGAGCACGTTCGCGATTGAGACCATGTCTCGAACCGCCGCTGCCGTGCCGACATACTTCAGGTACTTGCCATTCGGGGAGTTCAGGCACCTCTGCCCGAGCTCTTCGTACTTCTTCTGCACGGTCGGGGCTTGCGTTAGGAGCGCCTGTACGTCCGCCGGGTCCGTGAAGTTCCCGGTCTCCTCGATGCCGGTCAGCTCGATGGTCCCGTTGAAGAACGAGGAGTATTCCGCGAGGCTGTCGAAGCAGAAGATCTCGCCGGGGCTGTGAACGCGTTTTGTCAGTGGCGCCGAACGGAAAAGAGAGAGAGGACGGTGCTAACGTGGTCAAATTCCCGACTCCTCGCGGATCCCAGCTCACGACGTCGTACACGCCGCCCGTGAGTGCAAGGAGCAACGCCTTGTTCGCAGCAAGGGTACCAAGCCCAGAGCCTCCGGGTCCACCTGCATTGAGAGCCCTCGCGTCAGCCAGCTCACAACATGCGAACTGAAGCGACTAACCGGGGTTTAGGAAGAGCGATCCCTGTCGCTCACCGGTCGCATTGGCCTTTATGACAGCCAGGCGGGCATGCCCGACAGATGAATCCTGGTAGTCCAGTGGCACTTCCAGGAAGCCGCATAACAGGGAGGTGTCGTTCACGACGGAGGGGTCACACGCGCCCCACTGGATCACTGAACCACTCTGCAATATGGCATCAGTAGGCCTGACTGGGACGAGCAGGAACATGACTCAAGAGTGCAACGCACATAGTGCGACGAAGACGCGAACGACACCGTGCTTGTGGATACGAGCGCGAGAATCGATGACAGCTTGTAGTGCGCCATCTTGTTCCAAGTTACAGTTTGCGAGATCTTCGAAGACGAGCGACTCTTATACACCGTCCCGGCACAAGGAGAGCCCTGACTCGGATGCTCACGGGAGGGCGCGCACGTACGCGCCCTGCGGAGCGACCATGAGCTTGAGAAAGACTGGCCGGGCAACCATCTAACCATCCTGCGCTGCCGACTATTGCCGGCCAATCCGCGTCATCGGATGGGCGGGTCTGGCGGCTCGCTCGTCAAAGGACAACGACGGTGGCAATGCTTCGACAGCTCTATCAACTTCGGCTATGTGCGCAACATGAAACGCTTGCTGGCTCGTCCTGGGTGGCCAACCTATGTAGGCCGGGACAGAACGGCGGACCGCGGTCAAACGCTTGCGACGTGCGGCGCCCAGTGTGTGACCGCTACTTACGCAGTCCAACGCGACACCGAAGCAGCCATGCGATATGCTATGTGAGTACATACTTTGACTCGAGTCGAAATGAACGACATACCTGTGACTCGATGAGCCGCAGAATAATCACAATGCATCGGCAAACCCAGAAGCTACCGGAAGTCTGAGCTGAAAGTGTTGTGGATGATCACATCGAGTCCGCAGCTAGAACTTGACTTGACAACGATTCCGAAACCTTGAGGAGTCGCGGTCATGTGATCAGCAGGTCTTGCGACGCGTGCACTTTATGCTTGGTTTTGACGACATTGAAACATATTGATCTTCGGGTATCCTACTTTACATGCACAAGGTAAAATCTGAGATGGTATATGGGAGCTGCCACGGCTGAGCTACGACCTCCACAATGAGCAGAGAACCGGCGTACCTCAATGGTAAGTCAACCGCATCGCACCCTTCGACAGCCCGTCGATGAACCGATCCATCTGCGACCGGAAACGGCGCACTTCACACCGTTCGCTCTCAACATGCTGCAAGAACGCGCTCAGCGTCTTGAACTCCTCCCCGCAACCATACCACGCGTTCGGGCACCGGTAGACCTTATCGGAGTGCGCGGGCTCCGGAGGTGCGCGTTGAGCGCGGTGAGCGAGGCAAATCCCCTGTGGCAAAGGTAGCACTCGTACGCGTTCCCGTTCCACGCGCGGTCGGTCGCCCACTGGTCCGTGATGCGTGGGGCCGAGCTGCTGGGACCCGCAATCATCCTCGCGGGGTTCGTGATGATTCCGCCCCTGTCGAGCTTCCGGATGAGCTGGTCGACCATGGCACGCGTCATACCCGATGTGCACGTCCCGGACTCGAGGTGCAGAACGAGCGCGGCGGTGGAGACGAAGGCGCGCGAGCAGCCTTTCATGGGGCAGACGACGGTGCGCTCGCGGTGTACGGCCGAGTTCTGGTGCTGGCGGAGGTTGTTCGCGTTCTGAACATGCGCTTGCAGGGCACGCAGTATTGGTCTGCATGGCTCTGCCGACAGTGCTCGTGCAAGTTGACTTCGCCGGTAAACACCTTCACGCGCGGTGAGTTACGAGTGGCTCGGGTAGCCTTGGACGTACGTACCACTTTACAAGCCTGGCAAACCCAGTGCGCGTCATAGTAATGATCGTTCAGCTCCTCCCTGTCGTCGAAGTGCTCATCGCAGAAACGGCAGAACGGGTGGCGGGGGCTCTGAATGTAGTGCTCGCGCAGGCCGTGCGCGGTCGGGAAGTCCTTGTTGCATGGATAACAGATGTGATGGCGGCTGGATGTATCTTGATGCTGCTCGAGGGCACGCTCCGTGTTGAACCAGCGATCACAGCGAACGCATTCAGGCATCGCTGTGTGTCCCGCGAGAAGGAGGAAGGTGGTGGTCGAGGACAAAGGCAGGCGGCGTGTCAATGACGACGAGTCGGCGATGTCTTATAGGGGATAGACCGGCGCCTAAGAAGGCCGTCCTCATGCCTGCCAGGTGGGTAAGTACTGGTAATAAGAAGCATGTATCACTAAGCTCAGGCTGATCAACAGTGACTCAGCAGATTGAGCTGTGAGTAACCGCAAGTCGTTTTCACAACAGCAGGAAATGCAGGCAGGCAATATTACAGTGAGTGACGTCTCACCCGCACGAGCTAAGCAACCATCAGCCTCTTCTTCGTACTCCTCGACGATCCGCCTAAAATCTGATGAAGGTCTTCCAAGAGCCGACGCATGCCGCAGCTGCCAATCTCGACTGTTGCACGAACGCACTCAACGTGAAATATTCGCGGCCGCACCGGGCCAACCCGCGGTTTTCATGAACGGGATCAGATGACTCCACACTGAATGCTTGAAGCAGCACAAGCCTCGCAGAGTCAAAGGGAGTCAAAGGGGCGACCTGACCCATGCGTGATGTGCGGCACAATGCATGCGTGGAGCAACGAGGAGGAGGAATCAGAGAAAGCATGCGCTATAACCTGATAGACTCACGAACACCGCGAAGACAGACGTACCTCGCAAGTCCTCTCGAGTCGTCAAGCCTCCAGCCCATGTCAAGCTCTTGAAGTACGCATCCTCGTCCGCCCTCCGCCTGAGCCGCATATTGATGTCTCGGTACCTACCCACGACGTTGGCGTGGACATGTTTTCTGCCGTGGCTCCGTCGACGTATGACCACCGCGACTCCTTGTTCGCGTATCCTTCTAAACCCGTACTTTCCTAAAAGGAATTCTTCAGTAGCACGAGGAGCACGAGGAGCAGATAGTTCGCAGAGAGAAGGAGGCACAGGGAGGCACCAGGAGACCGTAAGCCAACTTGCGTTGTAGAGGACAAGAATTATGTAAACGGGAGTTGCCGACAACCTACCGGATTAGGGAGATACTTACTCGACGCCTTCAAAGTTCTAGACCTTAACTTGCTACTGTACTCAAACTGTACTATCAACTCTGAGTCTCAGAAGAAACGCGGTCAGTATGTGCGGAAGCACGCTACAGATGCAACACAACTTTTCTACAGAAGAAGGACGATACCATTACTACGGCAAGGGCCCGAGACATGGCTGAGGCTCCGTATGGAGCTCAGCGTTCTGGTCCAAGGCTTAAGGCTGCGCTAATCAGGCACTACAGTGAAGGGACAGTAACTTTAAGACTCAATTGCATTGTGCGCTCAGGGCGTATACGGTCCGTACAATCTACAACACCTCTGCCTGCAGGACCATGCAGCGACGTGAGCGTCCCCTCCGCTTCGGCTGGACATCCTACTAGTATGAACCTAGACGTCTCCGTCGGGCAGCTCCGCAAGAATCGTTGCAGTGTCGACACCATGAAAGACTTCAAAGTCCGCATCGACCTCGCACACGTTACCGTTGGCTGGAAGCTACAACCAAGGTCTCGCGTCAGAGGGGTGTGTACTCGAGAGAGCTTTGAGACAAGTCTCTGCTCACCGTGCCATTCGCCATATAAGCGGCGATGATTCCCTCCATGCACATCGATGGCACAGCGAGAGTAGTATGCTTCAATCTGCGTCAGTCCAACCCCCGGAGGCCCGAGAGTCGAGATGCACCACTTACGCCGAAGGCGTTCATCCGAACTAAAACAGCATCCTCTCCCAGAAGGCCAGCGAGGACTTCCGCACCAGCAAGCGAAGTGACCGGGTCGAGCTGCAATCATGCTGGTCAGAGTCGTGGCGAGTGTGAACGGAAAAAACGCAGACTTACGGTGTTCGATGCGATCAGGATCTTGTTCGCGAGTGTCTTGTTGAACGGCCCTCGGTACCTCTCCACGGAGCGCACGGGCCAGAACGAGCACTGATACAGTGGCGCCGGCAGGATCGCGCCCACTGCAACGCGATGCAGTCGGAGTCAGCGAGAAGTCGCAAGGCGGGGAGAAGGGACCATACGCATGTGCGAGACGTTCCGCGTCCCGGCTATGACGGCCTCCAAGACATCGGTCATCGTGGTGCCCTGCAGGTCGGGGCTGTCCGCACAGTATATAGAAGCACTGGTGTAGAGTGGGCTAGTGTTCACTGTGCGTTTGAACAGTCTTTGCCCGCTCAGTTCCCTTGACTGCATGACTAGCGACCTGTTATTTTGTGCTTCGCCTTCGACTGAGGCTACAAGGGCCGGGTATACCGTATTCATATAATGAGACCAGTCCTTTGGGGAGAACAGCTCGAAGTACAACTGCACTGCAGAAACAGCCAGCATCAGCCCGACAGCGAGAATGGGCGCTGAGTGACTCACGGCGAATCTGTCCCGAGGTGAGAGGAGCGGCCGGATTAGCTTTCGCAGCGTCGTAAGCGGCCTTAAGCAGCGCCTGGAACTTGGCATCGACGTCGAGCGGGCCGTCGCCGTCGGAGGCAGCGGCGCAACCCGCAGGGCCAGCGAGAGCGCATCCTGTAATCAGGGCTTTGTAGATGGTGTCGGTAGACACGAGCAGATGCTCGAAGTGCTATAATGTCAGAGACGACGGGGTCAGACTGTGGGCCGAAGATAGATGTGGCGGCACAAACGGCAGATATCTCGTGGGTCGCGAAGAAGACTGGGTCTATGATCCCGTCGAGAACAACCCGTCCGACGCGCTGATGCGAGTGAGTGAGGGAGAAACACTACGGGAACGACGATGATTTTCACCTCAGGGAACACTGGAAAGAGTGAGTTAGCCAAGCACTGTAAGCCACGCAAAAGTGGATACTCACTATTCACGAACCAAGATCCGATGAGCGTCCCATACGATATGCCGAGATAGTTGATAGGTGTCTCCGGACCGTCGAGAGCGTCTGCAATCGAGACCAGATCCCGGACGGTCGCTGCCGTCCCAAGATACCGCAAGTACTTCCCGTTAGGTGACTTGAGGCATCTCTGTCCAACCTCTTCGTACTTCTACTGCAAAGCCGAAGCTTGGTCGAGCAGTGCTTGCACATCGGAGTCATTCGCGAAGTTGCCGATCTCTTCAATCCCGGTGAGTTCGACCGTCCCGTTAAACAAGGCTTCGTACTCTTCGCGGCTGTCGAAGCAGAAAGTATCTCCGGGTCTGCAGGGTACCATGTTCAGCTGCGCTCGAGGGGTCTACGGGATGATCGGATACTCACACAGTGACGTTACCGACACCCCGCGGATCCCACCCAACAACGTCGTAAACACCTCCTGTAAGTCTCAAAAAGAGGTCCTTGTTGTCGTTGAGAAATGCGAGCCCGGAGCCGCCGGGTCCGCCTATCGCACGTCTCATTCAGCGGTAAAATCCAACCGTGGACTGGAGAGGCTCACCTGGGTTGAAGAGGACTGTCCCTTGGCGCTCTCCTGTTGCATTCGCCTTGATGAGGGCCAGCCGGGCTGTCCCTATGGAGGGATCCTGGTAGTCCAGAGGGACTTCCAAAAAGCCACACGACAGTGACGTGTCGTTCACGACTGATGGGTCGCATGCTCCCCATTGGATCTGCGAGGTTTGCTACCAAGCTCGTCAGCGGGTGTCACACGTCCGCGGACAACAGTGAGGCGTACCAGGTTGTTTGAGCCCGCCCTCGTACTTCTTACGAGTGAGGCAGCGAGTGTCAAGGCTACAAGGGAGTGAAGCATGGTTGGGGAGGTGCGGATTGCATGAGTACCTAACCGCTCGGATATATAGAAGACACCTTCAGCCATCATCGGCATATGGGTTCGCGACGTCCGGTCTGGCGGCGACCGAGTTATCTTCAGGTTAACCGCTGCGTATAGGACCTAATAGAACCGCGGGCAGGGCAGGAAATACCGAGGTCGGACAACCCTCCGGCGGCCATGGAATCGGGTTTAAGGTTGCCGCTGCATCTAGCTGCGGAGATGGCATGAAAGACCGATGTCGGACATGTCCTGGTGGTGTATGTACACAGTTGAGACAGAGCGCATTGTGGTTGATTCTCTTTAATAGTATACAGCCATGTTCCTTGACACAGAACAAAACGACCGCCGAATTGCGGCAGCTAAACTGCGGAAAGCTGGGTTAGTAGAGTTACTTCACCCAGAAACGACAGATACCGAACATACTGACTCGCTGCTCGCTGCTTCGAGCAGAAACCAAGGCCAAAGCCACAAGCAGTCTCACAGGGATGCCTGAGAACTCTGTCTATACATAAGACGACGTCGAATGAGGAGTGGCTCTTGCTGCCGACAACCTGTCGCTGTGATGACTCGGATGAGACGGACGCCGTCTCAGCAGCCCGACCCACACAAAAATCCTGGTAAAATTCCACATCACTTTTCACAGTTATCAGCAAACGCGTTCAGGTAGACGATTCAGCGCGATTTGGCACATTACCTTCCATGACACCCGGGTCCCGCTCAACCTGCCTCTGCGTCTATACGTCAGTATGCTTCGTTTCCGCCGCGTCTTCTTACACAGTGCATGCATGGCCATCCTGCTGCCGTCATCTTCCGAATGTCGATCACCGTTTCAAAGGCATGAACTGTCCTTGGGCTTTCTCGTCCTCGTCGTCTCTTGCCAAGAGCCATTCGGGATCCGGACGCTGGTGAGAAGGATAAGATAAGATTACAGATCACAGATAAGATTCCGGCCTTGTCCGGCTTAGCTGGAAGTGAACAAACCATCTATGTCTCCTAGACTTGTTTGCTCATTGCTCCGTTGTTTCAGGCTCTGATGCAGCAGGGAATACGGCGACTGTACTCTAATTCTAAGCGCGCCCATGCTTTCTTGTCAACCACCACCACCACCACCGCAGCGGACAGAGAAACAAGTCGACATGCAAAGACATTCTTTACCCATGGAGGTCATTCAGAAGGTGAGTGCTGATTCCTGTGTGACGCTACTTGGACCTGACAGAACCTGCATTGATCTCGCAGGGTACGTACTCAACACGCTCTGAAAATTGCGTCCACTCATCCGACGGGCAGTATTCGAGCGTGCCGCGGCAAACGATGTCCCCACAGCCGACTCAATATGTCGAGTGTGCCACACGGCTCGTGCGTGGGCCCTCCCGGTCCTCTACGAGACCATCGTGCTCACCTCCTCGAGCAAGATCGAGCGCTTCGCCCACTCGCTTATGGAGACACCGTTCGATATCGTCGTGGACCAGGTCCCCATGCATCTCGTTCGCAAGATCTGGTTCGGACCGACAAGCAGCTTCGAAGAGAACGACCTCGACTACAGCTCCAGGGAATGGCCGATAACCGTCATGCACCAGATCCTCACCCGCTGCACCGCGCTCTGCTCGCTCGCGCTCATCAACGTCGGCCAGGCGCAGCTGTACCGCCTCACCAGTGTCATCCCCAACACCGTCTCTTCCCTCACCTTGGGCCCAGTCCACGGAGAGGTCGACTACCGCCACCTCCCCTGCGCGCCGAACCTGCACACCATAACGAGCATGGACACCTTCATGCTCGACAACGAGATCCGCGACCTGGTGCTCTCGAGCACGATCCGGACGATCCGGAGGATATACAGCACGCCGGCTGAAAGGCGCGTCGCGCTGGCGTTTGACCAGCTCGAGTGTCTCTACCGCGCGTCCGTGCTCGAGCGGCTGGAGATTGTGTGTTATGGAGAGACGAGGGAAGCCGCAGCGCAAATCCTTGAAAGCGTCTCGACCGACCGCGAATACGATCATAGGCGAGTAGTCCTTGTCCCCAAGGCGTCACTCACAACGGACGGGAAGGACAATACCTTCGCAACGCTGTTCGGGGATTGGCAAGCGGAAGAGTGTGACACCAGCGGGATCACCCCTCCACCGCAGTCACAGGAGGAGGAAGACGCAGAGCAGGCAATGAACCTGTTCGACGACTGGATAGTCGCGGAAGAACATTGAAAGGATTCGGTGAGTTTACTGGATAATAATATCAGTCGCTCTCCTCACTGATATCTTCGTCTGATAGCTGCGGCGGCGCAATGTCGTTGCAGGAAATTGTACTCTACTCAATTTATGGTCAGCTCGAGAGGCTGCCATTACACAAATATCAGAGCTCACCTCTTGCGTGTAACCTCCATGGGCCGTGAGCCGCTCTCATGGTTCTGAGTCACGGAAGAACGTCGGCGCGCTGAGAGGGTAGGTGCGCCTTCTTGCATCTCAATGAGCAACTCATTTGATCAACATCATACATACTTATTTATGAGCTCGTAGACCCTGCGGGCGAGACAAAGATGCGTCCAACATCGTACACGTCTTGGACCTGTGCAGCTATCTACTCATACATGGCCGTGCGGCCTGGGCATTGGAGATCTTGCCGGATAATTATCAGACGCTTGATCTACCATCGACTTCGTAACTCTCTCACTCTTCCCACCCGTCGTCAGTGAGATGCCCGCTGCTGAACATCTCCGGATTGCGGTCCCCAAGCCGGAGATACCGCGTCCTACCCTCCCCACAGAGGTCAACCCACACATCACATCCACCAGTCCGTAACCCCTTCACTAGTAGACCCACCTGCGTCCCGAACTCACTCCTTGAGACAGCGGACGACACGTCCGATCCACCCTCTGTTCAATTCCAGGTGGTCTTCAGGAATCGCGCAGCAGTCGTCGTGCGTACATCGCATCCCTCCGCGTCCCCCTAACCTAACCGAACGATGCAGCTCGCACGGGTCAAAATCCGCACCGTGCGTATCCCGACGCCCTGTGCCGTGTCCGTCATCACGCGGCCTTGACATTCATGCACTGATTTGACCATACAGCCTGGGGGATCTGTGTTTATTTTGCGAAGAATGGACACCGGCGTGATCTCCGTCACGACGATGTTCCGCGCCGCATTCCCCACTGCGTCAGAGGAGGCGGCAGAGGCTGAACACAACTGGATCAAACTGAGCTTTGCTGCCGCCGACCAATCCGGGAGACCGCGGCTTCCTGGCCACTGGGTCACCCCCGACGTGGCTCTGTACCTCGCTGAGGGCTACCACCTGAGCGGCATCGTCTCCTCGCTTTTGAGTGCCGTCCTTGATCCCAACCTCCCGGAGCCCAAAGAGCCCGAACTTACTCCCCATGCTCTCGCAGGCTGCCACTGAGCCCGAACCTGCGATGGATTAGTGTACATACTACAGCCTTGTTCGCGATAATGATAGTCCATGACGCCCCAAATACCCAGGGGAGTGTACAACAGAGGAAACCTGAAGCCATCTCACGAATACAATACGTTAGCAATCACCCATAAACCTATTCTTCGGAATCTGCTGCTTGTAGTCGTCCACCCAGGTGGTCAAGTCTGCATTGTAGTACGCGTCCTTGTATCTGCAGGCGGACCTCGTCAGACTCACAACGACAGAAAGCCACGACCTGCACGTACGTCTCGATGTAAGCCTGGGTCGGGAAACCGTCTGGGTCGCAGCCGATATTGATCGCGTTTGGATCCTGGTAGACACGGATCCAGTCGACGCGCAATGTCGATGGGAAGACGAGGTTGTCGTAGTCGACGAAGCCGAAGTTCTCAGAGATGCCTAGGTTCATGATCAAGTACTGCGAGAGAACGGAAATCGTAAGTTCATCGACGTGCGCGGACGGCATGGGTGGTGAGAGAGCACTGACCATGGGCTCTCCTGGGATCGGGCGATCGCTGATCTCAGAAATTGGATCAGGACCAACGCCGGGCTGGCGGAGAGTCCACGCGAGTTGGCCATCCGTGATCCATCCGATGTACTGTCGTCAAAAGTGAGCACGATGGGCAGGAACAGGTCTCAAGTAGGGAACGACGAACCGCGTCACCAACACCGGGCTTATACTGGAAACCGTAGACTGAGTACTGCTGACCCGAGAACTCATACGCGTCTTGGTCTGACGAGCAGCTGTGAGACACAGACACCCGACTCAGTTCGGTGCAGGCACTCACTTGTCTTCGTGACCACCGAAGTAGCCTGCTGGTACACGCCGCCCTTGTACGAGTTCAACCTACTCTGCGTCGCATCACCAATGATGAGATTGTCGCTGTTGTTCAGCCAGCTGTACTGGTAGTTGAACGGCTGGATCGTGGACCTGATGTCAGCACTGAGCATCCTGGTCCCTAGCGACACACGTACCGCCCATTGACCGGACTGCGACACGGCGCCGTGCTCGGCTCCGGCGGAGCCACCAATCTGCAAGCGGACCATGAGCGTAGCGCAGCGATAGTCGTGGAGAATCATACCTGAGCTTCGAACATGTCGATCTCCGGCGCACCACGGCCGACGTAATCGCCGTTCTCGTGTTGAGGCCCCGGATGCGACTCCCCAGGGCAAGTGCAGCGGGAGAGCCTCTGACCTGGCTGATATGAGAGCGCGCCATCGTTGTACTGGTCGTTGTCGGTGAGCGCAGCGACGGGAAGGCCATTGAGTGTCTGATTTGGCGCAGTGCCGACGTCGCATGCGTCGTATGTGTACGGCCACTAGATAAGGAAGTCATGTTAGGGAGATTCTAGAGTATACGGGTGTAACATACCGTGCCATCGAGGCTGGCACCGTAGCCAGCCCGCCCAAGGTTACCCATCGCCCAGATGGCGGGCCACAGACCGTGGATGTTGTTGAAGCCGGGCAGCATCACTGACGCCTCGACGAGTCCACCAGTGAAGCAGAACTTGTTCCACGTCGACATCATGCCTCCGGTGTAGTTCAACCCGTGGTTCGGCGTATCCGACAGCGCAATCTCGAGAGATCCGTTGCGGGTCATGATCGCCTTGGGGTCGTACCACTCCTTGTTGCCCGTAGCCCAGTAGTGCAGATCAACCGCTTCCCAATACGGGTCATCTCCCGGGTAGAATGTGCGCCCCTCCACGTTGAACTCGTCGCTGAAGACGAGCTTCCAGGTCTGCCCGGTGATGTAGTCGACCTTCGTCCTCAGCTCCGCGGGAGTATCTTTGTCGATAAGGCCCCAGTTTCCCGGGATGTCTGGGACTTGCCCAGTGGCGTTGATGCCCCCGAGGTTGAATCCGCCCATGTAGGACAGCGGGGGCTTCAAGAAGGCAATAAGGACCGGGTATGCTACGCTGCAAGTGATGTGAGCGGGAGACCTTCACGTGGAGAAGACAGCGATTGGACCCTCACAATAGCGCCAGAATAACAGCAACAAGGAGGAACGTGCATCCGAGGTTCACGATACCGCGAGCGGTGAAAACGGTACCACCTCCATCGCGCTTGTGGTCTCTCACAGGGTCTGGAGAGTGTAGTTTGTCGTCTGCTTCTGGGCCGTCGAAGTAGGTAGCGTCAACTGGCAGGATATACTGTGTGACATGTGCGTCAGTCGATTGCTTTGTGACGGTCTCCTTGTGTACACGTACCTTCTCTGAAATGGACGGATGCGAATCGGCGTTCCCAGACTGTCGCATTGTCTGATGAGTCAGCGTGCGAGGAACAAGGCGCATAAAAACTCACAATTATAGAGGAATGACTGCTCTGCGTACGAAGAAACCTCGGTTGAGGAGCCAGAGTCTGCTGAGGCCGAGAATGGGGAGCTTGCGGGAGGAGTTTTCCTCGCCCTGGGTCCAAATGATTGCCAGGCGATTGGCTTACAACAGGCTTCATGGCGGAGTACCCAGTCTGAGCAGGCCGGCTCCGAGCCGTAGTAGAAGTAGGTGGGGGCATCTCAATGACAGTAGTGGTGGAAAGGAATGTCGCGGCTGAGAGCCTGTAAGGAAGGAGAGGGATGAGATGCCACCCGGGACGCTCCGCTGTAGCAATATGTACACCGGGACTGGAGGGGGGAGGCGTGCGTTCGTATAGGGTCCGCGGGCGCAAGGTCCTGTCCATATATTGAAACCCAGTCGATACCTACCTGCAATCCTAGCACGGCCCCGACCCGGTCTCCATCAAGAATTAGTGACAGTGTCGAGCGCGCGAGGCTTCTTTTCGCCGTCCGGAACGCGATTGAGGTTGCTCGACCTCCGTGTCTGTGCTGTCAATCTCACGTTGTATCTGCTGCCATCTAGGCCGCCCGTGTGATGGACATCAAACAATTTCCCAGCACTGTCAAGACCGTCTGACAGTCAGACAAATGTCGACGACCTGAAGAGCAACTCTGGATGTCAATACGACTCAGTACCGCCACCTGAGGAAAGCTTACATGCCTTGTCGGTCAGCCCGGAGAAAAGCACTTTGCGCTGATTCGCGGGCCTCGACGTGCACAGCTTCATAAGGTGAACCCGAGTCGGATGTGCACATCGCGGTGTTGTGATGGCAACATACCAGGTGGCCGCGAACGGGCCGGCTTGTAGCGTGTGGGCTTCGGTCAACCAGGACCGAGTGGGACTGAAATCCTGCAGCGCGCAACGTCAAGGGAAAATCAAGCCGACGCCCCTGGTGGCGCTCTGCGATTGTCCAATGTCCTCCGCGTGCGGAAGTCTCACGTTTCTTGGCATCGACAGCGTCAATACAAGCCCATCTGTCGGGCTGAACTCACCAGCCACCAGCTCTCTCATCGTTGTTTCGTCGGACTTGGGCTGTGGGGAAGTATCCAATGGTGCTGTGCGATGCGTAATGTCGACATGCTCAAATGTCAATAAAGCTGTGTCATATGCGATCAAGCTCGACACAACTTAGATGTCGATAACGGGCATGCTGGCGAGGATGGCAGAGGTGTTGACACCAGGGAACACCTCAAAGTCCGCATCCACCTCGCAGACAGTCTCATCGCCTTGCGGCAGCTGTGGAGACGCATCAGTCGCAGTCGAAACGGACCGCATGGGACCGAGCTACGACTCACGGTTCCGTTGACCATGTACGCCCTGATGATGTTGGAGATACACGCAGAAGGTTCTGCTTGGGAGGTATGCTATAGGACAGCAACAAGAGCACGATATCAGCTCATCTAGATCGCAGGCGCGGCGAGTGCGGAACTCACTCCAAAGCCGTTCAGACGGACGAGTGTAGCGTGGTCCCCCAATTCGTCCGCGACGGCCTTCGCACCTGAGAAAGGAGTCGCAGGGTCGAACTAGCCCGGACGCTCGTCAGCAAAGAGGATGCGATGTATGAAGCTCTGCTCGATCCTCACAGTATTTCCGATAACGACGATCGGATTAGCAAGGGTCTTGTTGAAAGGTCCTTCGTACCGCTCGACGGCGCGCACCGGCCAGAATGGGCAGTAATATGTCGCGAATGGCCATGCAGCAGCGACTGCAAAGATCGTGAGCTAATCGCGAAGGATACGGGGCTCCGGAAGCACTGACACATGGACGATATATTGTTTGACGTTGAGATTATCCCTTCGAAGACGTCGGTCATGTTCGCGCCTGTGTTGTCTTTGCTGTCACCGCATATGATTGCTTCGGTACTGTACGGGAAAGTCTCCTTCTCATCGCGTCCTCGGATGCTGTGCAAGGATCAGTAGAAGCATGCAGTAGTCGCCGAGATCTACTGACCTCCTGCGGCGAGTGATGTTCCCTCCGGATTCGGCTTGCACTTCTTGCGCGAATTGCGACAACGTGGTGTTTACGAACACCCCCACGTAGTCGGAACGTACATGATCGTCCGCAAGAGCGCTGTGTTTTCGGTCAGTCCTTGCAAGGACATGGATAGCAGTGTGCGTGAGCGTACCGCGGATCTGTCCGGACGTGACGGGTGCGGAAGGGTTCGCCCTAGCGGCATCGTGTGCAGCCTGGAGCAACGCCTGTATGTTGTTGTTCACATCCACCGGAGTCTGGCCTGCTGATGCGATCGGGCAACCGGCAGGACCCGCCAGAGCGCAGCCAGTGAAGAAGGCCTCATATACCTTGTCGGCGTCGACCAGTTGCGCTCCCCATCCAGACTGCATCTCAGTGGTCAGTGCCATTGCAGCCTTGGACGTCAAGCGGACATACCAGGGCTATATCTACAGTACCAAATCTCACAGGATCTACCACGCCATCAATGACAACACGGCCGACGCGCTACTCCACATGTCAATCAATTTCCTCCGCCAACAATGGGCTAGCTACGCACCTCTGGGAACACTGTAGGAGAGGAGATGTACTTGATTCAGCCAGGGGACGCAGTCGAAGTGAAGATGCTCACTGTTGACGAACCACGAGCCTAGGATGGTTCCGTAAGATAGACCGATGTAGTTCACAGGACTCCCAGGACCATCGAGAGCGTCTGCCATGGCAGCGAGGTCGCGAGCAGTAGCGGTCGTGCCGACGTACTGCAGGTACTTGCCGTCCGAATGTTGCGAGCATCGCTGAGCGAGACCGTCGTACTGCTTCTGCATTGTGCCAGCCTGAGCGAGGAGATTTTGTATGTCGGCGGGGTCCGTGAAGTTCCCCGTCATCTCGATCCCGTTGACCTCGATCGTACCGTTGAAGAATGCTTGTTGTTCGTCAGCACTGTCGAAACAGAACACGTCTCCTGGTCTGTAAAACGTCGTATTAGCGATGCGGTGTAAGTGCATATCTGTATCATTAAGTATGACACTGACATCGTGACGGTGCCAACTCCGCGTGGATCCCAACTGACGACGTCATAGTAGCCTCCCGTTTGGTCCAGCAGCAGGGCGCTCGTACTATTAAGGTCGTTGATGCCGGAAACGCCAGGTCCTCCTACACAGCGGTTGATTCAAATGGGGCGGACCGGTCTTGTGGACATCTCGTACCTGGGTTCATGAACACCGTCCCGCGACGCTCGCGTGTTGCATTCGCCTTCACCAGGCCGAGTCGCGCCATGCCGACCGAGTGATTGTGGTAGTCCAAGGGAACTTCGAAGGACGCGCACTGAAGCGCAGAGTCCAAAGCCAGGGCAGGATCGCACGGGCCCCATTGAACGGTAGTAACAGACTAACAGCAGATACGTCAGTGAGCGAGTCCACGGCACGAGTGGGTTGATGAACGTACTTGCGACCCGGCTGCGTCCTTTCCGATACCAAGCAACTTTCCGCCACAGAATAGTGGCGCAACCGAACACAGGGCGTGCGGGAACTTCATGCTGAGCACATTGGATTCCATCCGGACTGGGATGCGAAGGTCTTTGTAGGTTGTCCGCTCCGCAGGCACCACACAGCCGTGCGAGCAGCAGCGTCGGCAGTGAGCTGGTACTGCGGTCTGGCTAGTAGGCTCGACTCCGCAGTCGACATCATGCGGGCGAAGTAAATCTACTACTGCACGGCATCAGGAGGTGTCGTGATTCTCGCCGACGTTGACACTCACCGGTAGGACTGGGGACGCAGTCTGAGCTGGCGCAGTCCTGGAATGAGCCTGGCGCAGCGCTTGATGATCGTAACCAGAGGGCGGACAGAGCGAAAAAAGAGGACCCGACGAGTTCACTGCGGGACAGCACAGCAACTAGCGCCTGGTAGTCGAAGCGGAGGTACCCGAGCCAGGTATGAGCAATGCGGGGTCCGCAGAGCGGAGGACACACGCCGACAGCGTGGTCGGTTGCGCAGAATGTCGATGGTGGTGGCGGTGATGGGGGAGCCAATGTGATTGGAATGTCACCGCCGCAGGGTAGCAGCTACGCACATCCTTTGCCGGAGGTGACCGTGGAGGTAGTCGTCATCTCTATGAGAGAAAAGTGAGGAAGCGCAGGATGCGCAACGAAAGGGTTCGCCATTTGAAGAGTGTTGCCAGGCCGTCATACTGCAGGCCACACGATAGTGAAGACGCATATAGTCAGCATATACACGCATTTTATTTGATAGACGAGCTTTGAGCAAGATCTGGAAAGAGTTGGGAAGAGCGGCGCAAGGATCTTGCCTCCGGGAGCCGGAACGACAATGAGGCCACCGGCAGCAAAAGACACATACTTACTTCTAAGACACCATCTTCGCGTCAGAGAAGGTATGGCCGTCGGATCCGTCTGCGCTGCACAAGCGCGTGAGCATCGTTTCATGCATTCTGGGACGGTCGGTACTCACCGGACATGTACACGCCCCACATATCACCGTCCTCCAGCGACAACTGTGCAATACTCACTACCTCGCAGAGAACGACGTACCTTGCTGGAAGTGCGTCGCGCGCACGCAGGGCAATAGCCCGACCGCTCTCCGGTGAATGAACTCGAAGAACGTCCAGACTTGGCGAGCTCGATGCAGGCCGTTCGATCCAGAAGCGAGCACTCAGGTGAGACGGATGAAAAAGCAACGATACGCATTGAGCTATCCAGCATGCGCAGAAACTGCGGGAAGACGACGACCACGACGGCGACTACGACGACGAGGGACAAGCCGACGACGACGACGTGGAAGAAGTCGATGACGAGACTCGAGATGCCGGCGCTTTCGGCCGGCGCGCGCGGAACCCGCGGCCCGATGCAGCCACGAGGCTACCAACCTTCAGCCTCAGCACCGACAGACGGCACGCGGGATCCATGTTACATTATACGGTACGGATGGACAGATGGTCTGTACAACCATCGCAGAGACTCAAACCCCGTTTCAAGACCACTCAGAGACCCGACAGTGTACCGTTGGTGACAGCCACGCCGTGCGCACGGGCGAGAAGACCGTACTCCGGAAGGTACCTGCGTATTTCAATCAGTAACACCTACCCAATACACGAGAGGCGAGTCATAAAGAGAGACTCACTTATTGAAGAAGGGGAGAAGCTCAGGCGCACCCGGGGTGCTGCGCCAGTCGCGCATTATAATCAGCTCCAGTGCAACCGCGAACGTCGACAGCAGCTGCACCCCCGCCGCACACATGCGAGAGTTGGCGTCCTCTGCAGTCCTCACGTTAGACGTGCCAGACGCATTGCTGTTTGCAAACACCGTGTACCCGGCGTCGACGAGCGAGAGGGCGAGGAAGGACGTGCAGACGTCCGTCGTGATGCCCGCGAGGATGACTTGCGTCTTGCCCGTGGCCTCAACGGCCTTGCGGAAGTCTGCGTTGTCCCACGCGTTTACTTTGCCGTTGCGCTTGATGAAGGCGGCGTCGGGGTGCATGTCGAGAATTGCCTGCGGGAGCGGTCCGTTCGGCCCTGGTCACGCCAGGACTCCGTGTTCGCGGACAGCATCGTCGACCTGCTCTGGCCCAAGTCCGGACGTCACACATGCATATCAAACGGTTCGTGGCCCATCCAAACACGTTGAGGACAGCTCGGTCTGAAACACAATGATAAACTGCACGTGGTCACCGGACTCCACGAGAGCAGTCGTGCGTGTAGTAGGCACGAAGTACTTGGCGGCTGGCCACATCCTCGTGTTTGATTGGTTTAACTCTTCCTGCGAGTGTGATTCAGGGCGTGGCACGGACAGTGAACACGAAGAGGGGGTGAAGGCGAGTGAGTGAAGAATACAACTAAATATCACGTGTATGGAGAACGCGAACCGTAGAGAGACTGCAAGGATGCGGCGGGACTACGAGAGGTACACGAGAATGCGTGTTTGGCACGAGTCTGTGTATGCGGGACGGAAAAGCGAAGAGCGGCAGCACGACGGTGATGGACGTGGAAGTAGCTACAGGACAACACAAAGGTTCCGCGACAGGCTACAGCGTGATGCGCATGGTCAAGATATGTCGGAGCCACCCGAAGACAGTAGAGGTATGAACGTGGGAGAGGAGGATCTGTTCCTGGCTGTGAGCTCTGTCTGTGTATGGGAGTGGGCAACCCGATCGCCCTGTGCAGCACCCGAAATGCTGGCCCCAGATGCGTCCACGGTCGCCGTGTAATTGGAGGGAGGCGGAGCAGTGGATGTGAATGACGAATCGTCCAAGGGTGGTTCGGTCTCCGCGTAGGCACCGCCGCCGTCGTCTGCCGGTTGGAATATTACGGCACTCGAAGCCTCACCAAGGAGGAGGGAGTGCCCTGGCTCCGCAGATGGCGATGCAACGTTGCCGGCAGGCGTGTTCTATGTAAAGGAAGAAACGGAATTTAGTGAGCGTGTGCAAGGACAGGCTCGAGACATGCACACCTCTCTCGAGTTGTCGAGCTCGCGCTTGAGCTTCTGAATCCACTCTTCGGCAAACGCCCAATCCCTTGAAAGCGATGCATGCGTGCTCTGGTACACATGCTTGCGGAGCTCGTAGAGGACATCGTCTATCCAGACCGTGTATTCGTCCGCTTGAGAGGGCGATAGGAGGTCCGAGAAAGCCTTCAGCAAACGGACAGCCTGAGATTGCATCGTAATGCAATCTACATCATCGCACTTGCAGTCTGGCTCCGTTCTTGGAGAGACGCAGTCGACGATGCATCGAAGAGCGTGTAGGGCTTGCTGGATGTATGGACGATTGATGATGACCATTCCCAGCCCCTCGAGTGCTTCATCAACCAAGGCGGAGACAACTATCATCATGTTAGCTCAAAGGAGGACATATCAGGGACAACTTTAAGGCGAACTGACCGTATTGGCGAATATCCTTTCCTAGGTTTATGCCGCGAGTCTGTTCCATCACTTTCGGCAGGTAGTCATTATGTATACCTTCTTTGACATCCATTGCCCCCGGAGGTAGTGTGCTGTGGCTGAAGTGGCGTATGATACGCACGAAGTCGGCACAGAGCAAACGTGTTCGTGGGACGTCTGACTGGATATTTTGACTGAGCTCATTGATGGATTCGTAGGCGGTATTCAACGCGGTAGCCAAGGTGGACGGTGACCACGCAGCGTCGTTGCCAGAGACGTTCATGAGGGAGATGAGGGAGCCGCTCCACATGCATGGGTGAACCGACCACATCTGCAACTGCAACTCGATGGGTCCCCAATGCGCGGTACTTGCCGCCTGGATCGCCTGGAAACATTGTCTGGTAATGTCGAGGCTGAGCTCCGTGGTGCAGACAGCAGCATGATCTAGGTAGCCGATATCCATAGAGGTGGCGTATGCGGTCGCTACCATGTCGCCGTCTAGTTTATCGCTGAGCTGGGAGAGAAGGGACAGTTCCATACCACGCCACCGCAGTGCAACGGAGACGTTCTGTGGGCAGAGCAGGTAGCAAAGACCAAAAGCACGAGGATGCTCGCGCTGGAAGTCCTTGAGATCGAGTCGGGCCTGAAGTTGCCATATGGATATGCCATAACGCCCGAGAATCCAGGAGGAAAGCTGGCACCGACAGAGATTTGTTAATTTCCGCAACGGTCGAGTGAGCTGAAACAGTGCCCGCGACGGCGGCGAGAGGTACGGGCAATGTTTTGTGATTGAGGGAAGAACGATGGTGAGGAAAGAGAAAATGGCCAGAATCCCGACGAGGACGGTCCCGACGGTCGCCACGGTGCGATTGAGGTTCCACAAGAGGATTAGCAGCCCAGCAAAGAACAGCCCTGAGGCGATCTGAAGGAGCATAGGGAGAAGGCTCACGATCTCCTTCACGCGCCATCGCCTCAGACTGTTAAGACGAAGCTGGCGGAGACGTGCGTTCTGCCGTGATGTTCCTGAGATCCCAGTGCTGTACTCATTGAGCCACTGCTTGACCATGATGCCGATGGAAGCGGCAGAGAGACTGAAGATCAGGCTCGAGAACCAGAGCGCGTTGAGCCAGACGGCCCATCGTGTCGCGCGGGGTGGGATGGGATCGTAGTGAACGAATGCCGGCTGCGTGGAGTTGACGGAGGGAAGATTGACCGCAAAGCTGCTGAGCTGCGCTGAGATCCTCTCGAGAGCCATAATGACGGGATCGACTGCAGGCGGGGGTGTTAGGAGCTGGTACGACTGGACGTTGAAGGCAGTCAAAATCGCAGAGAACAAGCCCGCCTACATCGGGAGAAACACTCAGCAACATCAATCAGGCGAATTAAGTTTAGAACGTGCACACATAGACGAGTAAGGTGTCGATCTCCTGGTTCCACCGAGCAACCATCTCGTCGCTGTAGGTCTTCAGAATATCCGCAGTCTCCTTCCAGGCCTTCGCGCGCTGCTCTTCGGTGAAGAACGTCCTCCTAGCGTCCCAGTATTCCTGTGCGTCCATTTAGCAGTGTCCGTTGCATTCCAACCCAAACTGACCTCGAGAGTCTCGGCGATTTCCCATTTAGGTCGCGCGCCTTCTGCCTCCTTTGGTGGCTGCGTCGTCCGCGTCAGCTCTACGTCCTGAGCGAGGGCGAGGAAGGATAAGCAGTCTCACCTGCACACGGTCCTCCGGTGGTGTATTCCCGCCTGTGCCGCCGCCGCCGGCTGAGTTGTCTGGCTCACGGAATTGGCCTTCTGTTGTGTCTGCGGTGTCTGCGGAATTGCCAGCCATTCTCGAGGCCATACCAATGTTCTCGGCCATCGTACAGAACAGAAGAGACGGAACACGGATGGGCGGGTGAGAAGCGAGAAGGACTACTTCGAAGTTCGACGACGTGCGTGTCTTCCAATATAGGAGACACAGCCAGAGAAGTTGTGCATCGTGATGTACACGTGGGTAGTGGTAAGACGCGGTCGTACGATCGGAGGACATGCCGGACGCTGGTTTTAGGAGCCTGGGCGATAGCTGGAGACTTGCGTTCGAGTTCGAGTTGTCGCGTCAGTGTTGGAGCCTGCGTGGCGGGGTTGTCCCGAGGCACTCTGATGTCGGCCTCGCAGATAGGCCATTAGCGGTGGCGTCCTGTCGTGTCATGTTCAGTCCGTAGCGGGTGAGACAGAGGCGATCGACGAAGGAATGAGAGGGAGGTCAGGCGCACGTGGCAGCCACGCGACAGCGGTAAGCCGTCCGGATCCGCGCCAGGCTCTTATTCTCTCCGTCCTGTTTGTCTCTCGACTCTCGAGATAGCGGGCTGATTGGCATGTGCCAGTGAGTCTAGGTACGTGAGATCGAACTTACTCTAGTACCTACACCGTGCACCAGCATCTTCGGTGATGTCTGATCAATTCCCTTTGACGTCAGCTTTGCCCGTAAACTTCTGGAAACTCTGAGTCCAGATGCAGCTTCGCACGTACCCCAGGCACGAGATTGCCTGCAAGTCAGGCCGTGTCTTGAAGCAGCCATTCGTGTCGCCACTCATGCTCCTATCTACAGTTCATATGTCGCAGCATACGCTTTTCTTTAGTAGTAGTACAAACGGCGGCAACAGATGACGCCTTCGAGTCCTTCCCCGCCACTCATCCGAAGCTGCACCAAAGCCATGGCATACTTACCCGAGGACATGTTTTCTACCTAACCTATTCTTCTCGTCTTGTGTTTGCTCGGATTCATCTAGACTCGACGATCGTCTGCACGAAATTCACGTTTTCCGCTTCCACCGGGGCCCGCAGGCAGGCCGGTCATCGGAAGTGCCCTCGATGTACCCCGGAAGGACATTGCGCTGTACCTACATTGATTGAATATGAGATACGGTGCGTACTCTGCCACATATCGCCCTTCAAGTCGACATGCCCGACTGATTCCGACACACTAACAGGCGATATCATCTCACTAAACGCGTTCGGGACGCCTATGATCGTACTTGGCACTCACGATGCGGCTGTCGAGCTCTTCTAATATGGCCGTCAGGCTGCAAGGACACGCGTCAGCGACATAAGTGGAGGGAAGTCGAGCAGAGGTGCAGAGGCGCTCGGTGCTCGGTGCTGAGGGCTCACGGTTCCGAGAACGCTATGACGTTGCTGACGGGCCTGACCACTGGCGTCGCAATCTGGAGACAGACACACGCGCGTGGAGCGACGGGCGCGAGACTGCGCGAACGCCGAAGTTCGACGGGGACTCACCGAAGCGACCGTGAAAGCGAGGTGCAGGGTGTTCAGTATGAGCAGGCGTCTGCGGACGCCGCACCTCAGTGGATTGCGCATGACAGGGAATGGTAGGGACGCAGCCCGTTCACATGAAGTAAATTGTGCCTAAGGACGCAGAAATATGGTGTCAGCGCAGCTCGGAACCGCGATAGTCAGGGAAATGCTCACCATCTCGTAGGAGCACATGGGCGAAGGAACCTCCGCCTCCGCCGCTCCGACGGGAGAGCTTCACCCAGGTGATGACAATCAGCATCACATCCGCGGCGATGAGGGTTACTCGTGCGACGATCGCGACTGCAAAATGTTTTCCAGAGTCAGCTTATACTGTAGGAGCGTGGCTGTCAGGAGGACAATGCACTGACATCTGAACGATAACGCATACAGGGTGCATCAGCAACGCCCCGGAGGTGCGAAGAGAACGCGGACTCACACGAGAGCCAGCTGGGGACTGGCCGAGTCTACCAAAGTGCACCCGAACAACGGGATGACCTCCGGTGTGACGAACTTGAGATCTAAGCAAGGTATACATGGGTTAGAGGCGAGAGGCGCACCTATAGCTGCCATAGCACAGTAGGTGAAGCTGACGGTGCAAGTCGCGCACGTGAGACAGGACTCAGGATAAGAGACGAGAGAGCGAACGCACAGACCGTCCTCCTCAGAGACGATCGCCGCGATTTCTGCTTGAGCCGACATGTTCAGGGAACCCTGCATCTCCTGGGCTAGAGAATCCGGCGATATGTAGTCGAGGGGTAACTCGTCAATGGCTGTTCCCGATGAGTTTTGGCGACGAGGACAACGGAAGACTCACCGCTCATCCATGGTCAACATCGCCTCTAGATCTGCTGGACAGCGAGTGCTACGGGCGAACGCAGAAGCCAGGCATCTTGTGGTCAGACCCGGGAGCAGCTGTCCTATCGTGCCTCAATCTAACGATAACCCTGTCCGTAGAAGAGTCATTTAAGGTGGTTTGTGGGAAGACGAGAAACCAAACACTGCACGTACAAAATGGAAGACGTCACGGTCGGATCAAAGCATATGCCACTGCTTTCACCGAACTTATATTTACTTATCACAAACTGGATCCCATGTTATCGTCAATCAATCTCCGTGATACATGCAAGGATGTACCCTAATGTAAGTCAGAGCAGGCGGCCCGAAACGAAGCTGGTCGTATATCGGTCGGAGGAAGAAGGTGAGGCTGTATCGCCGCCGTATCGTCCCCTCGAGGCACTAGCGCCATGGATGAGACATATCGCCAGACCTAGATGCTGACAACAGGACCGGCCGAAAGATAGCCTACGGAACCAGACAACCCGGAGGGCTGTAGTACGAACTGTAGTACGGCACCAGACCCCAGAGGTCCTACCGAGCAAGAGACGCAAAGGGAAGCCGAACACCGAACCGAGGAAGGAGGAAGGACCGTCCTCCTGCGCGTGTACTGGCATGACCATGCCAGCCACGGGCAAGTCACTAATTCAATTAGTGACTTGCAAGTGGCGCCTGTTTGCCACTGGCAGCGATTGCCCGTCCCCACTAATTGCAGGAGGGCCCCGAGGGTCGGGCAAGGTAAAAATCATGAAGATCGGCGCCCAAGAGCCGTCGGAGATAAGCTGGACCCCGCGCAAGGCGAGCTGGTTGAGCCGGACGGGCATGTTGCGGTAAATCAAGGGTGTTTGCGCCCGCTGCTCTCTGACCTGCATATGGAACGGGCCGAACGGCGGCATGTTAAGATCATGCAGGTTGAATTAGTCAAAGGTACGTACGATGTACTTTTGCATTTCTTCCGCGATCTTGCGAGCGAGAACCTCCATGAAGATGGGCTCTCCCTTGGCGGTAGACCGCCGTGCCGTAATCTGCCTGGTGTAAGGTTCTGCTCCTGGGAACTGGAACATGTCTCATGTTAGTGGGAGCGTCATCGTGGTGGTGGTGAAGCGAACGTACTGCGATCCTAATGGACAGCTTGGAGGAGACATCTGCGAGCGGCGCAGACCGTCGCGCGTCTCGCAGATCGAGGCAGGTTCCAGCTATCGCATCCGTTAACAAGAGCACTTGTTGGCTTTCGCGAACAAACTCGATGACGCCTCCACTGCCCTGACCCCGCCCACCTCCAGAAGCGTTAAGTGGGAGGTATTCCCAACGAGGAATGTGCGGGGCGAGGCCGCTGTCCGCAGTGATGTACTTCGGGACTGTCCAGAGGATGGCTTCCTCGTCGCTCGAGCCCGATGCAAGATACTGGTTGTCGTGCGAGAACGCCAGGGAGGACACAGTATCAGAGTGGCCAGAGAGCGTGTGAAGTGCGTTATTTGACGGAGCGTCCCCTAGTATGATCGTAGTGTCCTCGGACCCGCTCGCAGCGTACTTGCCATCTGCGGAGTAGGTGATCGCGGTGACGGAACCGTCATGCACGCTGGCCGGGGGGCCGAGATTAAGCAGCTTCCTGCCTGACTCTCCGTCGCCTCCGTCGGTGGGTGAATGCGCACGTGGGGGACTATCTATACCTTGCGGTCCGTGAGCTGTTTGGCAGGCACGTTCAGTAGCCTGATTCTGGTATAACGTCTGTGTCACTCACCGAACACGTCCGCTGTGACCTGTGCAGGGACCTCAATCGAGTCCGGCTCGTCCGCAGTGATGTTCTTGCTGAAATCAATGGCTGCAGACACGGTGCCCACTGCAAGTTGTCAGCGCGTGCCATATGTCGCCATATGTCATAGGTATCAAACTCACCTCCGTGTTCGTCCAGTTCAATGCTCGGTTGCAATTCTTGAAGAGCGGCAGTGACATCGTAAGGAAACTCCTGATCCTTCACCGAAGTCAATGCACAGCTTCGCAACACAACCACGGTACGTGCACCTTGAAGAGAGCATACAAGTCTCGATCAGATGCGATGGCAATGGAAGCCTCGGAGTTCTACGGGTCTCGCATTGAGTGAACGTCGAGTGAGCTATGATGAGGAACTTTCTCACCTGCAAGATGTAATCGAGAAGGTCGTTCACTGGGTCGAACTGCTGGAGGCGAGTCAGAATTTGTGCATTATAGAGCACTGCTCTGCGCACCTTGCGTCTCCTAGACCCCTCTTCATCTGATCCTGAATCATCCTCCGCTGCTACTTGATCGAGGCGGCCATCCTCGGGATCGGGAGAAGGCAGCTCGTGCGGACCTGCAGCAGCTTTGATGTCGAGAGGCCTCCACATCCGGCGCTTCGCCTTGTAGTAGTGTATGAATATGCACTGATCAACCGGCTCTGGTGTAGCATCCGACTCGTCTCGAGCCTCCGAAGACCGCACAACGGCAGAGGAGGTTGACGGGCGAGGATTTCTGCGCGGCCCCGTGCCGTAGTAGGATTGGGGGAGCGATTGATTCGAGATGCTGACCGACAGGTTCAGGCCCACCGCCGAGCTGAAGTCTGCTGTCAACATCCCCTGCTTCTTCTTGTACTGACCATGAAAGGCCGCGACTGCCCAGTGGCTCGTCTGGATCGCCCCGGAGACAAAGAAGAGCTCCTGTTGTTTCAGAGCAAGACCGAACTTGTCGGCGAAGTCGACCCAGTGCGGGAAGTTCCTACGGATGTAGTTGACTATGTGGCGCCTCGACGCGATGTCCGTCGAGTACGCCTTGGGGGAGATCATGAGAAACGCTCCCGAATCCGCGGTACATTTGAAAGTGAAGCTTGCGCCTGCCGACGCGACAGGAACGGGCACAGGCCTAGTCAGTAGCATCGATCAGTACATAGATGTCCGCGGATCTGCATTATAGACTTACCCGCCGGCGGATGCTTTACCGGAGACGTCAGCCTCACTTACGGTACGGCTGTAGAGCAAGGGTTGGAGGATGCGCTCTTGAGGGCCCGTTACAATGAGGTTAAATTCGCTGAATGGGGTGTAGTCCTCTGGAACGCCATAGCCCACGGGCTGGTCGTGCTGGCTCTTCATCGCGTTGAAGAGCTGAAAGAAACCGCCTTGGTTCATCCATCCAACGTCTCCGATTTGGACCTCGTTTGCAGTCGGATCTGGGTCGGGCAACCAAATAGGGAGTCCATGTCCGTGGTGGAACAGCTGCTGCGCGTAGATATCCCAGGCGTAAGGAGTGTCGCGGAAGCCGCTCATGTCGATGTTTCAAGAGTAGGGACGATGTCGTCGCAATGGATGGAGCAAAGGCCATAAATACTATAGCGATGCTTTACAGAAGTACTGACGATGGCGGTGAGATGAGCACACGGACGAGGCTGTCCTAGGATCGCTTTACGATCGCATGCCATAGCATGCCACCCAGGACGCCCACAACACTGCATGGCGCGGCTGAGTCCGAGAAGGCGGTGGAATATTAGGACCACACCAGAGAAGCCGTAGAAAACATTCCAACAATCATAGGGCCGTCAGTAGGCTCTGAGAGAGCGCGCGGTCGGAGTGGACCAGAGACGGGTGATGAAGACTGGGGCACGGAGCGCGAACGGTGAGCGAGGCAGGAGGTGAGCCTATGTATGGAACCTGGGAGCTCACGATTTCGAGAATGCGATCACGTTGCTGCTTTGCCGGCCTGCGGGCGTTGCGATCTAGTGGCGGAGTGTCGCGAGTCGTGCGTCAGGCCGACTCGTAAGTATATGGTAAGTATGTAGGAGATGCGCCGTGAGCGTCACTCACCGAGGCGATGTTAAATGACAGGTGGAGACTGTTCTGGCAGTGGCAGTGTTCAATACCAGCAAGCATCTGTCGAAGCAGGCTTGTCTCAGCGACTGATGTCCGGGGAGGGCCAGCGAGTGCAGACAGTGCAAGCCTCTGCGTACGCGATTGACTATATCAGCCACAACACCATGCATACAGTCAATGGGGTTCACCTTTATCCACGCATAACAACGTAGTCATAACATGACTGATTCACGAGACGGTGGGAGGTTAAAGAAGAGCGAAAGTGAGCCAGGCAGGACGTTGGTGAAGACATGGCCACGTGGCTGCCACGCGACGGAGCGCCTCACCCTGACCTCATGGAGTCGCCAGCAAGTCTGTACTGTTGGTGCTTACTTCGACCTCGTTCACCTCGACGTTCAACTTCTGAGTGAAACGCTCCTCCAAGTGTGTATTGCTACACACTATTTGGGCTGATAGATCTAGTCTAGCTCATACAGCGCTCGTCCCGGCCTGAACGACTGTCGAAACGGTCGTGAAGCATACTCCACCTACTCTAAGCTAAGTACCAGTACCCCGGTGAGTCAGCATCTTCTCGTCGTTCACTTCGAGAGGAACAGGCGCAAGTGTTTCGGTCCCAATGTCACTTCATTTAATACTAGTAGGAGACGAGCTCGTAAAGAAACCCCTGATTGCTCCCCATACAGATTTACGCCGGTGGCTCTGGCATTCCCGACGGCGTCCCATTCACGAGAGCCGCATCGTGGGCCCGGGTAAGGAAGCCGTACTGTGGTAGGTACCTGCTCATCTGGTGAGCATTCTGTCCACTTATCCTGCACTGGCAGGGAGTACTCACTTGTCGAAGAACGGCAGCAGCTCCGGGGCTCCGGGGGTGTTCCGCCAGTCCCGCATCAGCTCGCACGCGACGGCGAACATAGAGAGGACGTGCACCCCGGCATCGCGCATGCGGTCGTTGGCCTCTTGAGCGGTCTTGACGTCGAACGTCCCCGAGGCGTCGCTGTTCGCGAACACAGTGTATCCGGCCTCACGAAGCGAGAGCGCGAGAAACGCGGTACAGACCTGAATGTTGGATGTGAGTGTTCATTCAAATATCAGCCAATGCACCAAAGAACTCACGTCGGTCGTGATGCCCCCGATGATGAGCTGCTTCTTGCCCGTCGCTGCGACCGCATTCCTGAAGTCCTCGTTGTCCCACGCATCGACCTCGCCCTGACGCTTGATGTACGGCGCATCCGGGTGCAGGGCAATGACCTCCGCAGGCAGAGGGCCGTTCTGCCCTATTCAGCGTGAAGAACCGAGTGAGTTTTCATTTGCCTGTGCTCATGCAATACATAGTGACTAGTTGCGTACCAGTCTCTGCGCTCGACGTGAGCACCGTCGGGAGGTTGAACACCTTCGCGAGCTCAGCGTGCGCAAGAATGCTGCTCTTGAACTCCTGAGGGGTCTTGTCGCGTGCGAGCTGGAAGAGGCCCTCCTGGTGGTCCACGATGAGGAGGGCCACGTTGTCCTTGTCGATGCGCTCGTACTTGTAGCTCATCTCGTCGATGTAGGTGAGTGGAGATTGAGATATGGCTACTGGGGAGTCGACCAAAGGGCTTACAGAGGGCGTAGGAGTGGAACCCGCTGTTGCTACCGACCGCACTTCAACCTCTTTTATACCCGCGGCAGACCTTGCACGACGTCCTCGAGGGCGTTCGTTTGTGTGATCCCATTTTCCATACCGAGAAACACCTCCGACGTCGCATGCGTTGAACGACACTGGCCAACACCTCGCGCCCTTCGTTGTCGCATTCGTGTACGCTGTGATCCTCCATAAGGAGTCGTGGACGGAGACATGCTCGCAGCGCGAACACGCTCGCTCCCTAGGACGCCGTGCGCTCGCCGTTGGGAGGCCGTAGGACGGCGGGATTGGTCCACTCCCGCGGACGTATCACGTCTGGCGTGGCGCCCCAGAGAGGCATGCACACATACTGTGAGGCGCTCTGCGCCCCCGCGATCTCCATCGAGGACACTATGTCGTTGATGGCAAGTCGGGACTTATAGCGCGGTGGTACATCGTGCATTGCACGGTTCGTAGAGGCGCAGTCCGTGTGCCTCGGACTCCGCCAGAAACCGGGCATGATAGGGATGCGAGAAGAACGGGCCGCCGGGGACACGGTGTGCATGGAAGACTAGCAACGTGCGTACTGCACTGAACACGCAGCTACAGTATGTCGGCCGACTGGCGAATTCACTTGTGTTCGCGGGAGCAGACGCAATTGACGTGACAGCCCTCCGATCGCTCGGACATTATATCCATGGAGGTCACCTGCCGCTTACTACTTACGGCTGTCCTTCCATCAGTCTGCCATCCACTGTGGTACCTGGAGCTATCGGACACCTGTATGGCATAGAAGTCGTGTCATGCATCGAGTCGAGTAGCTTGATCGATGCACAGTTGGCCCAAAGCAACCCCAAAGCGATAGATATTCATGACATCAGCAAAATCTCGAAACGGTTCCGTGCGAGGGCGTGCGCACACGCGTACGCGCAAGTCAGCCAATCCGCCCAATTTCGGCTGAGATTGAAAGGTATCGCTGAGGCTTTGGAAGTACTCGCAATCGCGCTCATCTGCATAGGAGCGAGCGCGCGTACACAAGATCCAGCCAATCGCACACCAACCCGCCAAGTGCGCAGACGGATTACGGTCGATTGGGGAGGCTTACGGGCAATCCGCCAGATTGAAGCCACTTGACTCACACAACTGCAACCTGGGCCCGCTATCAACGGCATGATACAGCGGCAATGTGCATTGGCATACGTATATACAATACAGGTATAGATGGCAAATGAGGATCAGCATACTTACCTATCCATTGCTGCTTCCCTCGCCACCTGTACCTGGATCTCCTCCACGCCGTTGTAGGTGCCTGAACTGATCAGCGCTGCGGCCTACCGGTCATTAACTCACCTGGCTCGAGCGCTTGAACGAGCGAGAAATCGACATACGTCGCCTGTGGGGGACGAGGCATGACGACGTACCTCAGCATGCAGCTTCCGCGAAACGGAACCCGGAAGGAGGACATAGCTTGATTCAAGGAAGTTAGATGGGACGATGACATAACAAGTTCGTACCGTCAGGCAGCAAGACGTACCATGTGGCAATAAACCAGAGCCCACGGCGTGTAAGCAGACGCACCTTCTGGGACAGAGAAGGGCACGAGAGGTGAGAACATACCGTGCAAAGACCCAATACGCGCATATAGTCGCACCCTCTACTTCACTGAGATTGATTCCCGTTACCAAGTGTCGAGTGATGGTGATAAGATGACGGGGAAGCGACAAGCAACGGAGTGCCGCAAGGGTGAACGAGTACTCACCAGATGTTGTGGAAACCGCGACTATATGCGTCTTCTAAACTCATGATCTCTGAGTCCGGCGACTCTGGCTTGCGCGTCTCCGGGCCATGCTTGGTTACGCGTTGCACAGGTGGAAACAACGGCGAGGAGATGGGCCGACGTAGGGACGAGCGACGTGACGAGGACACAGTACTGGAGGGCGCGAGAGGGGACGGACATGGTGGGAGCAAACAAAAGAGTGGAGGTGTCGAAGGACGAGATGACGCGGTTTTTCAACCTTTTGAAGGCAGAGTCCATCGATGACATACGTCATGGCTCTTGCGCCAGGCGCGCCAGTCATGTGACCGCGGCTTCGTCTGGCTCTCACCTTGCTTTGGCGGCGAGCTCCAAGTGGGCATTTGGGTCGTGCGTTGACAGATTCTGCGAGCACCTGTCTGTGTGTGAACCTAGATCTTGTTTATAGTTACTTTCAATCGGTGAGAGAGCTTTTGTGAGCAGGCAACCGGGGCCGATGATTGCGGTCGATTGGCCGGATTGCGCACGCACGCATGTACCCTCAAGCCTGCCCTAGACTTGGCAAGTCTGCCAACCCAGCCCGTACAGATTGACATTCTGCTGATGGACATCAATATTGTCGTCGAATCGCCGCTCCGACTCCGACCGAGAGGACCAGCGGACGGATCGACGGGTGAGTGTACAGATAGTCCTCAGTCAACTGGCCATACTGCATAACCGTAAGATGTACTCTACAACGTCCATGGCATCAATTCCATGCGATTCAGACAACGTACTTACTGTCTACATCACGTAATCTGGTATGCGAAAACGCCACTAACGACGACGACTTGTGTGCATGTATGCGTTCTAGTAGCAGGTCTCGTACGCGTCCTCACGACTATCCTCCTCCTCACCCTCGCTGAGCACCGAAGAGCCCAACGAGCCGATGACACGCTCAAACACGAGCGAGGCGCCGCACAAATCTGAGCCCGAGGACGTCGCGCCCCCGGGTCCCGCACCGGCAGGCCCGTCGAGCTGGAGTGCATTCCGGTTGACCGCCTGCAGGTTCAGCATGAACCGGTAGATGAGCATGGCCGTCAATCTGTGAGAAGGTTCCAACATGTCAGAGACGACATAGTACTAGTACACAGGGAGTCGCAAGTGGCCCGTGGGCCGTTGCTCACGGTTCCGAGAACGCTATCACGTTGCTGACACGCCTGACCACTGGCGTTGCGATCTGATCAGGAACCTGTGCGTCAGCGTATACTCGAATGCAGGACCGTCGGAAGGGGGACGTACGGAGGCGACCGTGAAGGCGAGGTGCAGGGTGTTCAGTATGAGCAGGCATCTATCGGCGTCGCACGCGGCACCCCGTTGTCAGCGACTGACCGCACTTTGGATTGTGGGGGAACGCTGGCCACTCACATGAAGTAGAGTGTGCCTGGTTAAGCAAACAGACCGCGTTAGAGCGAGGAACTGCGTAATCAGAGTAACACTCACCATCCCGCAGGACCACATGGACGAAGGAACCTCCCGCACCCCCGCCCCGGCGCGAAAGCTTCACCCAAGTGATGACGATCAGGATTGCGTCCGCGGCGATGAGGGTCCCTCGTGCGGTGCTTGCGACTGGAAGGTGTATCCCACAGTCAGCTAATAGGTAGGAGCGCGGCTTTCAGGCACACGATGTACTGACATCTAGACGGATGGCGTATACAGTTCGTGTCAGTGACGGCCTGGGCGTATCTGAAGGTGCACAGAAAACGCAGACTCACACGAGGGCCAGCTGCGGGCTGATCGTGTCTACCAAGGTGCACCCGAAGAACGGGATCGCTGCCGGCGTGACGAACTTGAAGGTGTCGAGCTACGCAAGCGGTCAGCATATGTGATGAGCTCACAGGCAGGGTGGTGGACGGAGACTCACCATGTTGACTACGATGGTGATGCTGGAGAGCACGAACACGAGTACGGAGAGAGGGCGGTTCCTGCTGAGAGCGTATGCGCGGAGTGCGGCGAATCCTAGCCCGGGCCCCGCGGGACACACGTCAGCCCAGGACGCGGAGGACGCAGCTGAAGGACGTACCGGCCCACGGCAAATATTGCATCGTCTCGATGACGTCGTCGAGGATTGAAGTGTATACGCAGCTGCAGGCGATCGCTGTTAGCGTCGAGGCATGCGAATCCGGCGAAGGACTCGGAGGCGCACCTCTACCATAATGCATAATGTCAGCGGAGCGTGCACAATCGAGTAGGGCCATCGGAGCTCACCGTGCCGGGAAATTGGATGAACCCGATGACGAACTCGAACAGCAGGACGGCCATGGTGGTGTACCGCGTGAGGAAGAACAGGACCGTCGCGCCCGTGGGCTTTGCTTTCCAGAAACTAGCAACCTCCTCGGGAAGGTGATGAGGTAGTCGTAGACATATAGCACTGGAGGGGTCGTGCATGAGATACAGGCAAGGCGGAGGGAGGTTCGGATCTCAAGTCTCAAACGTTGAGGCGAGAGACGCACCTATGGCTGCCATCGCACAGTAGTCGTAGCTGATACTGCGAGCCGTGTGCACGTAAGTCAGGATCGACAGACGAAGCTCAAGGATGAGAGAGAGCGAACGCACATACTGTCCGCCTCGGAGACGATCGCCGCGATTTCTGCTTGAGCCGACATCTTCAAGAAGTTCTGGATCTCTTGGGTGGAATCCGACAATAAGTAGTCGAGGGCCAACCCGCCGAGGGCTGTCCCCAATAACTTACGACGACGAGTACAATGGAAGACTCACCGCTCGTCCGCGGCCCACATCGCCTCGAGATCTGCTCGATAGCAAATGCTACGGGCGAAGGGAGGAGCCAGGCATCTTGTGGTCAGACCCGGGAGCAGCTGCCTCAATCTATTGATTTCCCTGTGCGCAGAAGGATCATTTCAAGGTGGATGCGGGGAGACGAGAAGCCAGGCACCGCACGCAACGATGGAAGACTGTCACCGTCGGAAGCCAGGCATGGAAGGAGATGCCGCGAACTCACCGGCCACAGCCCGAGTCCCATGTCCCCTGCTATGTATCGTAATCCCAGCTCACAGGATCGATGCAAGGATGTAGCCTAATTATAATGTAGGCTCAGGCTCAGAGCAGATTGCAGTGGACGCAGAGCGGTTGGAGGAGGAAGGCCAGGTTGTATCGCCGCCGTATCGCCCCTTCGATACACTAGCGCTGAGATTATCGAGGATCCGGAGACGAACTGGATGCTGACAACAGGACCAAGGAGATCCCCTGCGATACGTCATGCGGACAGACGACCCCGAGGGGAGGGCGAGAGGCTGCAGTATGAACTGTACCACGGGTTCCGCACAAGCAGACGTGAATGGATGCTGGACTTCGCAAAGACGGAAGTTGACAAGTACTGGGCCTGCGCGCCGCGGGGAAGTCATGGCCAATCCCGAACAAACAAAGACGCCGAGTCCGCGGGGGCCTCGCTGTCACTACGTTTCATGTACTTGCGACACAGCAGGCTGTATGCGTGCGGTACCGAGCCGATGTGGGCTTCCACCCAAGCACGAATAAGAATGCGCGGATCGGCACCGTAAGGACGCCATACTCGTCACTGGTCAAGCGGAGCGCAGGACGTGGCAAGGGCACGCTCTTCACGCGCACAGCCAGCAATATTGATGGCATGACAGTCGAGTCGGACGTCGAGGGGTCGGGTCCTGGTTGACCATTCCAGACTGTACGTGTGCAGAAGAGAGACCGGCGAAATTGGTATCATAGGAGCTCCTCGAGGCAGACGACAGAAGAGGGCGCGGAATGGCCGTAATGAAAGTTCAAGATCTCCCAGTAACCAGGTTCCAGGGAGGTAGCTGAAGTGCGTTTCTTCGGCGGAGCTCCGTGGATTCAAAGTCTTTCAACCCTCGACCGGCATGCTCGCCGAGATCGTCGGTAGCTATAGTGACACAAGTAGGTCGTCTCCGAGGCGCAGCCTGCGTACGCGTGCGTCACAGCGGCGTGGGGTGCGCGGTACCGAGCCAGTTAAAACGAGCTTCCACCCGAGCAGAACGCGCAAATCCAAGACCGCACGAGGGCATGACGCGCATCGCGCTGCGTGTTCTTCACATCCCGCGTGCCAGTACTAGTGACAGCCGACTCATACGTCCGCGCCAGCGGCCGCTCCGAACCAGCCGTCCACGAGCCCCGTCCCGTGCGTCGAATCCTACAGAGACTACGCGTCGGTTGAGTGTCTGAACGGAAGAGCGAAGCGCGAACAGGGACCACATACTTGTGAAACGTAGGCACCCGAACAAGACCTGCGCACTCCTCGGTTCTCGGTTCTCGGGCGTGGGGGACACCTGAGCCTATGCGGAGGCGGTCCTCGTACACGGCGTCGGCTAGCAACCGATCCCGACGCCTCCCGACGATCTGGCTTTGCCTTTTGACACGTCGAGATCCAAGCCGGATCGGGTCCTGCGCATCGCGTGAGTGGGTGGTCCGGGTCCCTGGTCCCTGCTCGCGCGCAGGAAAGTCGGGAGCCCTGCTCGTTTGACTCAGGCACTCCAGAATCATCATCATGTGAAGAACAGGCTATAGAGGTTGAACTTCGGCAGCTCTGGGTCTGGGTCTTCGGCAGGACTCCTGAATAACCTTGAAGCTTGAAGCCTGAGGGATGACTCTGATGAGTCCAGCGACGCTCGCCCTGGAATGGAACTTCACGTACTCAATCGAGCGGCGAGTGCTAAGAATACGCTAAGCCTTGCTGGCTTGCACCGCCGACGCTCGAGGCGCGGTCACGTCACTCACGCTCAGGAAAGTGCGACGATGCACCCGTACTGCATTTCCCCGCGTGAAGCTGGCGAGCCGCTAGTCGCCAGACACTAGCCACTAGCCAGTGGGGGCGCAGCCAGTCAGGGTCTTCTAGCGACAAGACCTGTACAGCGTACACAGCGATTGTCGGCGTTGTTCGGCAGCGCGTACACACCAACATTAGGGCGGCGTGGGGTGGCGTAAGGCGGGGGAAGCGACTCGACGCGAAGGGTCCGAGGAGCGCAATCTGAATGCGGGGACGGGATGACAGCGACAGCGCTGCGTTTCATCGACGATGATGGACAGTTCGGTTCATCGGTTGCCAGGATGCGCACATGGCCACGTCGCGCACATGCGTCCGTCCCGACTGCGAACACGAAAGGGTGTGCACTGCAGTGCGGGCTCGTTGTGTTCGTGTCTGTGGACTGGTACGCTGGTAAGTATGTCTGCGCAGCAAGCAAGCGAAGCGGAGAACTCGCCTGTTGCCGTTGTCGATGTCTTCCGTCCACGGCGCTCCTCCCCTGACTCCTGAAGAACGATGAATGACTTGCGGGGAATCGGCGAGAACATCTCCGGGGATAGGCAGACGAGTGCCGTCTTCGGACTGCGGCCCATCAATGTCAGTCACTCAAAGCAAGCCGTCCAGCGCGACGACGACCGGGGATTCGTGCCGCATACGGACACCGCTGGCAGCTGGCGTTAGTGTGACAATAGCGTTGAAGGGGCGATCTATCAGTGGAGTCGCCTCCGGGTCCCCCTATGTAACGGCCGAAACGTGAATATGGCCATTCAGAGGATGGTCAGCGAGCGGATGCAAAACAGGGACCAGGACGAGGGCGCGTACCCGGCGATTTCTTCTCCGTAGTACCGGACGTAGCGCGCCCACCCACGGTCTATCGGGGCGTTTGCGGGGCTGTAGTGCGAAGAACGCTCCGACTCGGAGTCTACAGTCGGGGCGATACACTCACGCATAGCAGGAGTACTAGTACATCGGAGAACGTGCACAGAAAGATGCAATGCAGAGATAGGTTCGCCGCAGAGGCTACAGGGAAAGTCGATGGAAGAAGGCGGTCAAAGAGCGGTGAAGACAGAGGAATCAATGTGGCCATCAGTGGCCATCTTCGGCGGTTAGCGAGATCTAATCTTGCCCGCCACGCGACATAAACGCCCGCTGCTTGCCAGCGTTGCGGATACCAAACAGCCTGTCTCTGCACGCGCAGGTCTGCTCGGGTCTCCAGAGTCTGCATACTGGATGTACACTTCTGTAGACCTTTTCCGAACCTTCATACACGCTCACCGAACACGCACGGAGGAACTTGCGATGGTGCAGCGAACATGAACATGACGATCGCAGCCGCGCTGCTCCGAGTCGGGCAGCAGTTCGGAGTCGCAGGATCCTGTGGCCTGCCATGAGGACTAGGAGGCGTCTTCCAGATCCCCATCCACACATTTGCTCTATTCCTGGCGCAACTCTGCTGCGACTTCGCCCGGCGACCCACAGGTTCGAACCTTCGATTGGCGTGACGGCACGCCCTGGGGGAGGGCGCCGCGGCTGCAGATTGCAGACCGGCGAGCCTGAGCTGGGCACTGCCATCCGCCCGAATCAACCTCCGAGCATCATGTCACCGGCCCTCCGGCGTGAGGATACATAAGGCCCGCAGGTCCTGGGTGTGTCTGCAGCGACTCCGGGATACCTCGACACCTCGACACCTGGCGCGACATCTCGCGACCCGCACGCAGCCTACCCGCCGTCTACATCACATCGCTAGTTATGTCGTCCATCCTCTCATCCATCATCGGCTCGCGCAACAAGCATCTCCCGCCGGGCCCGCCTGGGCTGCCTATCATCGGCAACCTGAAGGACATCCCGAGCACGGAGCAGTGGAAGTACTTCCACGAGCAGTCGCAGAAATATAGTGAGTACCCCAGCCTCCGCCTTTCTATCACTTCTCCCCGCGTTGTTCTCGTCGAACCGCACACCGTTGTTCTACTGTTTGTCTTCGCGTTGTCTCCCATTACGTCCCCCTTCCTCCGCATTGCTTCGCGATGTGGGTGCATGGGAGGTCTTACATACATACGGCGGCGGCGCGAGCAGGCCGATCCCGTCGTCGCCCTTGTCTCTCTACTTCGGTCGTTGAGCGACTTTGTGCTCGCTGTGTTCTGTCTCCTGCGCTTTCTTTCTTGTTCCTCCGAGCTTCGTTGTGCATTGTGTTCGCGTCTTGCTTCGCGATGAGTGCGCGTGTGGGCGCGGGAGGCGCCGCGCGCTCCGTCTTTCCCGGGGTACGCGCCTGCAGGGTGCGGTTCCGGGCTGTGGCGCGTCGCAACGCACAGAGCAGAGGGGGCGGCGCGTTGTGTGGTTAAGCTTGTGGCGGCGGCGGCGTACAGGGGTGCATCCTGTGCTGTGCAGCTCTCGCAATTCACGTTCTCTCCTGCCCCGAGTTCTCCCGCAGCACTGATGTTGAGCGCACGGGGACGTTCTACACCTGCCTGAGCATCCTTCGAAGGAAGCTCATATGCTCAGCTTGTCTGCGCAGTACCCATGAGCATGGTGTGCGGGAGACCGACGTGGTCTGCATTGGCGCTTTTCAGAGCACTGGTGGTCATCGTGTATGAGGATTATTTCGCCAATACCAGTGCATCTTACATGCACCTCGAGGGCGCGCTGCGGCCTCCTCATTGACTTCGAGTTGTCCACAGGCCTGCGCAGAGGGTGTTGAAGGCCCTGCCGCCTTCGGGACGGACGGAGTCGCAATTCTTGGGGCGGTCAGATCTTGAACGTCGCCAAGGGTCTTCGTCCAAATCTGTCCTTGTGCTCCTGGTCACAACTTGCCTTCTCTGGTGGCATCTGCGACTTCAACGTTGACTTCGCATCCTCATGTCCGCAGTTCCTGCAGTGCAAAGTCAAATGCTGATCATCTCCTTATCCAGACTGCGACATCAACACGTACCGCGTGCTCAACAAGACGATTATCGTGCTCAACTCGCGCGAGGCGATCGAGGCGCTGTTTGAGAAGGAGGTCGAGCACTACTCCGACAAGCCGGGGCGCAAGATGGCGAACATCTCGGATCTGACGATGACGCTGCCTTTCATGAACACCGGCGACGTCTTCTCGAACGCGCGCAAGCAGTTCCACCTCGGAATCGGGCCCTCGGCGGTGCACCAGTACGACCGCGACTACGAGGCGTCGTCCCTGCAATTCATCCAGGCGCTCGCCAAAGATCCAGAGTGCAAGAACCTCGACACGACCATTGACGAGTGAGTACTGCGTGGAAGCGTGTGTACATATGCTGACGGCTGGGCAGCTCTCTCGGACACATCTTCCTGAAGGTCTCGACAGGATACCACGGCGAGCAGACGGAGTCGATCCTGCAGCAGATGAACAACCTGGCGCACTTTGCGGCCGACGTGCTCGGCGACAAGTACCAGATCTTCGACATCCTCCCCTTCCGTACGTGCTCTTATCGTGTGCTCGTATCGCTGCTGACATCTCGCGCAGTCTCCTGGACACCGACGTGGGCACCGGGCGTCGGCCAGAAGCTCAAGTACGGCGAGCAATGGAAGAAGCAGCTGCACTCGACGGCGGCGACGACCGTGAAGATCATGCAGGAGAGCAAGGTACGTCCCAGTCCTTCGTGCATTTCGCCAGCTAACCCGCGCACAGGATCAGGGCCGCGTTTCAGTCATGTCGAACGTGTACAGCGCGGAGGACAAGGACGACCGGTCGAGCATGATCGCGGTGACGATGAACGCGGGCGGGATGCTGGCGACCGAGTCCGCGACGCTGACATTCCTGCTCGCGATGGCGCGGTTCCCCGAAATCCAGAAGCGCGCCCAGGCGGAGGTCGACGCCGTGTGCGGGGACAGACTACCGACGCTCGCCGACCGCCCGAACCTGCCCTTCGTCGACGCCGTGCTCTCCGAAGTCCTGCGCTGGGTCTCCATCGCCCCCGTCAGTGAGTGCCCCCGCCCCGTTCGTGCATCGGACCCCCGCTGACCAGCCGCAGTCGCACGCGAGGTGACGCAGGACGACCACTACAAGGAGTACCTGATCCCGAAGGGGGCGACAATCATGGCGAACAACTGGGCGATCTCGCGCGACGCGGAGATGTACCCGGAGCCGGAGGCGTTCCGCCCCGAGCGCTGGCTCGGGGACGCGGGGAAGGAGCTGCTGCCGGTGATGAAGTACGCGTTCGGGTTCGGGCAGCGGACGTGTCCCGGGCGGTACCTCGCGGACGCGCTGCTGTTCAGCCACTATGCGCACATCCTGCGGGTGTTCGACGTGTCGCTCCCGCCCGCGGCGGAGAAGGCGAAGGTCGCGGCGGACGGGCGGATGAAGGTGAAGAGCAACGGGGCTGCTTGGTGCGTGCTTCTTCGTGTGTGTGGTGTGCGATGGCTGACGATGCGTGCAGCCGAGTTGAGGAGGTGTATGTTACGCTTGCACCTCGGTCGGAAGCCGCGTCGGCCCTCATCAGCCAAAAGCCTGCGGCGGCGCCCGCGAACGGGCATGCGAATGGCAACGCCGCACATTGATCGCCCTCATCCCGTGAAGCCCTTGAACATACCCGGACTCTCGCCACGTATTTCTGCGACGCCCCACGGCCCGACTGGACCCCCACGCATCATTTTATCTCCATGTATCGTCAAGACTAGCACCTGGATTTGATCACGACTCGTTGACGTTCCCGACACGCACATACTCCAGTGTACTTTGTAGTAAAGCCGTATAATCAGAGTTCGTTATCTCTCAGCTGAGTCGCCTGTGCGTGCCCGAGGGATGCTCTCTGCTTGGCGGCGTGCTCGTAGCATCATGCATGCCGCGCGTGAGCTCGGGGCGTACCGACGCGTGCGCAGTGTTTGCCGCAAGATCTCCCGGGACGATCGTCTGCCTCAGTCCCGTTCATAGCAGAGTCCCGTTCATAGCAGAGTCCAGGGCAGGTGAGTCAAAGATGTGCCCACAAGACGAACGGCGCGCACCGAGATTCACTGACGGTCTGATCTGACAGACCGAGATGTAGCCCGGGAGCTGGGAGACGTTGACGGGCGGTCTCCGGGAGGCCTCAAGACATGCTTGAGAGCGCTGAATGCGGCGTTCGGCATGCTGGGACATGTTCAAGGCCCTCAGCTCACTCCGGAAGTGGCTGAGAACGATGCCACGTCGACCGCGGCGTCCTCGCTCGCGATCCAGGCTGGGTACGCCTGCGTCGGGCAACTGGGGTGCAAACCGTCTGTGATGCCGTGCTGGGTACAAAGGTGGGTACATGGACTGACTCACATACTGCATCTCGCGCCGTGAGATTTCCTGAAACTGCATGATGCATGTGAGTGAGAAACAGGTGCGTGCGATCAGAGAGAAGACTCACAACCGAGCGACAACTGAGCGTCGCTGACCTTCTTGGCACGACGAGGAGACGAGGCATCGGGACCTCCACTGAAGCGCAGCAAACGGCGGAGAGAAGACCTCGTGGCGACATGGAAGGTCCCGGGCTGCGACTGGGCGATGACCGTTTGACAGAATGCGGTGTGGTTGTCGAACACGGCCTAGAGGCCAACCGTAGGCAAGCAGACGGGAGAGGACGCAATGTCGTGAGTGTCTGAAAGCGCTGGAAATACAGATGCAGGGTCTAGAAACTGACGGTGAGTCAGTAAGTAGCAGGTGCGTAGAGCAGAGACGTCGACTGACGAGTATTCGCGGGCTCATGTTGTAGGGCCGTCTGAAGACCGCCAGGCGACGTACAAGACCTCGCCGCAGGCCAAGAGAAGCTGGATACGACGTGTTTCGTGCATACGGGACCTTGCCAGAGACCGGGAAATCCGATTAACTGGCCTGCGCTGGAGCTCGTAGCCTCGTAAATAGGGACATGCTGGGGGAGGAGTGCTCGTCCGAAAGCGCGATGCGGTGCAGGCGATCTGGGCCGGGAGGTCGCCTACGCGCTGTCCTGGAACCCGGAAGGAGGCGTCCGGGAGCCCACGAGCGTCATCGAGTCGTCAGTCCGGGAGCGCAACGCATGATGTGCAGACACAGATGGGCTGGCGCCGCGCTGTGTCGTGCAGGCCAGGGCGCGAACCTTCGAACCTGACGGACCACATTTCCTCCGTCGAACACGGTCGGTATGTTTGGGGCCATTGGGAGAGGGTCGACATTATGGATGTGACCAGACACTGATAGCATGCTCAGACAGGGAAGCGAGGGACGAACGAGATGTAGTACACGTACATGAAGACTATCGTCGTCGCCGTGCAGCGCGGTAGAGTTGTGAGTGCACCGGCCGCTGCCAAGGGAATCCAAGGTCCAGTGGTCTGGACGACATACAGGACATGCGCAGATGACGTCCGGGAAGGGAATGTGTAGCGGCACACAATCGAGAGGGAGACGGGAGGCTGATCGAAGTGTTGTGGTCCTCCGATTCACGAGATAGTGCGCCATGATCGTACATATTGTCAGCGATGTCAGTAGCGGGGGAACATATGCAGCGTTGCTCAGATGCACGTACAACGACTCGCAGTGTGCGACGGAGGATGGAGGCATGACAATCACAAGCACGGAGAATGGGAGAAGAGAAGGAAAAGAAGATGAGGACAGTAAGAGACGTCCAGCGCGAATGTCAACGATCGTTCAGAGGACGCCCAATATTCTGCGGAGGTCGCTTGCAATGTGAAGGACTCAAGGCGGTGTGTGAGTCGGGCTTTGGTTGGCTGAAACGCCCGCACGTCCGACACGGACACCGACGCACCTTGGCGGAATTCGGAGCGGCGTGCTCCTTATCCACGGACGAGAACGTCCGCTGCAGGAAATCGCGCTGCCACCACGGCTTGGCAAGGATGTGACCCCGAATCCCAACTGGCGGTACGCGCAGCGAGTGTCCACCACGTCGGTGCGTCAAACCGGTCGGCATACAGCTGGTGCGTATCAGTCCAATGAGGTACTCCGAACCTCCGTTTGAAGTGGCGTTGATGGTCGTTAGTTATGGAACATTGACACGCCCGTCAGACTTGCATGCGGCCTGCCAGTGGCGGCGTCGAATTGTTCTACTACAGTAGTACTCGACTGCCCGTGCTTCCACCGCCAGCTGTCCATCAAGACTGCAGTGGCGTCCGAAAAGAAGCGATGCATCCTCAGGGAGCGTTCCAACTGACAGGGAAGGTCTCTGCAGAACGCACCTGCTCTCTCTGAGGATACATTATAACTCATTGATTCCCACTACCTAACAGGCAGCGTATACCTGCCAATACGAAGCCGAGGCGTTGAACACCAGAGCGGCATTTGGTAGACAGACACGCACGCGGTTTCGTAATGCGTTGCGCGCGGTGCATCAAAGTGGTTTCAGGAAGAGCGATATCGGTGTCAAGTGCGAGTCATCGATGCCCCGAGGCCCAACCTCGGGTTGAAATTGACCCGAAACGCCCGCAGAACACGGCTCGTCCCGGGAGTACGTGATGGATACTGGTAAGTTGAGCCCGGAGAGCGACACGCCCATTGCTGGTACTCGGGCAGCGCGTGCGTCCGCCTTGAGCTGTTCTTCGGCTCCACTGGCCTGTCGAACGGTGTGTACTTTCTTCCATCCGGCTCATGAACTACCACTGAGGATTGATCCAGAACACGCACTCGATTTACACCTCCGACGGACTGTAGGATCAACTTACTCAACGTGTGACAGCCGTTTGCATAACGATAGGCCCCTCCACACTGTTTACACACACTGCCGCGTAAGCGGACTTGGAAAAAGGATAAGTGATGAGTAAGTGAGTAGGGATGAGATGAAACGAGAAGCCTCAAAAGTACGAACTCCGCCGATAACCGACTGTGTGTACACAGTTCGCGAGGGGCCTATCGTTATGCAAACGGCTGGAAGCGGAGCCCGCTTTCAGCAGAGATACGATGTCGGTTGCCGCCAGCGGTGAGCGGTTTGCCACGCAGCCGCGGACACAGCGGCTCGTGTTCTCTGGGTCTCGTACGGACCTGTCATTGCGGGTTCTCGTTCGACGTCGAAGACGCGTTGACAGTCGCCCTCGACCTGACCTGCAGATCAGCAGACTTGCACTTGTCCGTTACAGGAACCCGGGCTACTGACATAAACAGCGCCCCCGGTGCACAAGCAGGACATGCAGGTCCACGACTCTCGGGAGCGTACTGGCTCCGACCGCCTTCTATCTGGCTGACCTGCCATAGGAGGACTCAAATCCACTACAGAACCACTGTCACCGCACCCGTTCCGCTTTGTTGACAGTACTCGTGGTTTTGGTCCACCACGCTACCTGTCCGGCTGACCGTTCTCGTATGCGGGCCATGGCGAGAGGAGCGACGGATTGCTTGGACGAGGCACCATGCGCTCGCCACGAGGTGGTGGTGGTGGTGGTTACGGAAGCACAGCGACGTCTTCGGAAGACTCTCTCGGGAGGTGATGACATGCGCGCTGCCGCCACCGGGGACGTTGAAGCGAGCAGGCGGAGTGTTACTCCGTACAGTATGCCGTTGAGGCTGCAGATACCGCGGGTGAACCTCCCTCTTCTGGGCTGTGAAGGCTCGTTCATCGTCGTCTACTGATGACCTTCTCTCCAGCCGACTCTATGCGCCGGTTCTCATCCAGGTCGGCCACGTTCACGGTGACGAGGGCGTATATAGGTCTGGATAGGACACGCGTGCGACTGCAACCATCCAGCATGGACTCAGATCCCGATCATTGGCATTGCGTCCCCCCGACCGCTAATGCTACCGTCACTTGGCAACCTGCACCCAGCTACCGCAGTACGAGCAACCTCCTCATCAGCTGCCTCTCTACACTCTTGATCTGCGTCTGGTCCGCCTTGCACGTCGACATCCCTACGCCGGGTCCGAAGTGGTGGCAGTGGAGGCGGCATCGGTCTAAACTCGGATGGGTCTTCGTCGGGCTATTCTGCCCCGAGCTCTTGTTCTTCATCGCATTCAAGCAGTTCAAGATGGCGTTGCTCCTCACGATCCAGGCCCATGACTACCTCCCCGTTGCCGATGACATGCAGGAAGGAGAGGGAGCACAGCCCCGAAGCTGCCTCGTTTCTACCAACTACTCGAAACGATGCTCGGGTTGACGGTGAGCGCATATCGACTTCGCGTCGAGAGGATACTCACAGCAGCGTTCCAGGACGAAAGAATGGATAGTGGAACGCGTGACGTCGAGTCGTCGGGAGATGAGGCCACGGTGAGTGCGCAGCTTATTATGCATTGATAGCATGCTCACAGCGATGTTCAAGCGCGAACACGGCGCTCCCACTGAGTCCTCACCTGGCCTCGATTCTTTGGGGTCAGGGTCAAACGCCGTTCCGTTGTCTGCCTTGCACCGGGCAAGCGCGGCGGACTCACCGCCTGTCCAGCAGTCGCTATGTGTATCCGAATCCGAATCACCACTTCTCCGTGCTGGCGCCTCGGCTTCGCCGTGCCCTGTCCACGAACCCCCTGAGCCTGTCCCCGGTTCGCGTCAGCCTAGTCCAGTGTCGAAGCCCGTGCGGAGGCATCGCTGGACTTTGGCTCACGGGTTCTACGCCGCCATGGGCGGATTCGTGCTTAAGGACCCCTACGTCCCTCCATCCGCCGATCACTATCTCCATGCGTGGCAGAAGAACGGTGTACTCACTCCCGCTGGGGTGCTCCTTCTCATGAAGGTCCAGCCCTCCCTGATCCCTGACCTCGCCTACGAGGACATCGTCAGCTTCGGCAAGGCCGACGCGATCGCGAAGGCCCTGCTCATTATGCAGGTGTCGTGGTTCCTCATCACGTGTATCATCCGCCATGCACAAGGTCTACCCCTCTGCCTCCTCGAGATCACTACCATCGCACATGCGGCGTGCACACTCCTCACCTATGTCATGTGGTGGGCCAAGCCGAAGGACATCGAGCACCAGACCGTTATCGTTGGCTCGGCTGCGCGCGCGCTCGGCGCATGGATGTCGATGGCGAGCCTCGCAAGTCGATATGTGGTTGGCGGATTCCTGATCGTTTGGTTTGAGGGTGAGATGAATACACGCCCACGCTCAGGTTTCTGGGAGTGTGAAGGTGGCCGTGTGTCTTTCGACTGTCTACGCTCTTCCGCGAGTACACGGAAAGTGAAATTTGTCTTCGGCAAGACCACCATCCCGTGGTACTGGGACCAAGCCCCCCAACAACCTCCCGCCGAAACGGACGCTAAGCAGGAGCGGTGGACCCTCGCGTATTGCGCCATGAAGAAGTACCCGGACTCTTTGCCGGCCAGGCTCGATGGCACACAATACGTCACTCCCGCAGCTTCCCTCCAGGCGTACACGAAAACGCGCGCATATGAGGCGGCCGGATCTGCCTCGACGCACTTGTTCGTGGTCACTGTCCTCATGGGGGCTGTCTATGGGGTGCCCCATCTCATTGGAGTCACGGTGATGTTCGCAAGTGCAACTGAACAGATGCTCTGGCTCGGCGCGACCGTGCTCGTCGCAACCATGGGCTTGGGGCTCTTTACTACGATGTGGTTCCTGCGCTGGTTATTCGTGCTCTGGGATACGCAGCAGATGCAGAATTTCATACATTTCATATATGTGGTGATCATAGTCCTATACGTCTTTTCGAGCGGGTTCATTGTCGGAGAGAGTATCAGGCAGCTCTTTGCGTTGTCACCTGCTACTTTCGACCTGCCGTCATACGGTAGATACTGGCCGCATTTCTCCTAATGCGATAAGTACGCTGCTACAGTACTCATGCACCATCGATCCTGTTTCCTTCGTTCACTTTACGTTGTTGTACACTGGACATCTATAGGCCTCCAATCATCCTGTTTGTCAAGCTCCTCGCACCCGGCTGTCGTAAGCACAGCGATTGGGCCCTCGGCGGTCCACCACTCGCTGCAGTTCGTCCAGGCGCTCGCGAAGGACCCAGAGTGCAATAATTTCGACACAACCATTGACGATTGATTCTTGCTTGGAACCGGACGGAAATGTGCTGACGGCGCGCAGCTCCCTCGGACACATATCACTTCAGAGTTCAATATCTTCCGGCTCGGGAGCGCACTGTGCCCAGGGTACGGAGGGTATACGCGCGGTTCGATCGACGCTCATCCTGTTTCTCCCGGCGCATTCGTCGACCTTCCATGCCTCCGCCTTGTGCCATGTCTCCGTGTCGGGAAGAGTACGATAATGAAGTGGAAGCCGCTTGTATGGTGCCTCACGGCTGAGTGACGCCTCTATCCGAGCGACCGGAGGGCCGTCAAATCAATGCATCCGCTCCCGCGAACGCGATTTGATTCGCCCACTCCTAGATGCATCTTCAATCCATTCAGCACGGTGCGAGGCTTCCATGCACGACGTGTATATCGAAGCTTCTTCCTGCGCGAGGCACATGAACCGCGCCTCCACGAAACTTGGGACACCTAGGCTCGTACCCACCTTGCCATCAACAATCTACCCTCTATGGAGATCGCGGAGACGCTCTGCGCCTCACAGTATCGGGCAGTTGTGCGCATGCTTGTGCGTGCCGCTGGGGCGCCACGCCAGACGTGATACGTCCGTGGGAGTGGACCAATCGCGCCATCCTACGGCCTCTCGACGGCGAGCGCACGTCGTCCTAGGGAGCGAGCATGTTCGCGCGGCGAGCATCTCTCCGTCCACGACTACTAATGGAGCATCACAGCGTACACGAATGCGTCGAGGAAGGGCGCGGGGTTCAGACCCGTACGACGTCGGAGGGGCTCCTCGGTATGGAGAATGGGATTACACAGACGAACGCCGTCGAGGACGTCGTGCAATGCCCGCCGCGGTATGAAAGAGGTTGAAGTGCGGTCGGTAGGTGCAGCGGGTTCCCCTCCTACGACCTCTATAGGCTCTGTGGTCGACTGCTCAATAGCCGTATCTCAACCTCCACTCACATACATCGACGAGATGAGCTACAAGTACGAGCGCATCGACAAGGACAACGTGGCCCTCCTCATCGTGGACCACCAGGAGGGCCTCTTCCAGCTCGCACGCGACAAGACCCCTCAGGAGTTCAGGAGCAGCATCCTGGCGCACGCTGAGCTCGCGAAGGTGTTCAACCTCCCGACGGTTCTCACGTCGAGCGGGGAGACTGGTGCGTGACTATACTCACTATTGGCTGAACACCGGGGCAATGAAGACTCACTCAAATTTGTAGGGCAAAACAGTCCTCTGCCTGCGGAGGTCATTGCGCTGCATCCGGATGCGCCGTATATCAAGCGTCAGGGCGAGGTCGATGCGTGGTACAACGAGGACTTCAGGAATGCGGTCGCAGCGACGGGCAAGAAGCAGCTCATCATCGGAGGCATCACTACTGACGTGGGTTACTGACGGGTTCATTCTCTGTTCGGAATGCACACTCACTTTCAAATATTCAGGTCTGCACTGCGTTCCTTGCGCTCTCGCTTCGCGAGGCCGGATACACCGTCTTCGCGAACAGCGATGCCTCGGGGACGTTTGACGACAAGACCGCTCAAGAGGCCAACGAACGCATGCGCGATGCCGGGGTCCACGTCCTCTCTATGTTCGCCGTCGCGTGCGAACTGATGCGCGACTGGCGGAACACCCCGGGACTCGGGAGCTCCGGAGCTGCTGCCGTTCTTCGACAAGTGAGTACTCTCTGCCAGTGCCGGATAAGTGGACCGGATGCTAACCAGATAACCAGGTACCTACCACAATACGGATACCTCACCCGGGCTCACGATGCGGCTCTTGTGATTGGGACGCCGTCGGGAATGCCAGAGCCACCGGCGTAGACCTGTATGGGGAGCAATCAGAGGTTCCTCTACGAGCTCGTCTATCCTGCTAAGTAGGATCCAATGAAGTCATTTCAAAACCAAAACGCTTGCGGCTGTTAGCTTCAAAGTAAACGACGAGACGCTCCTGAGTACTGGTTCTGAGCTGAATGCTCTGAGCGGGTAGAGGATGCTTCATGACAGTTTTGACAATCGGTATTTTTCAATCGTTCAGTCTAGGACGAGCGCTGTAAGAGCTAGGCTGAATCTATCAGCACACAATGGTGTGTAGCAACACACACGTACAGGATTGTCTACTTTAGAAGTTGATCGTCGAGGTTAACCAGGTCGAAGTAGGGTCGAAGTAAGTACTGTCTGCGACTGCATGAGAGGCGCTCTGTCGCGTGGCAGCCACGTGGCCAGGTCTTCACCAACGTCCTGCCTGGCTCGCTTTCGCTCTTCTTTTGCCTCCTACCGTCTCGTGAATCAGTCATGTTATGAATACGTTATTATGCGTGGATAGAGGTGAACATCATTGACTGTATGCATTGTGTTATGTTGCTGATATAGTCAATCGCGTACGCAGAGGCTTGCACTGTCTGCACTCGCTGGCCCTCGACACTCATACTACAGCGCTCACCGGGGAGCTCCGCAGTGGAACGTCCCGGTCTCATGCTTGATAGTGGGTTTACGGTACGACCGAAGACCACAGTCTGAGCATTGACGACTTCCGCCATGCAAGTGTGAACAGCATGCACCTGCGCCGTGCGATCCGGGCGACCATCATCATGTCTTACCCCTTCGTCGCGAGGATTAGCATGTTTGGCTCGGGCGACACTCTGCCTTGGCTGTATAGCACTAGGCTATAGTTGATACGAGCTCGGCGTATTAGTGGCGTCTCATCCCATGCCAGCCCTCCAACGGTGACAGTCTTCCATTGTGTACGTGCAATGTTTGACTTCTCGTATCCCCGCATCCACCTGATATACCTCTTCTGTGGACAAAGGTACTGATAAATTGAGGCGCGATAGACCAGCCATGCTCTCGGATCTGACCACAACATTCACGACTTCCGTCTGTGGCCGTCGGCTTCTATGCATAACCGGTCTTGAGGCGATGCGTGCACCGGACGAGTGGTGAGTCTTCCATTGCCGTCATTTATGCTCGTCGTTCAAGGCAATCCGTAGGTCACGCGAGTGAGAATCCGACTACATATAATCGGGCCCTCGATTCCGAGAGACTCACCCTCCCAACATGTCAGCCCAAGCAGAGATTGCGGCGATCATCGCCGAGGCAGACAGCATGTACGTGCACGTCCGTGTCTCCCATTTCGTCCCCCTCGTGAAGCTGACTTGCATCTCCGTCCAGTGTCAGCTACAACTACTGCTCGATGGCAGGATTTGGCACGTCTCGTCAGATCCCCCGCCCCTGTGCATCTCTGACATGATTTGCAGTGCTTTACCTTTACGACTATCTCATAACCTTCCCCACGGAGGTCGCCTGCTTCTGGAAAGCACGACCAACGGGCGCGACCATCTTGTTCTTTCTCACCAGATATATCAACATGACGGTTTTTCTGCTCGAGTTCGCACTCGGCTTTATCACATTCACTGGAACGGTGAGATCAAAGCCATTCTAGTCGCACGCTGTACATGCTCACCAGAAGCTACTGATGGCACCGTATGTGTTACAGAGGTGCGTGCCTCTGACTGAGGATGAGGTATGCGCCTAACGGTCGCTCGCAACACCAGCTGCGTCGTTCCCTCCAAACTCGAAAATTTCATAGAAACGATGCAATACTTGCCTTGGGCCGGTACGTTATCCATCCTGGTCTCATTGATCGAGTTCCCGACTAATCGTATGGACGTGCCTTTGTACCGCATGGGCTACATAGGATTCTCCGCACTCCGCGCATACGCGCTGAGCCGGAACCGCCCACTTTCCGTCCTGGTGTTTGTCCTTTCGATCGTTCCCATCGCTGTCAACCTGGTAAGCACCCCGTATCCCCTCGTAATGTGTCTCTGCGAGCGCAATCCTCATCATTTGTGATGTAGGTCGATGAATTCATGTTCGTCAAGCCCGCAGTGCTCCGAGCACGAGCTCAATATGTAATCTGGACATTACAGCAAGCCCGCAAACGATCATCCGGTGCGTGCACTTCTATCCTGTGACTGATACTTGCTAAGGTAAATTCGCTATACCCGACAACTCAGATGTAAGTACTCGTACATCGTCTCCTCATAACACGCCATGTGAGCTGACGTCGGTATGCCCCTGCAGTTGCGATCGCCTCACGAGTCTGTCTGATCGCCGCGGACGCAATTTTGATTGTGATCACTTGGGTGAAGCTGTCGCGGCGCCGCGGCGGGGACGGATCCGGAGGCTCGTTCGTTCATGTGCTCTTGCGGGATGGTAGGTGCCCACATAGCTCACTGTGGGTACTCGTCGATCTGACAACACATGTTCTGCCGGTGTTCAAGGCACCCTGTACTTTATGTGAGTAGGACAGCCCGTGCTCCAGCCCGGACATAAGTCGCTGAAACGCAACTCCGGCAGATGCTTGCTGGTACTGAACACCCTCCACCTGTCATTCACTGTCGCCTCCGTGAGTGCCCATCTATCTCATATTTCACCGCTATCATCCATGTTATCTCTGCACATGCGACTGTATTCTGACGCGCAACTCGCGACTCTGTATCAGATCGCAACGCCCGCAGGCCGGCAAGATAGTAACGTGATAACCTTCTCGGAACCGTGAGCCCACCAATTCCAAGTGGATACTTAGTTTTCACCTGCCCGGCTCACGCTGGCGCTTGCTCTGTTTCCAGATTGACGGCCATTCTCGTCACCCGGTTCATGCTTAACCTCCAGGCGGTCAATCGGAAGGCGCTCCAGCTTGAGGGCTCAGGAGCTACGACGTCCTCCTCAGGCTCGTGCGGCGGCTCGCTCGTGTTCGAGCGCGTCGTCGGCTCGTTGGGGGCTTCGGTTCTGGATGACCGGGAACTCGAACAAGAGGTTGGTGACGAAAACAAGGACCAATGACCCCCCCCCGGTGACGGGCAACGGCTGCCGCACTTGACCCGAAGCATCGTCGGTCAAGACATCCGCTCGATTTAGATGAAGGCCGTGGAGAGCTGATTCGGTCAAGATAGTCTACTTTAAGTCCGTCGCGTGCTTTTTCCGGGCGACATTCTGTGTCGGCCGTGCAGCATGCATCATGTACACAAGAAGTGACAGGGAGGAATCGGCCTCGGAGTCGACCACCCGACGGCAACTACTTTCATCAACATTGCCGCGTTGGGCGCAGTCGTGCCCATGCTCAGCCTTCACATCAATATTCTCCTCCCTTCCGACCTTGTGCGCTCGATATGACCGATTGGCTGACGCTTGTACGGCAAAAGGCGATACGACGGGGATAGAGTGCACTCTACCCTTCGCCTTCGCCCCTTGACCGATCTGCACGCATTCGCGCTGCTTCCTCATCCTCGCCCGGCTGCACAATCGAATGCTGGCTTGAGCCGCTCATGGGGTCGCGCAGGCCTTTGTTTACTGGATTCCGAGTCTAACCGCGCTCGGAGTGTCGAGGTGCACACTTCCCGGGACCCTCGCACAGTCCGACAGCGCGTGTGGGCGAGCAGGAAGGACGTCGTGGATGTATGGGCTTGATGGCATGATGTTCACAAGCAGCGGGACTGCCACTTACTCACAATAGGTAGGTTTACCGTAGCCTCTGCCACAGTGTCACGGGAGTAAGTAAGTATATCGTCAGGCCGCCAGATATTCCTATGTTGAATTATGTTATTAAATAGAGCTCCCATGCTTTACGGCTCATCAATGCATCGGACGGCTGCCTTACAAAGTACCGTCTGCTAGTTCGTCGTCGGGCTGGCGCTACGACTGGGACATGTTAGCGCCGGTGACAAGTCACGGTCGCGTCGTCGGCGGCTCCGTTCCTGCCCCCAACCACCAAATCTTCAGGACGAAATTCTGCAAACGCGTGCTGTAAGCCACGTCACGATGATTGTAACGAACGCTCTGTACTGACTGCCTCAAGAGATCAGCGCGTCATTCAGGTTTGAGCGGACAAAGGAGCATTCAGTCCACGCCCTGCCACGCCCCGCCACCGCAAGAACCTGCCTCCCCGAAACAATAGCGGTCAGAACAGTGCGCGCTATTGTCCGCTTAATCTGGTGCGTTCGGTCGACAATAATGGTCGCTGCGCATTGTCTCATCCGCGTGATTGGCCAGACCGCGTGAGCCACCGCTTTAGGGGCACGGTCATCCGTAACCATCCTCCCAACGGTATAAAGCAGCGCGTCTTCGCGTCTGAAGGTTCGTGTCTCTTCCCTCCAACCATCATGGGTGATCTGGGTGACCAGGATCCTGACTTTCCCGATCTTCAATGTACCCCCCTCAGTGTCGACAGACACAAGACCCACGACCCCAACCGCAACCCCGAGATCAACATATCCATTCCGGCCGATAAGAAACGAAACAACGCGATGAACGACGCCCCCAGAACCACAGTTCTGATGTGCCTCGAACAGTTCAAGCTGGACAAGCTCCATGGCGCCGGCGAGGACTTCGAACAGGCTCGAGGAGCGAATACATTTGTCGATAAGGTGTGGTACACGTTCAATGAAGCGTTCGGCGTCATGCCAGACAAAACGGGTGCAAAGAAGGCTTGGAGCTATCCATCAGAGAAGAAGCTGTCGAACGTATGGGTGCGTGGTTTTCTCCTCGTTAGTTGTCTGGACGCTGACTGGCAGACTGCAGGAGAAAGTCGACAAAGCGCACAAACTAGTCCCCGACCACTTCCTCAACATCTCTGACCACCACTACTATCCCAACGACGAGGCTATGAACAAGATTGACGGCTCATTCATCCACGAGTCTGACCGAAAGCGGATCACTGAGAAACTCCCCAACTGGCCCGAGATGCAGTTCCTCATCGAGTTCAAGAAAGGCGGTACTGCTAATGACCCCTTCGACGACATCGCCGGGCATGACCCCGACTCATCGGCCAAGACTCGCAGGGCAGTACGTGGACAGATCATGGCGTACGCCGAATGCCTCTTCTCCTACCAACATCGGCATGCCGCCTTCCTCCTCTTAGTCAATGGCAACATGTTCCGCGTGTTGTGCTGGGACCGATCTGGTGTGACGGTGACGGAGGCAATCGACTACATCCGCACCGTCGATGGTACGAAGGCTCTTCTCAAGGTGACGTACGCGCTCTCGAAGCTCAACCGTGCGCAGCAAGGCGTCGACACTACCGCCACTCGTCTATTGCCGGGTTCTTGCGGCTGGGCACGCATGGATCTACTCTCCCAGTCAATCTCGGACGATCTTGATTCCACGGAGGGCTTGATCGAGGGCGACGTCCACGAAGTCTTCACCAACCCGGAGGAGACCGTCACCTATGGATCGCTGTCAGGTGACGACACAGACTTGCACTGTGACCCTACCTGCACCTGCTCTGGACACACCACGCCTCCGCAAGTCATCCCCGTCCTCTCGCATGTGCGCGAACTGTTTCGGAAATCGCTCGAAGAAGACCGTGCCTTCCCTCGATACCGCCTCACTGTCGCTGGCCAGGACTACCTCGTCGGGAAGCACATCTTCATTGCCTTCGGCATGATCGGTCGCGGCACTCGTGGTTATGTCGCCCTCGAATGGAAGACGCAGCGGTTCGTGTTCCTAAAGGACTCCTGGCGGGCGTGCTACACCGGCGTCGAGTCGGAAGGCACCATTCTTTCCATACTCAACGCGAACGGCGTCACGAACGTTCCGACCGTCGTGCAACACAGCGACGTCTTCTTCCCGCCAGATGAGGCCAAGCCGGGTCCTTCGGATGGCAAAGCTGATGCGAACTGTCTGACTCTGAGTCTCCTTGCGAAGCAGGGGACGAGACCGTCAAGCCTGCTCCCGAACTGCGCGTGCAGGAGACCGAGAACGCTATGTATCGTCCCGACATTGCGCGAAAGCAGGTCGATCCCAAAATGCCACCGTTTCTCGTGAGGGCGCCATCGCAACCCGAGAATTGGGTCATGAACGGTGTGGAACACGCGAAGCCCTCTCTACAGGAGAAGCCGGATGGGCCCCCGCCACATGGCCATTTGCCGATCGGGATACGACCCAGCCCGACAACTTCATGCCCTCGGCGCCCGGTGCGCCCGTCTACCCCGCCGACTCGACTGCGCCTGCGCCACCACGTACACCCACCGGGCAACGAGGGCTAAAACGAACTTGGGCGATGATGATTGGTCATATTCAAGGCGCGGGCTTGCGGCACATGGTCCACACTCGGCTTGTTGTAAAGGAGATCTGCCTTCCCCTAACAGCATTCACCAGCAGCCGGCAGCTGGTCGTATTATTTACGGATGCATCACCGGTGAGTGGATTAAGTAGCCTCGACAATGTGATTGAACTTGTTCGCTAATATGTATCGCAGCTCATGGGTTGGCATGGACCAAGTGCAAGTACATGCACCGAGACGTGAGCGCAGGCAATCTGCTGATCTATCCCGAGGTCCGCCGCACACAGGAAGGGAAGTATCGCATCTATTGGACAGGAATCCTCGCGGACTGGGAGCTCGCCAAGCATGCGGACAAGAAGGTGGCCACGCAGCCTCAACGGACGGTACGCTATGCTTCTCAATATGTCCAGTGTATAGTCTCTCATCATAGTGTTTCAGGGCACCTGGCATTTCATGTCCGCCTACCTCCTCGACCACTGTTACATGCCTCCGACCATTGCAGACGAGCTGGAGGCGTTCTTGCATGTTCTCATCTACGTCCTCGTGCGACGCATGAAAAGCACCTTGAGCAGTATTCAGAAGTTCCTGGACGAGTACTTCGCAGGCTGGTCGTTCATCGCGAAGGACGAGCGCATGACCTGCCCTGCGGCCAAACGGGACTCTATTATCGTTCGCCCCGTACTCAACCTCTCCCTCGATCCTGTCACCTTCTCCACCCCGGACGGTCAGGTCGTAGAGGGGCACCCCATCAATCAACTCATCTCGGAGCTTCTCCACATCTTCCACTCTCGCTACGTCGTACTCACATGGCAGAACCGACCCAAACCGAAGAGAATACGGGAAGGAACCCCTCTCCGAGTCCTCGCAAAGGCCTCCCGACTATCATGGAAGATCATGACTTTTTTTGCGATGAGCCTTCTCCCGAGGAGACCTTTGGTGCCGCCGCAACAGCAAGCCCTCCACGCTCTGTAGCCCCGTTGGCTCCGTTGATCGTTGAACCGAAGGAGCAGGACTACAAGAACCTGGCGGCACTGGGAGATCACCGCCTGATTGCGAGTGTTATTCACAGATATATGACATCAAAGGTCTGGCCCCCCAACGACGTCATTGCCGACCGACAGCGCGAGTTTGTCCTCCCGGAGTTCTTGTTGCAAGCTTTCGCCGTCTCTCGTACCTCGCAATCCGACGGCGCCACCGCCGACAAGGCTGAGACTGTCGAACACAAGGATGCCGAGGATGTCCCTATGGACGCGCAGGACGCAAAGCCCGAGGATGATTGCGCCGTCGCTGACACACCGAAGGACCATCATCCTGTCATCACCGACCTACCCCGGGCGCAGGACCTTGACGCGACATTCAACGCGGAGGCCCACGCTGATGCTCCTGAGCCGTCGCTCGAGAGGCCTACCAAGAGATGTCGCAGAAGCCCTGTCGCGACGGACTTTGCTCCCAGCGAGGCTTCAGTCACAGAGTCAAGTTCGATCGTTGCCGTTGCTCGTGCGCCGACATTCAGCACTGCCGTCGACAAGGCTGAGACCGTCGAGCCCAAGGAGACCGAGGATGTGCCTATGGACGTAGAAGATGCGCAGCCCGAGGCCAGTCCCGCCGTCGCTGATGCACCACGTTCCGGTCGTCCTTTCCCCATGCCCCAGGCGCAGGACCTTGACGCGGCACCCATGACGGAGGATCATGGCGACGATCCTGTCCTTGCTGATCCGTCGCTCGGGTTGCCTATGGAGAGACGTGAGAGAGGCGCTGTTGCGACGGAGTCTGCTCAGAGCGAGGCTCTCGCAGAGTCTTCGACGGTCGCTGTCGCTCGTGCGCCGGAGGAATTCAGTGCCGCCGTCGACAACGCTGAGACTGGCGAGCCCAAGGAGCCCCAGGATGTTCCTATGGATGTAGAGGATGCACAGCCCGAGGAGGGTCCCGCCGTCCCTGACGAAACCGCGGACGACCATCCTCCCATCCAGACAGACCTTCCGCAAGCGCAGGAGCTTGAGGCGGCACCCATGGCGCATGGTCATGAAGAAGCTCCTGCCCCTCTCGCCCCTCCTGCCCCGTCGGTCGGGAGGCCCAAGAACAGACGCCGCAAAGGCGCAGCTGCAAAGGAGCCTGCTCCCAGCGACGCTCCAGTCGCTGAGTCTTCGACGCGGCGTGTCACGCGCAGTCGCAGCGCTGCCAACATCGCAGCTAACGTCGTCGCAGTGGTCGCTCCCGCTCCCGCCCTCGCCCCCGCTCCGCTCCCGCTGCGCCACCAGCTCCCTCAAACGTACCCATCGCGCCTGCTGCCGTACAGGCGTCCACGACCACGCGACTCACTCGCAGCAAGACTGGCAAGCTGCCGCCTCCCAAGAACCCAGCCAAGACAGTTGCTCCGGCCCGACCGACTACGAGGCGGGTTACGAGCAAACGGTCTGCACCTGTTGCTCAACCGGCGGCAGGAGCCCCACCCCGTCGGCGTGGAGCCGCTACTGCAGCGACGGCGGGCACGCAGACGCAAGCTACCGGCACACGTACGCGATCTCGCCGTTCCTAGCATCAGGTCGCCGCCTGCAATCCCTGCTGGTCCCCGTGCTCTCCTCGGGCTGGCCTCATTCTAGTTTCTCCCTGCTGTCTCGCTTATGCTCCTCCGCCTCCTCCCGCTGTCTTCGATTGCTATGTATATGATTATGTATTATGTATCAGATATCGCTATACATGCTCTTATGCCACAACTCTACTAGTACCGCTCCTTCCCGCCCCGTTTGTACACGCTCGGCCCATGCAAGCTCCTCGACTGCGAGTCGCGACTGATGGTGCGTGCTACCCAGGCATCCAGCTCTGAGCTCATCATGCAACGTCTTGCGCGGTGTAAAGACAATGTTCAAGAGTGGATATCTGAGTCCTCCGAGCCGACTCTGGACGGGCGGGCACTGCACTGGCTGCTGGCGAAACACCGTGCCGTCGAGCGTAAGTTGGCACTCGGACGAGGCTGGTGGGCGCCAGAGAGGCGGAATGAGCAAACGAGGGTGGAGAGCTCGGGTTGAATGTTGAAGGGGGTCCTTGAAAGCACGAGCTCGGAGGATGCGAACGCGGGTCCGTCGGGTGCGTGGTCTCAAGTCTGGCGGGGCTGAGACGGAGCTGGTCGTATGGAGTAGAGTACGAGTGCATGCGCCTCACTTGCAGTTACAACAAGCGGTGCGGAGCTTCCACTGATGTAGATCTAGAACTCAGCCTCTGTCATGTCGTCTGTGTTTGCGACGGTCGCATGTAGCTGCAGGACGCGGAAGACGTACGTACTCACTTCATGCAATGCCCAGGACAGCTGGCGGCCGCCATGATTCCTCAGGCTTCAGGCTTCAGGGCGCGGGCGCAGCGCTCCGAGTTGCGCCCAAAGACAGGTGCACGATCTGTTACGACGTTCGCCCGAGTGCCAGTTGCAAAAGCATCGGGAATGAGAAAGACACTTACGATCCCCGTGTGCTGCACCGAGCTCTCGTCCGCTGTCGAACGTTCTGCCGTGGGTCCACGTCACTCACAGAACTCAAGCTCGGTCCAGGTCTGCCAAGCCCCAGGATCCTCGAAGGAGACCGTTTGAACTCCTGTAGTAGACGACGAATACTTCCGGCTCACCGGTGCTCGCCGCCAGACTCGTATTCGAACATTGTCATCAGCGAGCCAAACCTGCGAACATCCGTGTTCCACGCCAGGCTAAGGAACTTGATGCATGATGGTTCAAACCACCGACTGGAAGCTCCCGAGCCATCTTGGACCACAGGCCCGCCTCAGCGCCGCAGCACAGAAGCACAAGTACCTACATAAGCAATGACATCAGCCAATTCAGAATCCAGATCCAGAACTCGCGCAACGACCGCGAAGGTTGCGCGAAGGTACGCACCTACCACACATTCCTCCTCCTCCTCCTCCTCCTGCACTGCAACGTCAAGAAAAAATGCAGAAACATCCTCGCCACCCACCTATGAGAGGGGGAGAGCAAAGTGGTATGCACACAATGTCCAGGGGTAGCAAGTAGAGGCGCGGGAGACACGAAGTCCGGCGGACCTGGAGCGGTCGGAACGCCAACCCACATCTTGTACTGGTACGGGGCCATGATCGCAGAGAGAACTTGGAGAAGCCGTCATGCGACCGGTAGATACTTCCTGCATGACGAGAAGTATAGCCGGTGCTGCTTTGGACTAGGAGTCAGTCGCCGGTCGTCCCGCCGGGGAGAACGTCGAACACGCGACAGCGCTGTCATGAGCAGTCCCACTCCTGTGCTTGCCGAGACGCGTCCCATAGGATGTTCGACGTGCTTATCTGTGGAACCACTCGCTGCAGAGATACCGTAGGGAGCGGTTGCGACGCACGTTACACGGGCGGGCAAGGGGCAACATCGTCCGTCGTCTGTTGTTACTGCGATTGCTCGTGAGTGACCGCCGTGCTATGTCGAAGGAACGAAGGCCGGACGTATACGTACCTTGGTACTTGGTAAGCGGTCTCCATCACTGGCAGGCCATGATCCCTCGTGAAAGCGCGAGCAGAGAAACGCATATGTCGTACTGCCTACGTAGAGCACCAAATCGTTTACGCTCGGAGGTACTAACTACTCACCCGGCAGAGTTGCCGTGACGTTCCGCAGGGGACAGTTTCCCAAACTTGGGATGCTCATTGCTGGTGCGACATCCTACACCTGTCCGCCACGACTCCATGTCGCGTGAGGACCGAGGTAGACAGTGAGACACCCGCGTGGTGCATGCCGGAGTCAACGGAATCGATGTTACGCCCAGTAAGGCTCGGACTAGGGACCTTGATTGCTCTTGAGGAAGGTCACGCTCTGTACTGTAGTCGTCCGAACGCAGACGCAATGATGGAACGCCCTCAGCAGCACTGTTACTGTGTATGTCTCAGCTCCTTCATGTATGAGTAACAACATACCTCCTGGCTTGGTCCCCGACGTCTCGTCCAGAGTCACGTCGAGAGTCTTTAGACACTAGAACGGAGCCGCTAACAAGTTACGCCGAGGGTCAGGTGTACGCCAGCAGTGTACTCGCACGGCGTGGATCATGGAGGTCGTCCCGGGAACGAACACGCAGTTGGCGTCGAGGACCGAGGACCGAGGACGAGCCGTGCCGCAAGCGCAACCCAGCTGTCGCAGTGCTGCTGCTTCCGGTGCGCCTCTTGCTTTTGATCGTGCGCGTACACGGCAGCAGCGGGAGCGAGTCCACTTCCGCTTCGCATGCATCGCACTGTCGAGGGGCGACGGAGGAGGCCCAGCTTCTTATGCAGAATCAGAAGTCAACCTTGAGCTTGATCAGTTGCGAGAGCACTCACAGTGACATGGCGTGCAAGTGCGCGCTCAGCTCCGCATCTGTAATGCCCCGGCCACACAACCCAGCAGCTGGAAGTCGTCCGGGAAGGGCGAGCCTTCTGGGCTTCGGCAGGACATTTGACAAGGTCGTGAACGCTCCGCGACGTCGCACGTCCGAGCATACTGCCAGATTCAGAAGAGTAGCGCAAAGGGTACGCACGTACTTACCTGATGGGAGATGCATTAACTGAGTAAGTGCTGTACTCATGAATGAGTCCGTTGACTGAAGCTTGCAGGCTGCAGCGTGCGGGCGCAGAAAAGATGAGGGATAGAAAAAGTACCAGCACAATGGCATGAAGGCCTCATCGTGGTTCGAACACGAGACCCTGCGATCTGCAATCGCATGCTCTACCACTGAGCTATAAGGCCATGGCAACGTTGCGCGCTTGCCCATACCTCACCGTGCACCAGACACGACGCTCGACGATGCAGGCGCACTGCGGAAGCACGAACGACCAGGCCGTCAAAGAGAGCGGCAGAGAAGCAAGCACTAGTGAGCGTCGTGGGGATGCGCAGCCAAGCGAAGACGGCCGGCGAGAGCAATGTCCGGGAGGCGGTACGGCGGCAGCGGCGGCAAACACGGTTCGTGGCGACGAAGGGCTGAGCGGTGTGCTTTGGGCTGGGTACGAAGACGCAGAGCCAGGGCACGAAGCCGGTCATCGTTCGCTGCATGAGAACGCGTCTGGATGGGGCGAAACAGAGCGAACAGCGGGCGGGAGTGGTCCATGTCGATGACGCAGAGGACGCCCGCCGCGACACCGCCTGCGAGCATTACGTAATCATTCAGTGCTCGTTCCGTCCTTTCTCTGCCCTTCTCTCCCGTCCACACCGACGCTCCCCCCGACACGCTGCTCTGTCCACGACCACGACCACACACTCCGTCTGCACACCGAGAGCCCTTCCCGCCGCCCCCGCCCCCGCCATGTCCGCACAAAACCCGGTGCGTAGTCTCGCTGCAGCGTCCGTCGGCGTGTCTCACTACTGCGCCCACAGATCAGGAGGAAGCTCGTCATCGTCGGCGATGGTCTGTCGCTCTCTGCTCTCATTCGCTGCCTGCGTGCTCACGCTGCTCTTCTCCAGGCGCCTGCGGCAAGACCTCTCTCCTCTGCTCCTTCGCCCTCGGCGAGTTCCCAAAGGAATACGTGAGTCTCTTGTCGCTCGCGCCTTTGTCGTGCTGACGTGCTCCCCGCGTAGCAACCTAGTGAGTGCCTCGAATCAGCCCCCGCCTCGGACCCTGTGTTGACGCGTCCCAGCCATCTTCGAGAACTACGTCGCCGAGATTCGTTTAGACGGCAAGGCCGTTCAGCTCGCACTTTGGGATACCGCGTGAGTACATCTCTCCGTTCCACATCGTCCAGCGCAAGCTCTCGCCAGTCCCTCCATCCCCCAAACGAGTCTTCCCACCGTAATTTGCGACGCGTCCCGGTCTTGGACACCTGTCCTTCATTGCTCATGAACGCACATTGAGCCGTGGCCAAGGGCCTCCGCGCATCACCGCCTCCGTCGTCGCTATTCCATTCTGCGTTGTGCAGAAGGCGCAGCAGGTAATCCGTGCGCGCAACTGAACCACACGAGTCTTGGAGCGAGATAGGCTCAAGAACGGTGGCGGTAGTCAAGGTTTGCCTTGGCGCACGGCGTAGCTTCGCCACGCATGGCGCAGCGTCGGAGATGCGTGCTCTATGACCGTCAGCGCCTTCATGTCATCCCGAACGCGGCCGAGCAACGCCCCACAGTACTGCCTCGATGTCAACGGTGCTGACCATCTCCGTTCATTTCGCAGCGGCCAGGAGGAATATGAGCGCCTCAGGCCAATGTCCTACTCGAAATCGCACGTTATCCTCATCGCCTTCGCTATCGACACGCCGGACTCGCTTGACAACGTAACAGTCAAGGTGCGCATATCACTCCATCCAACTTACGTTGATTCTGAATGTCACAACGGAAATGCAGTGGATAGAGGAGGTGCGGTCAATATGCGGCTCACAAATCCCGGTCATCCTCGTCGGTTGCAAGTCTGATCTCCGGCCACCAGCTGGTGCGTTTATCCCAGCACGATTCTTCCGCTCTATCTGACACCCCATACTAGGCGCGCCAAATTACACTCAGTACGTCTCACGCGAACAGGCTGAGCGCGTTGCCCAGGCCATTGGCGCAAGAGCGTACAAAGAGTGTTCGGCGCTTAAGATTGAGGGTGTGGACGACGTGTTCGAGGCCGCAACGCGCGCGTCCATGCTTATGCGCGACGGCGTTCCCGCGCACGGCGGGCACCAGCACGGGCGACTCGGCGGGAGTGCGGGCCATCGGAGAGCGAGCAGCGGCGATGATTGGGAGGAGAAGGGTCGCTGTTGCGTCATCTGCTAGTCGGCCCCGGCGGGGGTACGACGCAGGTGTAGGATGACCGACCCGTACCGGTGCGAGTCGTTCTCCTGCGTTACCCTTCGCTTCCTACGTACGTTCTGTCCCCCGGTTCATGATATCCCTAATATCCATTATGACCCACCTCCCGCATGCCCCATCATTGTATCCTTGGATGCCCCCATGCTCCCTGCCGCTATTTCACGCCGCACGCGCTCGTACCTTCGCGCCGCCTCAAGGACTGGTTTCCCCGCCCCTCGTCGCACACATGATCACTGTATCCCCGCACACACTATACACTCACCCGCACCCCCACGCATCTCGCATCTCGCATTCTGCATTCGCGCATCGCACCGTCCACGCTCGTTACGATTGACCTGTCTTCCTTGATTCGTTGCGCGCGCGCCGATCCCCATATCCCCCCACGTCACTGCTTCACTTCACGCACGCATGCACGCACGCGCACGGACTTCTGGCTCGGAACGGACTTTTTTTGCTTTCTCTGTGTGTTTAGTTCTATCAGCTACTCTATCCTCTGTCTGCCCCCGTCCCCTCCCCCGCCCCCGTCCACCGTCCACCGTCCACCGTCACCCATCAGCGTATGGACTTCGTGTCTCCCGCGCTCCTACTTGCTACCCCTGGACATTGTGTGCATACCACTCTGTTCTCCCCCCTCTTCCGTCTCCCGTCTCCCGTCTCCCGTCGGTCGCTGCTCGTGTACGTAGCCCGTGGCACATCTGCCCTCTATCACTATCACTATTACCGGTCGATACGTCTCCGTGTCCGTCTTCGTCTCCGCTGTGCTCTCGTGCGCTGTCGCTGGGGTGTCCGGTCGCTGACATAGGTGGGTGGGGCTGCTGTTTTCTTGACGTTGCAGCGCAGGTGTAAGGTGCGTACCTTCGCGGTCGTTGAGCGAGTTCTGGATCTGGATTCTGAATTGGCTGACGTCATTGCTTAGGTATGTGCTGCGGCGCTGCGGCGGGCCTGTGGTCCGGACTCCGAGATGGCTCGGGTGCTTCCGGTCGGTGGTTTGAACCATCAAGTTCCTGGCGTCGAAATGCGGGAACACGCTAGCTCGCTCATGACATCAATGGTCGAACTCGAGTCTGGCGAGAGCCGGTGAGCGGGAAGTATTCGTCGTCTACCCGGAGTCTAAACGGTCCCCTTTAGATCCCGGGGCTTGTTAGCAGACCTGGACCCAGCTTGAGTTCTTGAGTTCTGTGATTGACGTGTTGCCAGGACCCACGGCGGAACGCTCGACAGCGGACGAGAGCTCGGTGCAGCATACTGGGATCGTAAGTGTCTTTCTCATTCCCGATGCTTTTGCGACTGGCACTCGGGCGTCGTCGTAACAGATCGTGGACCTGTATTTGGGCGCAACGTGAAGCTCGAAGCTTGAAGCTTGAAGCCCTGCACCCGCGCCCCGAAGAACCCGGCGGCTTCCACCTGTCCTTGCATGAAGTGAGTACGTATGCGTCATGCAGCTTCCTGCAGCATGCTACACACGACCGTCGCAAACACAGACGGCATGACGGAGACTGAGTTCTAGATCTACATCAGTGGGAGCTTCGCACCGCTTGCTGTAACTTCAAGTGAGGCACATGCACTCGTACTGTACTTGTCCGCGACTCCGCACGACCAGCTCAGTCCCGTCAGACCTCAGACCACGCACCCGACGCACCCGCGTTCGCGTCCTCCGAGCTTGCGCTGTCAAGGATCCTCTTCAACATTCGACCCGCGCTCTCGCCGCTCGTCCGCTCCTTCCGCCTCTCCGGCGCCCACCAGCTCGTCCGAGTGTCAAACTTACCCTCGACGGCACGGTATTCCGCCAGCAGCCTGTGCAGTGCGCCCGCTGCCCGCCCGTCCAGAGTCGGCTCGGAGGACGCAGATCAGTCGCAGTCGAGGAGCTTGCATGGGCCGAGCACGAACAAACCTGGCGCGAAGCCGCACGCGCGCGAGGGGCGGGAAGAGTGGCATAAGAGCATGTATAGCGATATCTGATACATAATACATAATCATATACATAGCAATCAAAGACAGCGGGAGGAAGCGGAGGAGCATAAATGGAAGAGCATGAGCGAGAAACTGGAATGAGAGAACTTAGAAGCGCGAGGAGAGCACGGTGAACAGCAGGGATTGCAGGCAGCGACCTGATGCTAGGAACGGCGAGATCGCGTACGTGTGCCGGTAGCTTGCGTCTGCATGCCCGCCGTCGCCGCAGTAGCGGCCCCACGCCGACGGGGTTGGGCCCTGCCGCCGGTTGAGCAACAGGTGCAGACCGTTTGCTCGTAACCCGCCTCGTAGGCTGCCGGGCCGGAGCAGGTGCCTTGGCTGGGTTCTTGGGAGGCGGCAGCTTGCCAGTCTTGCTGCGAGTGAGTCGCGTGGTCGTGGACGTCTGTACGGCAGCAGGCGCGATGGGTACGTTTGAGGGAGCTGGTGGCGCAGCGGGAGCGAGGGCGGGAGCGGGAGCGACCACTGCGACGACGTTAGCTGCGATGTTGGCAGCGCTGCGACTGCGCGTGACACGCCGCGTCGAAGACTCAGCGACTCGAGCGTCGCTGGGAGCAGGCTCCTTCGCAGCTGCGCCTTTGCGACGTCTGTTCGTGGGCCTCCCGACCGACGGGGCAGGAGGGGCGAGAGGGGCAGGAGCTTCTTCATGACCATGCGCCATGGGTGCCGCCTCAAGCTCCTGCGCTTGCGGAAGGTCTGTCTGGATGGGAGGATGGTCGTCCGCGGTTTCGTCAGCGACGGCGGGACCCTCCTCGGGCTGTGCATCCTCTACATCCATAGGGACATCTTGGGGCTCCGCGGGAGCGCCGGTCTCAGGATTGTCGACGGCGGCACTGGATTCCTCCTGCGCACGAGCGACTGCGACCGTCGAAGACTCTGCGAGAGCCTCGCTCTGAGCAGACTCCGTCGCAACAGCGCCTCTCTCACGTCTCTCCATAGGCAACCCGAGCGACGGGTCAGCAAGGACGGGAGCGTCGCCATGATCCTCCGTCATGGGTGCCGCGTCAAGGTCCTGCGCCTGGGGCATGGGGAAAGGACGACCGGAACGCGGTGCATCAGGGACGGCGGGACTGGCCTCGGGCCGCACATCTTCTACGTCCATAGGCACATCCTCGGTCTCCTTGGGCTCGACGGTATCAGCCTTGTCGACGGCAGTGCTGAACGTCGGCGCACGAGCGACGGCGACGGTCGAAGACTCTGCGACTGAAGCCTCGCTGGGAGCAAGCTCCGTCGCGACAGGGCTTCTGCGACATTTCTTGGTAGGCCTCTCGAGCGACGGCTCAGGAGCATCAGCGTGGGCCTCCGCGCTGAATGTCGCGTCAAGGTCCTGCGCCCGGGGTAGGTCGGGGATGACAGGATGATGGTCCTTCTGTGTGTCAGCGACGGCGCAATCATCCTCGGGCTTTGCGTCCTGCGCGTCCATAGGGACATCCTCGGCATCCTTGTGTTCGACAGTCTCAGCCTTGTCGGCGGTGGCGCCGTCGGATTGCGAGGTACGAGAGACGGCGAAAGCTTGCAACAAGAACTCCGGGAGGACAAACTCGCGCTGTCGGTCGGCAATGACGTCGTTGGGGGCCAGACCTTTGATGTCATATATCTGTGAATAACACTCGCAATCAGGCGGTGATCTCCCAGTGCCGCCAGATTTTTGTAGTCCTGCTCCTTCGGTTCAACGATTAACGGAGCCAACGGGGCTACAGAGCGTGGAGGGCTTTGTGTTGAACCGGCACCGAAAGTCTCCTCGGGAGAGACGGCGAACTCGTCGAGATAGTTGTCAGAACCTTCCTCGATGGTCGGGAGGCCCTTGCGAGGACTCGGGGTAGGAGTTCCTTCCCGTATTCGCTTCGATCTGGGCTGGCTCTGCCATGTGAGTACGACGTAGCGAGAGTGGAAGATGTGGAGAAGCTCCGAGATGAGTTGATTGATGGGGTGCCCCTCTACGACCTGACCGTCCGGGGTGGAGAAGGTGACAGGATCGAGGGAGAGGTTGAGCACGGGGCGAACGATGATAGAGTCCCGTTTGGCCGCAGGGCAGGTCATGCGCTCGTCCTTCGCGATAAACGACCAGCCTGCGAAGTACTCGTCCAGGAACTTCTGAATACTGCTCAAGGTGCTTTGCATGCGTCGCACGAGGACGTAGATGAGAACATGCAAGAACGCCTCCAGCTCGTCTGCGATGGTCGGAGGCATGTAACAGTGGTCGAGGAGGTAGGCGGACATGAAATGCCAGGTGCCCTGAAACACTATGATGAGAGACTATACACTGGACATATTGAGAAGCATAGCGTACCGTCCGTTGAGGCTGCGTGGCCACCTTCTTGTCCGCATGCTTGGCGAGCTCCCAGTCCGCGAGGATTCCATCCAGAAAATGCAATACTTGCCTGATTGCGTGCGGCGGACGTGTGGGTAGATCAGCAAATTGCCTGCGCTCACGTCTCGGTGCATGTACTTGCACTTGGTCCATGCCAACCCATGAGCTGCGATACATATTAGCGAGCAAGTTCAATCACATTGTCGAGGCTACTTAATCCACTCACCGGTGATGCATCCGTAGATGATACGAACCAGCTGCTTGCTGCTCGTGAATGCGGTTAGGGGAAGGCAGATCTCCTTGACAACAAGCCGAGTGTGGACCATGTGGCGCAGGCCCGCTCCTTGAATATGACCAATCATCATCGCCCAAGTTCGTTTTAGCCCTCGTTGCCCGGTGGGTGTACGTGGTGGCGCAGGCGCAGTCGAGTCGGCGGGGTAGACGGGTGCGTCGGGCGCCGAGGGCATGAAGTTGTCGGGCTGGGTCGCATCCCGACCGGCAAATGGCCATGTGGCGGGGGCACCATCCGGCTTCTCCTGTAGAGAGGGCTTCGCGTGTTCCACACCGTTCACGACCCAGTTCTCGGGTTGCGATGGCGCCCTCACGAGAAACGGTGGCATTTTGGGATCGACCTGCTTTCGCGCAATGTCGGGACGATACATAGCGTTCTCGGTCTCCTGCACGCGCAGTACGGGGCAGGCTTGACGGTCTCGTCCCCTGCTTCGCGAGGAGACTCAGAGGCACCCGATTCCGCATCAGCTTTGCCATCCGAAGGACCAGGCTTGGCCTCATCTGGCGGGAAGAAGACGTCGCTGTGTTGCACGACGGTCGGAACGTTCGTGACGCCGTTCGCGTTGAGTATGGAAAGTATGGTGCCTTCCGACTCGACGCCGGTGTAGCACGCCCGCCAGGAGTCCTTCAGGAACACGAACCGCTGCGTCTTCCATTCGAGGGCGACATAACCACGAGTGCCGCGACCGATCATGCCGAAGCAATGAAGATGTGCTTCCCGACGAGGTAGTCCTGGCCAGCGACAGTGAGGCGGTATCGAGGGAAGGCACGGTCTTCTTTGAGCGATTTCCGAAACAGTTCGCGCACATGCGAGAGGACGGGGACGACTTTCGGAGGCGTGGTGTGTCCAGAGCAGGTGCAGGTAGGATCACAGTGCAAGTCTGTGTCGTCACCTGACAGCGATCCATAGGTGACGGTCTCCTCCGGGTTGGTGAAGACTTCGTGGACGTCGCCCTCGATCAAGCCCTCGTGGAATCAAGGTCGTCCGAGATTGACTGGGAGAGTAGATCCATGCGTGCCCAGCCGCAAGAACCCGGCAATAGACGAGTGGCGGTAGTGTCGACGCCTTGCTGCGCACGGTTGAGCTTCGAGAGCGCGTACGTCACCTTGAGAAGAGCCTTCGTACCATCGACTGTGCGGATGTAGTCGATTGCCTCCGTCACCGTCACACCAGATCGGTCCCAGCACAACACGCGGAACATGTTGCCATTGACGAAGAGGAGGAAGGCGGCATGCCGATGTTGGTAGGAGAAGAGGCATTCGGCGTACGCCATGATCTGTCCACGTACTGCCCTGCGAGTCTTGGCCGATGAGTCGGGGTCATGCCCGGCGATGTCGTCGAAGGGGTCATTAGCAGTACCGCCTTTCTTGAACTCGATGAGGAACTGCATCTCGGGCCAGTTGGGGAGTTTCTTAGTGATCCGCTTTCGGTCAGACTCGTGGATGAATGAGCCGTCAATCTTGTTCATAGCCTCGTCGTTGGGATAGTAGTGGTGGTCAGAGATGTTGAGGAAGTGGTCGGGGACTAGTTTGTGCGCTTTGTCGACTTTCTCCTGCAGTCTGCCAGTCAGCGTCCAGACAACTAACGAGGAGAAAACCACGCACCCATACGTTCGACAGCTTCTTCTCTGATGGATAGCTCCAAGCCTTCTTCGCACCCGTTTTGTCTGGCATGACGCCGAACGCTTCATTGAACGTGTACCACACCTTATCGACAAATGTATTCGCTCCTCGAGCCTGTTCGAAGTCCTCGCCGGCGCCATGGAGCTTGTCCAGCTTGAACTGTTCGAGGCACATCAGAACTGTGGTTCTGGGGGCGTCGTTCATCGCGTTGTTTCGTTTCTTATCGGCCGGAATGGATATGTTGATCTCGGGGTTGCGGTTGGGGTCGTGGGTCTTGTGTCTGTCGACACTGAGGGGGGTACATTGAAGATCGGGAAAGTCAGGATCCTGGTCACCCAGATCACCCATGATGGTTGGAGGGAAGAGACACGAACCTTCAGACGCGAAGACGCGCTGCTTTATACCGTTGGGAGGATGGTTACGGATGACCGTGCCCCTAAAGCGGTGGCTCACGCGGTCTGGCCAATCACGCGATGAGACAATGCGCAGCGACCATTATTGTCGACCGAACGCACCAGATTAAGCGGACAATAGCGCGCACTGTTCTGACCGCTATTGTTTCGGGGAGGCAGGTTCTTGCGGTGGCGGGGCGTCGCAGGGCGTGGACTGAATGCTCCTTTGTCCGCTCAAACCTGAATGACGCGCTGATCTCTTGAGGCAGTCAGTACAGAGCGTTCGTTACAATCATCGTGACGTTGCTTACAGCACGCGTTTGCAGAATTTCGTCCTGAAGATTTGGTGGTTGGGGGCAGGAACGGAGCCGCCGACGACGCGACCGTGACTTGTCACCGGCGCTAACATGTCCCAGTCGTAGCGCCAGCCCGACGATGAACTAGCAGACGGTACTTTGTAAGGCAGCCGTCCGATGCAGTGATGAGCCGTAAAGCATGGGAGCTCTATTTAATAACATAATTCAACATAGGAATATCTGGCGGCCTGACGATATACTTACTTACTCCCGTGACACTGTGGCAGAGGCTACACGGTAAACCTACCTATTGTGAGTAAGTGGCAGTCCCGCTGCTTGTGAACATCATGCCATCAAGCCCATACATCCACGACGCCCTTCCTGCTCGCCCACACGCGCTGTCGGACTGTGCGAGGGTCCCGGGAAGTGTGCACCTCGACACTCCGAGCGCGGTTAGAATCCAGTAAACAAAGGCCTGCGCGACCCCGTGAGCGGCTCAAGCCAGCATTCGATTGTGCAGCCGGGCGAGGATGAGGAACCAACCCGGCGGCTAGAAATCTCACGTACGAGCTGTGAGCGACACCGCGTCATTGATCTGACGGAAAGGTGAGGTATACTCATAACCACTGACCACGAGCTTGACTCGGCCAAAACGGAGTTTAATCTGTCCCTTCGTCATTGAGCTTCGTATCCCCTCGTATTCCTATGAGGAGAGATGAATAAGATGGTGCATAGAGTCATTCTACTTCAGCAGCTTCACTTGCCTACTAGACATAGTCGCTCAGAACCCCCGCCCGATGACAGCCATTCGACGAGAACACCACCGTGCGCGTGACCGTGTTATTGTGCTCGATGACTGTGACGAGATTCGTGTAGTCCGCGCGGTTCTACAGCTGCACGGTCTGGTGTCACGACGCAGTCGCAATGTAGTTCTCGTCTGGCGAGAATAGCGCCGCGCTCATCATGATCCATGTGGTCGTGGCCGTCGAGCTGAGGGGACTCAGTAGTGGTATTCGAAGTCCCCGTCTATTAGAGGGCAGGACTTTGAATACCCCCAAGGGAGATGGAATAGGCCGGCTGGCGCAGCTTGAACTGGCGCAGGGGATAGAAGACGGGGGGGAGGTCGAATAGAGTGCGTGGCGCCGGCCCAGGACCTGGCAGGGGAGATAGAAGAGGACGAGAAGTCGAATAGAGTCGGGGAGATCGAAGAGAGCTGTGTAATGGTCGAAAATAATAATTATTGCCATTAACTAAGTTATCCATAGGGTGCGCGAAGAGGACCCGCCATTCCTGCTCCCTCCCCTCCCTCGCTGCGCTCGGGGGTCCCCCAAGCCGGGAGCACTCAGGCGGGCACACTAAAGCCTCGTTCGCGCGATAAATCTATACCGGCGCCCTTCGGGGGCAGGTACTGTTGAGGGCGCCTAACCCTAACAACCTAACCAACTAACTTAACCTAACAACCTAACCAAAGCCCTAACCCAAAACCCTCACTCTAACTCCGCTTATACGGGGAGATAGATCTTCGAAGTCCCGCCCTCTAATAGAGGGGGGAATTCGAATACCACTACTGAGAGTACTGTCGAGCTCGCTTGACGCTGAACAATCGACCATAGACTTCCACTGACTCGCCCGAATGCGGAAATGATCTGCTGCCCGTCCTCCGTAAACGCGACGAGCGACATGGGCCCCGTGGGCCATACGACTTCGCAGAAGGGCCTAGGGGAGACAGACAGACATCATGGTCAATATGTGCTGTCGGAGGGCGACTGAGAGCCGCTTACTTTGACTATGTACCGGACGGAGACAGAACTTGAGATCTGGCACTGATTCAGAGGCCTGAGACCTTGTGCCTTCGGTGCCTGTGTCGATGTCGGCGATCCTCTCAATTTAAGTAAGCCAAGTATACAGAGAGGCCGTGAGTGCGCGCTGCCATGCTAATCAAAGGTGCCCGAGCCGAATAAGTAGAGTTGCCGATGCACCTATGCAAGCGCAGCTGTGTCTATGCCAGGGCCTTATAGCTCAGTGGTAGAGCGTGCGATTGCAGATCGCAGGGTCTCGTGTTCGAACCACGATGAGGCCTCTGCTTCAACGGTGTGCAATTTTTGGTTCGTTTCATCCCAATCTCATTCACCTGTTCTTTTGCTCCGGGTCTTCTTGCTCAGAGATCCCGTAGAGTCCGTGTTGGAACTTCGTACGTGACATACTACTGCTCCGTCTGAGACCGTAAGCTCATAGCCGGGCTGATTGTTGACCTAACTCCTCCCGTTGTACTTTCTAGCGTAAGTTCTCGGCGACACAACTACTATGCATCAGTGATCTTGCAGGGCTCTGCTTCTCCTGCCTTTCTTTGTTCTGAGTCTTGCGAGCTGAGAAACCTAGAGTTGTTCGTCACGTGGGTTGCAATGAGCCGTCTATGCAGCGTGTCGTCAGTCGTAACTTACGTCCCGCGCTCTCCCCATCAACTCCTCTCTCGCCTCCTCGGAAGGTGCTAACGAACGCACACAGGAGCCGACAAGTACAGGCACAACCTGTGCACTGTAGCACAGAAGCACGAAGGATCTGCTGCATTCGTTGCATCCCGACGACCGACACGCGTCAATAGGTTCGCTGCGCATGCGGTGCTTTGTGGACGGCCATGGGAACCACTTCTCCTTCGAACGTCGAGAGACTCTAGTGCGAGCGGCGGGCTCTTTATCCACCTTGTACAGCCTTGGATCTCCGCCCGTCAGTTGTGTGGTAAGGACGCCGCGTGTCGTGCTTCTGGGATTCCTCAATGCACTGCCAGTACTGGTTGGTGAGAGAGTCCAATAATCTGCTTGTCGATGGTCGATAACGCGGTGCAATGTCAACTCTACAGCTTCTACTCCAGCGTGCGCGCAGCGCGGGCGACATGCTATAAGTCGCTGCATCCTGTCCTCGGCCTCCGTGTCTCTCGTGAATCACGCCCCGCCACCGTCGCGACTCCATCCTCCGATTCCCCGGCCGGTAGCTCAATAGCTTGCTGCGTCCAAATCTCCGACTCCCTCCCATCTCCTGCTGGCGCTGGTCAGCCCAGACATGTCCTTAAGCACGCTCCCCGACTACGAGCTGTACGCCCGCCTCCTCCTCCCCCTCGGGCGCGGCTATCCCCTCTGGCGTCCCACCGGCACCCGCCTCGGCTGCAAGTCCGCTGATCAGTCTACTAGGATGGGCGACGTCGGCGTGCTGTCCCGCGGGGGTTCACCACGCTATTCAACGCCATGGACGCGGAGGCGGCCCTAGAGCAAGAGCAAGGAGGCGACGGTGACGGCGACTCCCCGTTCCCAGACGACTTCCAGCCGTTTAGACCGAATAACCTCGTGACGTGGGAGGGGACTGCGTTAAATCAGCCCTTTCTGTGCAGTCGGGGCATTGAAGAGGCGGAAGTGAGCGCGCACGCGGATTCGATGTGAGTGCTCCTGTAACCGCAATTTGGAATCTCATTCTGAATCTGCGTATGAACCCCGCCTCCCGGCCCCTCTTGCCGCTCCGTTAGCTCTATGCACGCCAAATGGACAGACCTGTCTGGGGCGGTGCTCGCGCTCGCGCTGCCGACGTATACGCGCAGGATCGAGAGCAAGAGAGCCATCGCGATGTACCTGAAGCAGCACTACGCCAGCTGGGTCGCGCTTGCTACACGGATGGACCTCGACGTCAGCACGAACGACCTAGTGTTCGTGTCCGGGACGACGACGACCACCGCATGCGGCGTTCTGGCGTACTGTTCTCCAGGCGAGGGCGATGCGGGAGCGGGCGAGTCCAACCTGAACGTGTCCTTCGAGGAGCGCGAGGGGGCGATACGCGCGGAGCTGGACGGCGCGCCGATCCCGGCGGACAGGACGTGCAGCTATAGTGTCGAGAGAGGCCCCGGCGGTCGCGGTCTTTCGGGGACTCGGAAGGGCGGATGGGGGGCGCGCTGTGCGTATTTGTGCACTACTACAAGATGAAGAGGAGGCTGTGGTGGTGGAGGGCGATGCAGGCGGGTGCGGGTCCGCATGAGCTCCCCAGGGGGCCGGACGATGAGGGCGCGTCCTCTTGTTCGAGTGGGTCGCAGCGCGGCGCAGAGCAGGGGGATGAGAGATATGCCACGGTACGTTCCAGTCCCTCCTTTCGTGTGGTATTGCTGCGGGACTGATGTACGCGCGCTATTGACAGCGTTACGATCCGGTGGACGACCTGCTGAACTATATTCTTGAGGTACGTAACTTCTCACAGCTGCTTTAGTATCACCGCAGTGAGTGCTTACTACCCTTACCTGGGCGATAGAACTCAGCGGCACACTGCGCGATCGCGTCCACCCACGATGCATGCGAGCTGCTCCAGGTCCGTTTGGTCTTGTCTTTGTCTATCGTTTCAGGGATGCTCATAAGTAGCCCTCGTGCTATCGCAGATGTTTGCTTCCGGGGAGTCAGAAGACCTTGCCGCGGTGCTGAAGCGTGCAGCACCGCGCGTTGATGTCGACGACGACGGTGGTAAGTCTGCACGACAAGTATGTTCCTTGCACCATGTCTGATGTGTACCTCGTAATAGTGGGGATGTTGTTGCTTGAAGAGCCTCGAGCGAGTGCGCCGAGCGCCGCCTCTGTCCTGGTCTCCCAAGGCTGGCAAGTCCGACGCCGGACATGTCGTCCCTTGTGCTCGCCGAGATGGCAGTTGCTTGTTCCGTCGGTACTGACTGCAGCTTGTTGAAGGCAAATGGTGGGTACGACACTTTTCATCATTTGACGTGAACTTGGCTTGAAATGATCGGACAACCGATAGGACTTCGTTTCTGCTTCTCATCTGTGCAATTGACATGTACTGGTAGTGTAAAAATCCTCTTCTACGAACTACCGCAACGCTCTACTCCTGCGGATGCGAGCTGGAGGAGCGGGACACCGTGCGTGATGCGCGCATCTCCACATTTGGAAATTCCCGCCAATAGGCGCGGGACGCAAATTTGGCTCTTGCTTCACCTTGAACTCCCCCCACAACAACACGAACACGACCTATCATTTTACCAAGCCTGAGCTTCGACTAAATGAGATGAAGGCCGCCCAGAGGCAGATTCTGTCTACGAATCGTTTATGTACCAGCGAACAAGCTGCTGGCCGCCAGTTCAAGTTGGCCCGCGCAGCCACCCACGCGATGAGGTGAGCAATCATCCTGAATTTTGCGACGCGCGAGGTATGTAATACTTTGGTGAGTTCCTGATGGACTGCTTCGAGTTACCCCAAGTCCCGCAATTGCCCTTAGAATGACCAGCACTGCAGAACATCTCCTGGGGCCACCGCCGAAGACGGAAGAGGCTAGAGCGCACGCAGCTCAGGTGACAGACTAGTCTCGGCGCGATGCTCGAAGAATATTCAGTTGATCATGCTCGGGTTGTCCTGCAATCAAAGTGAGTACCCCATTGACACGACTCTGCTGCTGCAACTCGAGATGTCCTGCCCTCCAGGAATCAGGCTCGCCAACTCCGTTGTCTGGTCCACTCCACGCTCTCTCTCAGAGCGTACTGGCGGCCCTATGTGCCAACATGATTGAGATGCTTTCTACGACTTCTCTGGTGTGGTCCTATTCCACCGCCTTCTCGGACTCAGCCGAGCCATGTGTTGTGGGCGTCCTGGGAAGCCTCATGGCATGCTATGGCCTGCGATCGTAAGGCGATCCTAGGACAGCCTCGTCCGTGTGCTCATCTCACCGCCATCGTCAGTATCTGTGTAGAGGATTGCTATAGCATCTCTGGCCTTTGCTCTATCCATCGCGACGACATCCTCCCTACTCTTGAAACATCAGCATGAGCGGCTTCCGCGACACTCCTCACGCCTGGGATATCTACGCGGAGCAGCTATTCCACCACGGGCACGGACTCCCTCTTTGGATGCCTGATCCGGACCCGAGTGCGAGCGAGGTTGCAATCGGAGACGTTGGGTGGATGAAGAAAGGCGGTTTCTTGCAGCTCTTCAACGCGAGAAAGACGGCGGACGAACAACCCCTGCGCTATGGTGTCCCCGATGACTACACCCCGTTCGATCCGCCTAATGTCGTAGTATCGGGCCCTCACGAGCGCATCCTCCAGCCGTTTCTATACAGCCGCACTGTCCGCGAGGTCGATGTCTCTGGTGGAGCATCCGCTGGCGTGTGAGTGGGTGATCTCGATGTCCGAACCCTCCGAACTGACGCCACTGCACAGGCCTTCGCCCATTCCGGTTGCTTCTGGAGGCGGCAGCTTCAGCTTCAAATGCGGCGCGGACGCGGGGGCCTTCCTCATGTTCTCCCCGAAAGGTTACTCGAGGGACATCGAGTCAAAGCGCCACATCGTGAACTACATGCGTGAACACTTCCAGCACTGGATGAACTTCGCCGACAAGTTTGGGCTCGATCTGAAAGAGGAGGACCTCTTCTTCGTCTCCGGGACAACCAAGACTTGTAGATGGGCTGTCGCTGCCTTCCAGGGTCAGTACAAGAAGAAGCAGGGGATGGTGACCGCCGACTTCAGCTCCGCGGCGGGCCTGAACTTGTCGGTCAGCATCTCCAATCAGTCGCTCCCCCAACCCTACTATGGCACGGGCCCGCGCAGACGCCCCGGCTCGTCAGCGCCATCTGCCCTACGAGCTTCAGAGTCTCCAGATGAATCGGAAATACAAGAGCCGATTGACCAGTGCATATTTATGCACTATTACAAGATGAAGCGTCGAATCTGGGGAAAGATACCGATGAAAGCTGCGGCAGGCCCGGACGAGCTGCCTTCTCCCGATCCCGAGGATGGCGGCCTCGATCCAGTAGCGGCGGAGGATGATTCCGCATCAGACGAAGAAGGGTCAAGGAGACGCAAGGTGCTCACGGCCGTGCTCTATAATGCACAAATTCTGACTCGCCTCCAGCAGTTCGACCCAGTGAACGACCTTCTCGATTACATCTTGCAGGTGAGAAAGTCCCTCATCATAGCTCACTCGACGTTCACTCAATGCGAGACCCGTAGAACTCCGAGGCTTCCATTGCCATCGCATCTGATCGAGACTTGTATGCTCTCTTCAAGGTGCGCCTACCGTGGTTGTGTTGCGAAGCTGTGCATTGACTTCGGTGAAGGATCAGGAGTTTCCTTATGATGTCACTGCCGCTCTTCAAGAATTGCAACCGAGCATTGAACTGGACGAACACGGAGGTGAGTTTGATACCCATGATATATGGCGACATATGGCACGCGCTGACAACTTGCAGTGGGCACCGTGTCTGCAGCCATTGATTTCAGCAAGACCATCACTGCGGACGAGCCAGACCCGGTTGATGTCCCTGCAGAGGCCACAACGGACGTGTTCGGTGAGTGACACAGACGTCATACCTGAATCAGGCTACTAAATGTGCCTGCCAAACAGCCCACGGACCGCAAGGTATAGATAGTCCCCCACGTGCGCATTCACCCACCGACGGAGGCGACGGAGAGTCAAGCAGGAAGCTGCTTAATCTCGGCCCCCCGGCCAGCGTGCATGACGGTTCCGTCACCGCGATCACCTACTCCGCAGATGGCAAGTACGCTGCGAGCGGGTCCGAGGACACTACGATCATACTATGGGACGCTCCGTCGAATAACGCACTTCACACGCTCTCTGGCCACTCCGATACTGTGTCCTCCCTGGCGTTCTCGCACGACAACCAGTATCTTGCATCGGGCTCGAGCGACGAGGAAGTCATCCTCTGGACAGTCCCGGGCGGCCAGGAGTACAAACGTCTTAGCCCGGGAGTACCAGTGCATACTGTCGCATACACGCCTGACGGATCCAAGCTCATCGCCGGCGCGTACGACGGATCGATGCGTATCTGGGACACGGAGACCTACGAGCTGTCACGCGTTATCCAGAGACACGTCGCCGTCATCACCTTCATCATCTTCACCTCCGACGGTCGTCTCATGGCGACGGGCGGAACCGAGAGCGACTGCTACATCTGGGACCTGGCGACGCTGGACCAGGGAGAACCGAAGACAGTCCTGCAGGGGCACAAAGGCATGGTCTGCGCGGCCGCGTTCTCCCCCGACGGGAACCGTATCGTGACCGCCTCCGATGACGGCAGTGCTCGCATCTGGAAGACAGAGACGGGCGAAGCTCTCGTCATCCTGCACGAACATACCGGCCCCGTGTGGACGGTCGCGTTCTCCCCAGACGGGAAGCGCATCGCGTCTGGCTCGAGCGACTCCACCGTGAAGGTGTGCGACTCATTCAGCGGAGAGCGCATTTTCTCGCTCGATGGGCACGATAGCATGATCAACGCGGTGCAGTTCTCCCCTGGAGGACAGTTCATCGCGTCGGCGGCGTCGGACAACACGGTGCGGCTGTGGAATGCGAAGGACGGGTCGTGCGTGGCGACTTTCAACGAACATAGCGATAATGTGACCAGCGTGCTGTTCTCACCGACCGACGGGACGCTCATGTCGGGGTCGCACGACGGGACTGTCCGTATCCGACCTCTTATGACTGTATGATGGGCGTAGTGCAGATTCAGACGTTTACTGCCAAGAAAGAAGGATATATCAGACGGAAACATAGACAGAAGAAGATAACTACATGGCTGTGGATCATGTAAACGTATGGAGCAACAACTCGAATGCGTCGGTCTACAGTCCGAAGTTGAACAGCGCCTTCTGCACGCTCTCCAAGCGTTTCTTCTTCGACAGAAGCTCGCTACGGAGAGTCACAACCCCGGGTTCCTCAGCGATGTACGAGGCGCAACGAGCGTCGGCAGTCGACGTCCCCACCCCAAGCTTCTCGAGGAGCACTGGCTGGAGTCCCTCGGCGAGTGTATACAAGAAATGCTGATCGATGGATAGGGGGATGTAGTCGATCACGCGCTGCAGACACCCGGGCTCAGCTCACGAGAGAAGTCGCGTCGATTTCCGGGGAGGAACTCACCTTATACGCGACATAGAAGTACGCGCGGACTTCAGCCATGAGCTCAAGTTCCTCCTCAAATTGGTCCGGAGGGTTGAGCTTCCCAAGGTCTTCTTCCTTCACCGTATAGCCGAGAATGGAGAGGGCCGCGAGGGCGCTCTTCAGCTCCTCCTTCGTGGGCAACATCACCGGACCCTGTGGACGCGCCCGTTTGTACTGCGCGAGCTGCTTAGCGCGCTTGTCAGCGAAGTAGTGCGTGTTCTGAGTGAACGGGGTCGCCGCCTCGAGCGCAAGGATGATTTTGATGTGATCGGTTGTGCGCTGAGAGTGGATCTGGAGTTGTTCCATGATGATCGGTCTAGGAAGTACGGCATATGTGAGCGCAGCGATATGTCTCCGCTGATATGGACTCACGATATGAGAGCCTTCAGGTGTCCGAAGCGGGCGAATTGCTCCTTGATGATGTCGCTCAGGACATCCTTGAACGCTTCCTGGACGCGCTCGAAGCATGTCATTGCGTGGTACTCCCAGGACTGCTGGAAGTCGCGCATGAAGGACCGCTTGGCAGCGTAGGGCACGTTGTTGGGAAGTTCGCGTGTGATGCAACTGTATAAGGCACGTTAGCAAGCTCATCCGAAAACAAGACATATTGCGCACTCTTTGATCCTCTTTCGTACATCGCCGAGGTACATTACCGGAGCACTGACGGCGTCAGGCTCCTTGCGGCCAACGGTGCTATCCGAGCCTTCGTCGTCAAGTCTCGTGTATTTCGAGGTGTGCTTGACCTTCTCCTGCAACGGAACAAATGCGGGTGCTGTTTGTCGGATGGCGGATTTGAACCTTTCGAACGTATGTCTGTTGCTCTGCACAAGATTGGCGCAGGCAGGAGACCCATGCACGTGCTGCATGACTTCGGCACAGAATGTCACCACTAGGTTGAGCACGAAAGCGGCAGGCTCCGTAGTCACAAGTGGTGGGAGAGCACTGAGTTGCTTCTTACATGCAGCGAGTTGGGTGGAGACCTCCCCGATCAACTTAGGCAGGCTGCATGCACGAACACGCGCGTCAGAGCGAGGAATGCAATACAGCACAGTCAGTACTCACGAGTCGCTGATGATCTTCGTGAGGAGTTCGCTGATGCTCTTGACGAGGTTGAGCGTCCCAAAGCGACCTTGCGAGATGGATGTAGACCAGGGAGCCGTCGTCCTGAAGAAGTCGGCTTCTGCTGCTCGTGCCTCGGACGTAGAGACACCCGAGAGCCGTTTGTCGTCGTCAGGTTGGCGCGTGCAGAAGTATCCGTGTTTGAGCTGGTGACGACGGCCTTCTATGACGTCTAGCCACATCTCTCGACTCTTCGTCGAGCCGGTAGGGAGCGTGTCTGGCTTGGTCAGCACGCCTGAACAATGTTACGATGAGTTCGAGTGCTCGGTATAAGCGAGAGATCGGATACTTACCGATAGTACGGAGGCCCTCCGGGTCGGCTTGCTTGGCGATGCGGGCAGCTTTCTGATTCTCGATGTCATCTACCAGTGCGATCGTTCAGAGTTGTGATAAGCATAGAACGTTTCTGAGACTGCTCACCGCTCATTGGTAGCGTGACGAGAATGAGGCAGTTGCCCCCACATAGGACTTCACGAGATCCTCCACCAGCTGAACTACCTCCGGCTCCGCATTCTGGACAATCCCTAGATGACATGTCAGAAACGGACGAGGAACACATGGTCGTAGTGTATGCGTACCCGGGAGATCTACGAAAGAGAGATCCACGAGGTCGGGACCAGCCAAGTCGACGCAGATCACGTTCCGCGAGAACGCAAGGGGCTTCGCCCCAGGGACCTTCGTATCGCCCGCCCTCAAGGCTTGGATGTCAATTTCGAGGAAGTGCGAGAGCGGGACTGTGGGGTTCAGGATCGCCGCTTGGGCGCGCCGAAGCATGGGTTCTACGTCCTCTTTCTCCGTGAAGCGCGTCCCGAACAAAACCTCGCTGACTTCGTCGACTCGATCGCCGTTAATATCGAACTCCCATCGAATCGAGATCTGACATGACCAAGAGTCCGGCATGTTGGCCAGACGGCACTCCATCGGGCAACGAGTGCACGTTCCCGCATCGCGAGGAACACTGATCTGTTCAAGACGGGTGTCTGGAATGAGCGGAGGGTTTCCCGGAATCAGAGAGCCAACAGGGACTTACACCAGAGATAGCTTCGACTAAGCTGGACTTTCCGGCGCTCTGGTTGCCGATGACGACGATACGTGGCAAGTCCAAGAAGACTTGGGCACTGCGACCGGCAAAGGTAGAGGTATGTCAGCACCCTCCGACAGAACGCCGCGAAGGACCAACGTCCTGAATCTACGCACCCCAAAGCCCGAAGGGTCGTCACGAACTCTATGAGTTCTTTGGTCGTCCGAGCATAACCGGTGTCACCGATGAGCGCGTCGGCCTTCGAGTCATGGGAGTCTGTAGATATCATGCTTAGTGGAGAGGCGAGAGGGGCGATTGAGGTCTGGTCGACTCGACGCTCGACCTCGCACTATATACCGCATGTATCGTGCACGTTGTCCCCATGTTACGTCCTGGGGCGTGGACTCCTCGTTTGGACTCCTCTTGGCTCTTTACCACCACCATCGGCTTTTTCCCACGCTCAAACTCGCCCAGGAGTCGGGTTTGAAGCGTGCGGCACATTTGGAACTGGTCTCTAGAGAGCTAGCTACAGTAGAATTGGGAGTACTACGGAAGAGATGGCATCTTCGGGGGCACAAGTCGGACGACGACGCCAGCACCGACAGCATCGCAGCCGCGCACTAGGCGCCAGCCCACTACGTCGACAGCCTCAACACTATCTTCAGCGGACCTGTTCAAGCAGTACACCGTCGAGATCACGGACGCTAAGAAGGCACACGAAATACTGGCGGGACGGTTCCTCGTACCGTCAAACATGGCGCCGGCAGTCGAACACTTACTGGCGGCTCTGCTCGCCTTGGCGCAGGCGAAGCCGGGACAGGCGGTAGCGGTTCAGTCGCTGGTCGCGCTGCATTACTATGCTAAGGCAGCATTCGAGACGGAGCTGGCGAAGGGTGTGGCGGAAGCGGTGGGAAAGAGGCTGGACGTGCAGGTGTCCACGGCTATTAAGGCAGCGACGGCGGACGCGCGCAGGCAGATTGAAGGCATGGTGAAGGGCATGCAAGAACAGGTGGGAGAGTCAAGACGGTCGATGGGTGAGGCGGTAGCGGGTGCGACCAGGCTGCTGGAAGAGGTCAAGGGTGTCGTCGCGGACGGGGCAGCTGCAGGCCCTGAGCACGCAGGTGAGTCGCAAATATCGGGTCCGAGGACGTACGCACAGGCACTCCGCGGCCCCGGGTCGGTTCCATTGTCTGCACAGTGTGCTAGAGCAGTGGCGAGGGCGCAGCTTAGGGAGAAACAGCTGCTGGTGGACGGCCTCACGCCGGCGGACGATGAGCAGCTCTCGGCCGCGGTGTTAGTGGCGAAAGCACACATGGCGCTGAATATCATGCGGGATGAGCACTACCACGAGTTGCCGGAGGGCATCAAGGTGCTGGCTGCCTCCATGCTACCGAACGGCGGAGTAATCTATGAGTTTGATAGTGTGGCCAGCGCAGCCTGGATAAAGCGCGAGGACCATATAGGAGACTTCCAGAGGGGACTTGGAGTAGGAGCGCAGGTGAAACCGCGCCACTACAAGGTGGTCGCTGAATATGTCCCGGTGTCGTTTGACCCGGAGAATGCATACGATCTCGCGGCGGTGGAGAGAGACAATGACATACTGCACGGCAATCTAGTGACGGCGCGCTGGATTAAATCCCCGGAGAAGAGAGCTCCGGGGCAACGCGTCGCGTTTCTACTGATCTCTTTCTTGACTGCACAGGATGCCAATAGAGCGGTGGCTGACGGCCTGTACATCGCGAGCAAGCACGTCACGGTGCGCAGAGATCAGGAGGAACCGCAACGGTGCGCCAAGTGTCACAAGTACGACCCACCGCATCTCGCGCGCGACTGCAAGGCTATCCACGAGACGTGTGCCACCTGCGCGTCGATTAACCATCGCACCGCAGAATGCCCCGTCAGAGTGCACGACGACTTCTGTTGTGTCAACTGCGACCAAACGCTCGGCCATGCTGCATGGGAGAAAAGCTGTCCGGCGTACCAGAGGGCGGTCAAGAAGCTACGTGCCCGGAGGCCTGAAGCCGGATTCCGTTTCTTTCCCCTGGCTGACGATCCGTACACCTGGGAGTCGGTGGACGGAGGGGAGTGCCTCTTCCAGGAGGGCGGAGTACAGCGAGGCACGCGCCGGTCATCTAAACAGCTAAGTCGCTTCACGCAACCTGTGACCTCGCCGCAGCGTTCAGGCGATCTGCTCAGTGACTTGATTGTAGATGCAATAGACAGCATAGATGGCACCCCCCTCTCCCCGACCTCTGCCTGATGCAAGACACGCTCACGACACTTCGGGTATGGCAGCAAAATCTTAACAAGTCGCTCGACGCCCAAAGCTATCTCATCAACACGGCGAAGGAAGATCAATACGACGTTATTGCGATACAGGAGCCGTACATGGACTGGAATAAACTGACACGCGCGCACTCCCGCTGGATCGTTCTGTACCCTTGTGGGCACCACGATGCACGGGAGCGTGTGCGTGCGGTCACGCTGATCAGCACCAAGCTATCCACCAAGGCATGGTATCAGGTGGAAAGCAAGTGCCCCGACATGACGGTGGTCTCGTTCAAGACAGCAGACGGTGCGCGTACGCACCTGTTCAATCTGTACATTGACGGAAATCACGACAGGACGCTACATGCCGCGGCGCGGCTGGCGCACAAGTTGCGGCGGCAGTGCGAGGGACAGGGACCGCAGTATTTCATCTGGCTTGGGGACTTCAACCGACACCATCCTGCCTGGGATGACCCGCGCAACGGGCACCTCTTCACGCCTAGCTCCCTTGACCGTGCGCAGGTGCTGATTGACTACTACTCTGATCTAGGCATGGCTATGGCCCTGCCGTCGTCGCTGCCCACGCTGCGCGCATCTCGCACAAAGAACCTCACGAGGCCCGACAACGTCTTCTGCTCTGAGGAGCTGATGGATCGGGTAACGCTCTGCACGGTCGACATGGTATGCCAGGGTCCCAAGGCGGACCACTTCCCAATTATCACCCACCTCGCGATGCCACTGGCGAAGGCGAAAGTGGAGCGGCGGGGCAACTTCCGTGTAGTGGATTGGGAGGAGTTCAGGAAGACGTTGGTGGATGGGCTGGAGAGGGCGCGGCTTGTGGAGCAGATCGACTCTCCGCAGGCCTTCGACCACACGCTCGATGGGCTGCTGGCCGCCCTCAATAGGGCGATTGAGGAGCATGTTCCGTTCACTACCATCACCCCGTACACCAAGCCTTGGTTCACGAGTGAGCTGGCGGAGGCACGCAAGAAGATGCACGAGCTGGCACGAAAGGCGAAGGCTTTCAAGTCGGACGCCGCGCACCCCGCACACAGTGTGTATCGAAAGGCTCGGAACCAGTACACCGATTTGCAACGGTACTCAAAGAAGGACTGCTGGGCTTCGTACTTGGAGAACACGGATGGCACCTCGATCTGGAAGACCAATCGCTTTCTGAGCAGGGGGCCGACGGACGGTGGCAGGGCGTGCATTCCGGCTCTCAAGGCTACGGATGACAGCGGACAGCAGGTGTTGCTCACGGACAATGAGGACAAGGGAGCTGAGTTTTATAAAACTTTCTTTCTGTCGCGGGTCGATGTCACTGATGTTCCCGCTGACCAGGAATACCCAGAGCCTAAGTATGCTTTCCAGCCGATTACCGATGAGCAAGTGCGGCGCGCAATCCGGCAGCTGAAGTCATTCAAAGTCCCGGGCCCAGACGGCATTCCCAATGAGGTGTATCGAGTGACGGCGGACGTCCTGGTCCCGATACTGGGCAGGCTCTTTCGGGCGACCTTCGAGCTGCAATACTACCCGGAACAGTGGAAAATCTCGGACACGGTGGTCCTGCGTAAGCCGGGAAAGTCAGACTACACGGTGGCGAAAGCGTATCGGGGTGTTGCGCTGCTAAGTAGCCTCTCTAAGATCCTCTCCCGCTGTGTCGCTAACGTTCTCGTCTACCATGCAGAGAAGCACAGCATGCTGCCCAACCATCAGTTTGGTGGGCGGGCAGGGAGGCAGACCACCGACTCTCTGCACCTAGTACAGAAGACGGTGAAGGACGCGTGGAGACAGGGGAAGGTCGCAGCAGCGCTCTTTCTGGACATCAAGTCTGCCTTTCCCGCCGCAGTCCCAGAACGTCTCTACCACATCCTGCGCATGCGTGGAGTGCCAGTCGAGTATGTGCGGTGGCTGGAGGTCAAGCTGTCTGGGCGCAGGACCGTCCTCAAGTTCGACGACTTCGTGTCCGAGCTCTTCCTCATTGAGCGCGGTATTGACCAGGGCTGTCCCCTGTCTGTGGTTCTCTATGCGTTCTACAACGCGGCGTTGGTCGAGGCGGCGGACCCATCAAGAGGCGAGACGGCGGAGGGTTCGATGGACGATGTGGCGGTCCTCGCGATTGGACGCACATTCAGAGAGGTGCACGAGCAACTGCGGGACTTCATGGAGCCCGAAGATGGTGCGGAGGCCTGGTCGGACGTGCATCACTCTCCTTTCTCTGTCGACAAGTTCGGACTGGTCAACTTTTCACGCAAGCTCAGCATCAAGCGAGGCCGTCTGGGTCCGGCCTTGGAACTGCGGGGACATCGCGTCCAGGCCGCACCATACCACCGCTTTCTTGGCGTGCTCGTTGACTGCGAGCTCCGGCACCACCCACAGGTCGCCGACGCCTTCGCAAAAGGAGCAGCGTGGACGGCGCTGATGAGACGCATGGGGCAGTCAAGGATCGGGTTGCCGTTGGGAGCACTCCTGCGCCTCTACCTCGCAGTTGCGGTCCCGCGCATCCTCTATGCCGCGGACACATTTCTGCTTCCGGTGCGCAAGTCGGCAGGACGGAAAGCGTCTTCAGGGTCAGTTGGGCACATCAGGAAACTGGCGCAGATTCAGCGACAGGCCGTCATCACTATCACCGGTGCCATGAAGACGACGGCCACCGACGCACTGGAAGCTCACCTGCGCCTGCTTCCTTTCGACCTACTGGTGGACAAGATCTGCTTCCGCGCCGCAGCGCGACTCTGCTCTCTTCCACCCTCCCACCCTCTGTATACCCATGTCAAGCGAGCCTCCAAGCCCGTCGCCGCGCACCGCTCGCATATGCATGAGCTGCTCCAACTCTACGCACCGCACGTCACTCAGGACAGGATGGAGAAGGTTGCCGCGTGCCGGCACCCGCCGCATTGGGAGCCAGCACATCAGACAGACATTGCCAAGTCGAAGGAGGAGGCTGCAGTGAGCGAGGCCCGGTGGGTTCAGCGCGAGGGGCTGCGGGTCTACTCGGATGGGTCGGAACTGGAGGGAGGCGTCGGCGCATCGGCCGTGCTCTTCAACTTGTGTACGAAGGAGTGGAAGGTGTTGCGCCTCTACCTGGGACCGGCTGAAGAACACACCATCTACGAAGCGGAGACCGTAGGGGCTATCTTGGGCACGGAGTTGATCAAGCGGGAGCGGAGGGTGGGCCGGGTTGCCTCGGTGGCACTGGATGGCAAGTCGGCGATTGAGGGGTCTCTAGTGCGCGAGGCACGGCCGAGCCACTACCTCACGGACCTGCTTCACGATCGGGTCGCGGCGACGCGCAGGCAGCACCGGCACCTTGAGCTTACGCTGAGGTGGGTTCCCGGGCATGAGGAGATTGAGGGGAACGAGCGGGCCGATGCCGACGCCAAGCTGGCAGCCTCTGGCGACTCCAGTTCAATACGGCTCCTTCCAGCAGCGCTTCGACGGCCTCTTCCTGTCAGTCTGTCGAAAGTCAAGCAAGTGTACAACAAGGCTCTCATGACGCAGGCGGCCGAACGTTGGCGTAGCTCCGTGAGGGGACAGAAGCTCCGGCGAGTTGATACTGCTCTGCCCTCCGAACGCTTCAAGAAGCTTGTTGCGCCCCTTCCGAGGCGCAACACTTCTCTGCTGATTCAACTCCGTACAGGACACGCACCGCTGAACCACCACTTGCACACCATCGGGCGAGCAGACACGCAGCGATGCTCGAGCTGCGGCGCAGCCAAGGAGACGGTGATGCACTATGTGCTGCAATGCCCAAAGTTCTCCATGCAGCGTCGCGTCTTCCTCGGCCCGCTGGGACGCGACGGACATCGTCTCGACTACCTCCTGACAACACAGGAGGGCACGAACCGGCTCTTCAAGTATATAAATGCCACTCGGCGGTTCCACCAGACCTTTGGCGACCTGCGGACCGCCGAACGCAACGATGACTCGGGCACAGGCGGCACTCATGAAGCGCGGCGCCATATGCGGCAGACGACGCTGAGATTTCGACCTTCTTCCTGATCCATTCACGCTCGCTGATCGCATGTTTTGGTTTGGCAGCTGGTGCTCGGACTCGTGGTCTTTTATTTCTCCTCTCATAATAACTACTAGATATCCGGTGAGTGCCGGACGTGGGCATCGGCGGCCGTGCTACCGCTAGGAGCGGGGGAGTTCTGACATGGGAAGGGGTAACCGACCCATGTACCCCGCCTAGAGATTATGAGTAAAGATGGCGAACGCCCGCGGTTTACCAACCTGCTGCCTTACCCCTGGAGGGTCGGGCGGTGGCAGCGGTCACGGTGCATGCGCCCCGGCACTCGTCGAGACTCCCTACTGTACTGCACGCTACCGCACACCTACTCACCTCCCAGCATCAGCTTCTATCCCTGCGGGCGTCCTTGGGCGCCGAGGGCCACTGTTCTGCTTCGATTAGTTGCTCCCCCTCGCAACTGTAGGATCGTGATGTCTGTATTGTGTCCGACATGGGGCTAGGCCCTAACGGGACAATAAACGGGATTTAGAAAGAAAGAAAAGACTCCTCGTTGCGAGGTGTGCGCTGCGGTAGCTGCTAGTTATCAAAGCGATCGCAAACGGTAGGCGTAGACCAAATATTTAACGTACACGACCTGTCTCCACACCGCACTAAGCAATATCTCCTCCTCCTCGAGCTTGAAACAGAAGCACCCAAACGCAAATCCACTAAAGGGAAGAGAAGTGGTGTAAGCAATTCCACAATAAGACAAGATATACCTGCAGAAGGCAGGCTGCGTGGTGCCTCCAGGCTGAACGCCTGACACGTGTTAGAAGAGAAGGTTCCCTGGACCATAACCGTGCCATGCTGTCAGCACAGTCCAGCCACGCGGTTGAACAGAACAGAAATGCGAAGGAATATATAGTAGAGAGTACGCACGAGAAATAGATACAGGGATGGAGAAAGGCACAAGAGAAAGGTCACAGCGGACACAATCACGAGGGACCCGGGCAACCGAACTCCTTCAACGTCTTCTCCGCATAGACGAAGCGCTTCTTCCGCGACTCCTCAGCGAGGTACGAAGCGCGCCGCGCCTGCGCGTCGGGCGAAGAGAGCCCGAGCTGCTCGCGGATGACGTTCTGCAGCGTTTCGATGAACGCGTAGAGGAACCGCAGGTAGACAGCCCACTGGACGTCATCCAGAATGCGCTATCGTGTGGTCTGATGAGTCGCAGTGGGCCGCGTCAGACTTCAGTGGAGGAGGGACGCACCTGATGGGCGATGTCTACCCGGACGTCGGCCATGAGCTCCAGTTCCTGCTTGTTCGGGTCGGGCGGAGGTGAGACGTCGAACGTCAACTTGGGCGGGGCTGACGTGACGTGAGAAACCGGGCCGAGAGACAGATAGACCGCACTCACCTTTCTCTTGGCCGAAGGTAGTTGAATGTGCCTGCTAAGCGAATGCGCTTGCGTCTGTGGGGCCTGCATGAGCAAACACAACCAATGGCTGATAGCTGCACCGAACGCACCAGGAGTAGGCTTGTAGGCGGCGTTCGTCGATGTGGCCCATGGTGGCGTAGACTCGAAGAACGCTCTCTCGACTGCACAGGCCTCGGCTGGCGTGATGCCCGCGGCGCGCTCCTTGTCGTTCGGCTGCCGGACGCAGTAGTAGCCTTGACGGGTATTGTCCTTTCCGTCTTCGATGAGATTGAGCCACTGGACGGTCGCCCCGGTCGAGCCCGGGTGTGTCAGGCTTCGTCAAAACGCCTGTAGTTGGCACGACGAGTCTCGCTGCAACGACCACGTCGCTGGTATCCACCCACCGGATTATCCTCGATTCCGTGGGATCGACCTGCTGAGAGAGATACATAGCGCCTTGGTTCTCGATGTATTCTGGAAACAGCAGCAGGCGATGTCAATGCGAGAGCCTCGTGATGATGCAGGCGATCCTCACCGCTCATGGTCAAGACCACACAGATGAGGAAGTTGCCAGTCAGTAGGAGGTAACGAGGTCCCGCACCATCTCGACCACGTCGGCGGCCGCATTCAAGTGGATGATACCTGGGAGGACAGCGGGTTCAGTAATCAGCTGGCTCAACGCCGGTCTCTGGACGTACCAGGTAGATCGATGCACGTGAGGTTCGCGAGGCCTGGACCTGCCAGGGCAAGGCAGACGACGTTCCTCGAGAAGCCTGCCTCGAGCGCGAGATGCAATCCAAGAACTCGTCGTCGATGGTGAAGAAGTGATCCATGGGCGTATTCTGGTCGAGGACGGCGACCTATGCACGGCGCAGCATGCGCTCGACGTCGCCCTTGTCGGTGCGGCGCGGTCCGAACGAGTCTTCACGGACGTCGTCGAGCCCGGCGGCGGTGCTCATCGAACTCCCATCGGAACGAGATTTGGCAGGACCAGGAGGTTGCGGGAGCTAGACGACACTCAATGGGACACCGCGTACAAGTCCCAGAGTCCCGCGGAACGCTGATTTGCACATTCAGGTCAGACCTGGCGATCACAGGTGACCAAGGAGTAGAGACATACCCCTGATATGGCATATGGCTTCTACGACGCTGGACTTGCCAGAACTCTGATTCCTCATCATGATGACGCGAGGTAGATCTAAGTCGCCTTGCGCTCTAAGAGAGTCATTAGCTTTCGTCGGCGTTATCAAAAAAAGGGACGAGAGAGAACGTACCCCTCGAATCGGAGCTCATTGACCATGGTGTTGAGGAGGTTCGAGTCTTGCGCGGACTCGGAGTAGGAGACGCGGTGAATCCATGTTCATCGGAAGATCGCATACTAAGTATCGCAAGTTGACAAGTGGGACGACAAGGAGTACTGGATCCAGCTTGTGAGCCGCTGTTGGGTTCGGTACTCGTTGGGCTCGGTACTCATCCCTTCGCCACAGAGGAATTATATATGTCTGTGTAGGTAGGCAGCCCAAAGGATGGAGGTAGGTCATCATTCACGAAAGGGAGACGAGGGTTCAAAGGACCGACACATACCTCGCGATAACAATCAAATCTGAAGACATACCTTGAAGGCAATCTCGAAGTACGGCGGAATAATGCCATGGACCCGAGGACCTCCTCAGTCTTGTCTACTGGATGTAACTCTGGCCTGAGCTGGATTCCCAGTCTCTCGAGGGCGGGAATACTTAATTTCCTCTTGAACTTGCTTCAGTTCAGCGTCCATGAAATCGGTGGCGGACCTCGAAAGCGAGTCGGCATGGGGTGACGGAGAGTACATGGGAAGAGGGCGCTCGAGCCCGAGGAGATGATATTGGGACCTTCGCAAAGTGCTGTGGCGTCACTTTCGATGATACGCAGTCGAAATTACGAGCGAGAGTCGAACGTAAATGCTACAAGGACACCCGTGAGACATACGGAGAAGTACCTGAGCACATGGAAACTTACAATTCCTGGCCATACGATTCGGGCGGTAACCACGCCGAGAAGGACGGAGGGGGTGAGGCCAACGGAGGTGGCAGAGGAGCGACGGGGACCTGCGCGGTTGCACTGACGGAGGTGTGAATGGTCTGCTAGTAGCTGTCTAGCTGTCATCGCCCAGTGAGCCTTCGCCTCTTCCATGATCACGAAGCTGTAAGAAAGCATGTGTGAAACAGGCTTCGAAAAGACGATGACTGCGGCCAGGACACGACGTCTACTTACCTGACGTTGTCCTTCGCTTTGTCGTAGTCCGGTCAGACACTGGTCTACGCCCTGCTGTATAGACATGGAGCAATGGGAAGCTGACTGCTCCCAGGTGCGCTGATGACGAGCGAGACCTCCGCCGCATACGGGACGATCTCTGGATGACGTGGCTGAAGGAGTCAGTTTGAGGTCGAACAACAGGAACGCAGCGATGGAGACCCACAGAGCGTCGAACCCGGGAACTGCGCTACTTCTTAGCGCAAACCTGGGGAGTCTGCGGAAGGTGCGGTCGGTGTCGGCGTAGGGGCTTCGAGTGTCCAGCCCGTGCACACCAGGGGGCTGGTACTGCGCCAGTCTCCAGACTCAGATCTTGACCGTTGCGTGTATGTGCTACATGTAGTCAGTCGATTGGAGTTCCATGTACACCAGCTGCATGATGAGCAGCAGGCTTTGATGGCGCAGCTGTCGACGGATGGACCAGGAGATGCACGAGAGTTCATCAGCAAAAGTGCACATTTTATGCATACTCATGCATACCTGGCAGGGCATCGCATACCGGGCCGTGCACTGCCAACTTATGCAGAACATATGCCATGGTTAGCCCTTGTATGCACACAAGGCATGTCTCTGCATACCTCGGAAGTGCACCGTGCCCCTCACAGTGCACCGCTATGGTTTGCGATGCGCTGCTAGGTATGCGTTGCAACGCCAACTTATACAGGGCATGTAGGAGCTCTGTTGATTTCGTTGGATAATCTGACATAATGTGAACGGAAACACGACATATATTGTGGCAATTGTCGCATAGAATACATGACGATACGACGACCACGCTACAGACCATGCTGCAACCCATTATTCTATCGTCTACGCTGGACTGTGCTCGGTGCCTGGGTAGCCGTTAATCGGGGCCCTATACGCTCAGGTCGAGACGACGTACCAAGATGATCGCGGCCGCTTGAAGTCGAGGACGGGCCAGGCTGCAGAAAGCACATTATGATGTATAAGTACAGTCACAGAGCGGGTTGAAATATAGACGTCCCGCGCACTAGCACGGTCTGTGAGTGTAAGGTCGTCCGCTAGACGGAAGTATTTGCTTACCCAGAATGGACACCTGTGGGCTGAGGCATGCCCACGAGCCCGAGACGAGCAGTGCGTAGGTCCGCGTCGCACGGTGGACCATTCTCACCAAGCGTCTGGCGCCAACAGCCGCAGGACGCACCAGACGGCAATGCACGTTCCCACTAGCAACACGCGATGCAATCAGGAGAGGGGCAACCGTAGAAACAGAGACACGTACACATTCTCGAGAGGAGATGAGCTTGTGTTGTTGCTCAAGCTGACAATCGACGATCTGCAAGAGTATCAGAACCACCAAAGGACGAAGCCTACGCGCATGCATCGGGTCATTCTTGTGCTTGATGATCGCTTGAAACTGCTTGAGGAGCTTGCATCAGCTTAGACAAAACAATATGACTTACGACCATTACCCGCCTGACGGAGTATGCACTCAAGACACCCGTTTTGGTGACTATATGCGCCGGGAAGAGCAGAATTGATGAAGGAGGGAAAAGAGCAGGATGCGACATGTGAGCAGCAAGCGCGAGCGCAGGTGTGCTCCAAGCAGAAGCACCGGAGGAGGGCCGAGAGGGAGAAAGGACGACTATATGCGCATACAGACACATGTCAGACCAATGACGACGTACCTGAGACATGGCCAAGCCTCTCATCCCTCTAGATACCTTCGGAGCCTCACATGCTCGACCTCATCTCTACCCAACACCGAGTTGAGTCGCGGCGACACAGCGTAGTTGTAACGGAGGGGAGCAACAATAACATGTCCCGAAGGCATCTGAGAGACGAGAGTTCTGCAGCGAGGAACAGCTGGGGTTGCGGTATGTAGGCAAGAGACAGATAGGACGAAAGGTGAGCAGACGCGACGTGTTTATAGCGCGGCGGCATTGAATTTGGAACTCCGGTTCGCGCGATCAGGTGCGCCGTGTCGCGTCGCGTCAGCCCAACTTCATTGCAGACTTGACTCTCTCCTACTCGCATCTTACGTCTCAGCGCAGAACACTCGACTCGGCGTCTCGTACTGGAGTCGTACGTACGACAATAGGTCGAGGATCTGGAGGGTCAAACCGGTATGCAAGTACATGCATTGCAACCACAAACAGATAGGGTGCAACGTCGGTGTTTGCGTGTCGCCTGCATACCGTGCCAGAGCACTGTGATGCACCGCGGCTCCCGGCAGTGCACTCCGGGATTTGCAGTCCCTTCCAGTGCACCGTAATGATTGCCATGTATCCGTGTAGCTCACAAGTGCAATGACATAGTATGCATACCTCACCGTCCGTTGCAGAGTGTTGCATACAATTTGCACTTTTGCTGATGTTGGTTCAGCGCTCGCTCCGCGCTCAACCTCCCGCGAAGCGACGCTTCTTGACCTCGTACCACCATCATCTCGATAGACGCCCGTCCACTTCCCACTCCTCCCCACGCACTCTCCCACCCCTTGGTCTACGCTTCTTCTTCTCCGGGCCCGTCTTAAGTCCGCCATGGCCCCCGCAGTCCCTGTGGATGGCCCAGAACGCCCTCCCGGCCTCCCTTCGCTCCCCGACAAACAAACCCTGGGTAAACACCCCAGAACGCCCAGCTCGCCCGAGTCGCAGCCCCAGCGTCGCCCGGGCACACCGTTCAAACCTCCTACGGACGACGTCCATATGGAGACGTCCTCGCCTTGCATCTCGCTCTCCGGCTCTGACAGCGACATCGAGCTCGACGATCCCAGTGAACTCGCTGAGCTCCCCTCCGCCGAAAATTTTCCACCGTCGTCTAACGTCGCCATGACGTCACCCCTCCTCACCGTCAACTGGGCTGAAGGCACGGCGCAAGCCTGCCTGGCTATGGCAGCCAATCTTCAGGATTTCGAAGCCACCCTGCGGTTCCGCGGTGGTGAGCTGTCCCTTCCAAATGCTGACGTTGCATGCTCCGCCCTCCTAATGGCGCTTGGCAAGCTCAATCTCACGGTCCACCAACTCTCCGGCTCTACCAACCACGTTCAGGAAGTACTCGACGCCGAGATGTCCCCTCAACTCTCCGGCTCCATCAACCACGGTCAGGAAACACTCGACGCCGAGGCGTCCCCTCCGCGCCCGGTCGCTCCGACTGCCCCGGCTGTCAAGACGTATGCAGAGGCGGCTGCGACGCCGCAACCCAGCCTTGCAGCACGCATCTCCTCTCCTGCTCCCTCCACGTACACTTACGCCTCCACGGACGTTTCAACGCGCGCTCCGTCCCCGGCATCCACTTACATTCCGCCGCCTCCCCCTCCGCCATCGCTCGCTTCTCGCATCTCCGGTGCGCCTTCCAAGCGCAGGTTCAGGAACCCACCGAGGGGGTACAAGAAACTCAAGTACGTCGTCTTCCCGCGCGATCAGCGCCCTTCCCCCGAATTACGGGCGACCCTCTACGCTGGAATGGTCGTCCCTCATCTCAACACCTCCCTCGAGCGCGACCTCGGCGCGACCGCGACGCGCGTCGAGCACATCGAATGGTCAGGCACTGGCAATTGCACGGTCTACTTCAACGCCCCACCCGAAGGGTCAACGCTCGAGGTCGTTCGCCGCCGCATGGCTACGCTGTGCGAGGCGGACGTCGCGAACGTCCGTATCCAGGACTACCTCTTCCGATCGTCACTCGCCTTCTACCGGGTCCCTTGCGTCAACAACAAGCTTCAACAGGTCGACGCGAAAACCGCCGCGGAACCCCTGTTCAAACACTCGGAGTGGAACGCCTTTGTCTCGCGCCCGGACACCGCCTTCCGGTGGGCCTGGCGTTCTGATGATGGCACAGCTGCGGCGCTCGTCGTCGAGTTCACCGACGACAGCAAACACTCACACGGGTACCATCTAGCCCGCGTTCCCATTCTCTTTCACGACCGCACGTATCCGGTCATCCTCCCCGACCGGACCCTCGTCCCGCAATGCATGCGATGCTTCCGCTGGGGACATCCGACGTCCAAGTGTCTCACCCGGCAGGATGTATGCGACCGCTGCGGCGGCCCTCACGCCGTCAACCATCACAACGCTTCGGCGCGTTGCTGCAAGAACCGCGCCGACCGTCTCTCTGTCCCGTGCGCACACCCACCGTGCTGCCGGAACTGCGGAGGGGCACACTATGCCTCCGATCGCTCGCTCTGCCCGTACGCGCAGCACCGCAACGACCGGGCGTGGTACAAGGCTCAGCGGCAGCTCACCAACGCCCGCGTCCCGCCGTCCTCCCTCACCGCCACGCCTCCTGCTACTTTGCGGGAGAGCATCCACGCGCCCGCGGCTCCCTCGGGTCACGTACGTTTTGGCCAGACGACCGTGATCCTCTTTGACGCTAACTCACCTCCCCAGACCTCAACCGGCAACGCCTCTGGAGGCCGTCGCAGGAATGAGGGAAGGGCGTAAGGGTGTAGTTTTATATGTCGTCTAACGTTTTACATGTCGTCTTTCATAACGTCAATCACTCGCCGCAGCATACGCATGCTTTTCTTGAACAATGCGTGAAGTGGGGAGTCGACGTCGCCTGCATTCAAGAGCCCTGGTATGGGCCAATCCGTCCCATTCCGTCTGCGTCGCCAGCTGGGCCGGCTGAGCGCACGCCAGACAACATGTTATACGGCACACAGCTTCACCCCGCGTGGCTGCTCGTCGAACCTCGCAAGGACGCTCGTGTCGTCTGTCACGTTAGCCGTCGTCTCGCTAACGCAGTAGTCTCTCTAGATCCCTCCGTCGAACATCGTGATTGCCTCCTGCTCTCCATCCGCCCGCAACCAGACCACGACCCACTATTCATCCTCAACATCTACAACGACTCCGACAACACCGCGATCGAGTATCTCTCGGACGTCGCGGCATCCCTCCCCGCCCTCGATCTCGTCGGCGGTGACTACAACACGCACTCTAGGGTCTGGGACCCGGACTATCGCCCCGACTCCGCTGCTCGTTGTGGCGGCTTACTCGACCTTCACGCCCATCTGGGCTTACGTCTGCTGTCCCCGCCCGGGGTCCCCACCCACTTTCCCCATAATCCACGCCTTCAATCCACTGTCATAGACCTCGTCTGGGTTCCGTCAGACCGAAGCCCGGAACTCTACCAGGTCCATGTTGCGCCTGAGGAACGCGGCATGTCAGATCACGCCGTAATCCACGCTCACATCCCCACAGGCGCGTGGTCCTACGCCGGCGCACCTTCCATCGCACCCAAATCGGAGGAGGAAAAATCCTTCATCGACGACATCCTTGACTCGGTCCACCTCACACTACCAACCGACATCCCTCTCCAATCAGCGGACGAGCTCACCTCGGCCGTCGACACCCTCTTCTCGTGCGTCTTGAACGCATGGACAACACATGCATCACCCACGACGATATGCAACAAATCCAAGCTGTGGTGGGATAGATCCTGCACACAATCTCGCCGCGCCCTGGAGGAGGCACAGCGTAGGCTTGAGCTTGTACGAGCTCGCGGAGGTCCTGCAGGCCTGGAGCGGGCGGAAGCTCGAGTCGCTGTCATCCGGGCCCGTAAACGGCACATCTCAACGATCCGACTTCGACGCAAGCGACATATGGACGAACAAATCGACGCAATCGCCTCGAAGCAAAGGCGCGTCTGGGACTTGATGTCCTGGGTCGGCCCACGTTCTATGCCCATGTACCGGTCTCTCACCCACAACGGCAACACCCTTCGCTCTCTCCCTGATCTCTGGAACGCCCTGGACGAAACGTTTCACGCAGCCGCGTCCCGCCCAGTCGATCTCTCCATCCTCGACGAAATCCCAGCCCGCCCTGAGCGGGAGTGTCCCCCCATCTCTCAAACAGAAGTCACCGACGCCATTCGACACGTTGCAGCGGCCTCTACCCCTGGCTGGGATCATCTGCACTGGCGACATCTCAAGCTCCTCCTCCGGGACGAACATTTCCTCGACGTCCTCACGCGCATATACAACTCTATCCTTCGCCTCGGGCTGTGGCCTGCACAGTTCAAACGTGCGGTCTCCGTCGTCATCCCTAAGCCGTACAAGGACGATTATTCGCGCGTCAAGTCCTACCGGCCTATCGTTCTACTTAGCACCCTCGGCAAACTGTTCGAGAAGGTGTTGAGCGAACGACTACACTACGAGTGCCAAAAGTTCCACATCCTTCACCCCAACCAGTTCGGCGGCACCAAGGCGCACAGCACCATCGACGCCGCCAGTGCTCTCGTCACACACGTCCGTGCCGGATGGCGCAAGGGTCTCGTGTCGTCGTGCCTCGCGTTCGACATCTCCCAGTTCTTCCCATCTATGAATCACGACCTTCTCTGTCGCACTCTCGAACGCTGCGGCTTCGCAGCAACCCTCGTGCGATTCTTCAGGAACTATCTCAGCGGTCGCCAGTCGTGCTTCCGCTGGGGCAAGGCAACCTCCCCTTGGTTCGACCTCCCCGCTGTCGGCGCTGGGCAAGGCTCGGCCCTCTCCCCCATCCTGACCAACATCTACATCGCGCCGGCTATTCACCTCCTCTTCCCCGTCTCTGCCGCGGATGAGCCCGCCGCCCTCTCTATGTACGTGGACGACGGAATCTGGCTGGCAACGTCCCCCACTATCTCACAGAACTGCGACATACTTTGCGAGCGATACGCAGAGACTGTCGTAACTCTCGGCCGCCTCGGCTTGGTTATTGAGAGCGACAAGAGCGAGGCGATGCATTTCATATCAGCTCGCCTTGCGTGCACCCACTCCCCTCGCCCGCTACACCTCACCCCTTCCCTGACACTGCAACCCAAGCAAGTCATGCGCTGGCTTGGGTTTCGACTCGACACTCGGCTATCCTTCCGCAGTCACATAGCATATTTCGCGGAACGTGCGGCCACCACCGTGAACGCCATGCTGATGCTAGGCAGTTCAACACGCGGCCTCACGCCATTACAGCGACGCACACTCTTCATCTCGTGCGTACGACCACTCCTCACCTACGGCGCCGAAGTCTGGTACCGAACGAAGGGCAGCAAGTCGCTCATGCAGCCACTCGTCGCAGCACAAAACCGCGCGTTGCGCTGGATTACAGGCGCATTTCGCACCACGCCGGTGGGTGCGCTACACTCATTCGCCGGCATCATGCCGCTGCACCTTCACTGCCGGAAGTTACAGGAGCGATACTTCCTCCGCCTCCATACTCTCCCCGCTTCGCACCCTGTCCGAGCTCTCTTCCCCACCATCTTTCGTCCGTCTCGCCACGCACCCTGCGTTCGCTTCCCGATCTTGGACTTCCCTCGCAAGCCTCCATCCAACATCCCTCTCGCTCACGCGTTTCCGCACGCGCGCCCGCTCATCACCGAAACCTTCAAGCCTCTGGACGACGAATGTCAGCCCGGTCTGCGGGTGCGCGACTTGTTCGCCGACCGCATCACAATTCACCTTACACACCCACCCAAAAGGGACGAAGACGCGCTCAACGCCTGGATCGCTGCTGAACTGCGCCCCCGTATCGCCGCCGCTCACCGCGACCCTTCCGCGCTCGTCCTATTCACGGACGGCAGCTCCTTCGTGACCGCCCCAGACGGCATGAACCTGGGGTCGGCAGCCGGATATCGTGCGTACCACAACGGTCGCCTACTGCGATCCCGCGCCATCTACACTGGCTACGCCTTTTCGTTCGACTGCGAGCTCATCGCGCTCTCCATGGCCATCGCGTTCGGCTATCTCAAGTCCTACAAGAATCTTCACATATTTTCCGACAGCGAGAACGCCATCTCAAACCTCACCGACGTCTCGGGTGGCCGCATGGGCAACGTCAACTCTTGTCGCATCCTTCGCGACTGGTTCGAACGGAACCCGGAGAACCACCTCCACCTACACTACTGTCCATCTCATTCTGGCATCGAGGAGAACGACGCCGTCGACGCTGACGTCAAGCACAAGGCTCGGTACACTACGTGGCAACAGCTTCCACGCTACGGCCGCACCTTCCCCACCTCACACGCCTTCGTTAAGCACTCCATCTCCGACTACGCGGTCTTCTCCTGGCAAGAGGAAGCGAACGCGAACCCACGCAAATACTGGGGCCGACAACACCTCTCCCACCCCTCGTTCCGCCGCCTTCAACACACCGGCACATTCCCCTGAAGCGTCTCGGCGGACGACCGACGCTAGTTTCACGATTCATACGCTGCATCACCGGCCACGCTCCGACAGGCCAGTACCGAGACCGGTTTCGCTACCGGCACGGTGAGCCCACAATGTGCGTCCTGCACTCGGGTGACTGGTCCTATCACACTCGCGAACACGTCCTATTACGGTGCGACCGCTACACGCGTCGATATCGCTACTCCTCAATTGATGAACTCCTACAATCCCTGGACCCCTTCTACGACATCCAACGTTTCCTCCTAGATAACCCGACGGCCTTCTCTTTTGAAGACGCGCCGAGTTACGACTAGGAGCATTCCTCGCACTCTCCACCCTCGCTACAGCCCGTCAGGCTGGCATTCGCACATGTGTTCCCGGCGGTCACTCAAAAACCCCGGATCCTTTGCAGACGGCTGTTAAAGCACTGCATGTAATTGTGTAGCTAGTACAGTAGTAACCCTCCATGTACTTAGCTACCGCCGTATACCAGTGATCTTAAAAAAAAAAAAAACCTCCCGCGAAGCTCGGGCCAATCGGCACGATCCCAGTCCGCCGGCCCCCAGACACCGTTATCTAGCCACCGACCACGGACTCGCCTCCACACACTTCCGGTGGATCGAAGCGCAATCTCGAGGAGCACGAACGGTTGTCATGATGGGACGGTTCGTGACTCTTTTCCTACCGCTGCTCCTACTCCAGCTCATTGCAGCACGCATCGGAGAGAACACAAGATATCAGCGATGGTAAGCCTTCGATCGCTCCACCACGATGACTGTGAGTCCTCACGTTACGAAGTGTACTTCTGCATTTGACCGGGCTTATGCCTTGCCGGCATACAAGAGTTGTCTTGCACCAAATCTCCAAGACTATGCTCGGCAGTATCACCACAGAATCGCCGCCGCCGACGCCGTAACTCGCAGCCGACCACCGCAATCCGCTTAGAATCCATTGGGACACCGTGCAAATGAAGTACCCACGACAAAATCGGTACTTCTTAGGCGCAGGAATCATTCAATTGGCTGCTCGGTGCCGTCAAAATATGTTGGCTTCATCTCTAGTCCACTCCGACGTCTACACGACCAGTGCGTCCGTGACATATTCACCCAGGCTTCCCCGCCCCTGCGCGACGGCCGGCCTGATCATTTTTCCGGCAGGTTCTACGTGGGTAGAGGCTCTCCATCTGCATCAGGTCGCTCTGTATCGAATCTGTGCTGTTCTATTCCGACTCCGCGGCGGTCCGATGGTCCAAGGCACCTCCAAGAAATGTGGGGCGCAGGTGAGAACCGTAATTCTGCTTCAGTTGTACGCGCGGGTTCGACTGATAGACTGGTAGGTCTCAGCGTTCAAGAGTACCAAATCTTGACTGACTCAGAATTTCCGCTAGGCGGTGTTGGCTGTTCGTCAAGAATTTAGGATATTCATCCTCGCTGGACGCTAGAAGAGAACGTGCATCGACCGCTCTATGTGAGCGAATTCGCCGCTCCAACCGTAAAGATCGCCAACGTAGCCGGAATGAGTAATGGCGGTCGTTACTAGACCATTCCCACTGTGACGTTTGCTCTCCAGTCGTAGAAACATCTCCGTATACTTGTCCGTGTCCGGTACGCAGCAACGCACTATTATACTGGCGAAGAATTCTGACGATGTCTTGGCGTGAAGCCAGGAACAGACGAGATGATCTTGTAGCCGGATGTTTCATCCGATGCGGGGCGGGGAGTATCCGAGCAAAACAATCGGTCAATGCGCCGTCACGCCGCCATGCCTATCTACGAGATACATCCTCGATTTAGGGTTGACACAAAGCCGCTATACAGGCTAGAGCGGCGGCGCGATGAGGTGTCGTCTGCACGTCATGTATGTAACTCCCGTTATCTTCAACGGAGTTTGACTTTCTCGCAGGCAGACATAACTACGTGAAAGACCTGGATAATTGCCCCTCAACCAGCTCCGTTGCATCATACGACTGCGGGAGGGCCCCGCGGGGCGTCGACGACCCCATGTTTGAGATCTACGTTGGACATGGTATGGTCCTCGTTGTGTCCAAATCCGCCGGGACTCGAGGATATAAAGGAGCCGTCCTTCATGCGTCTTCTGCACTCTCCAGCTCGTCACGCATCCTTCACCTGCCCTTCCAACCTCCAGCTCTCTCGTACTTCCCTTTCCAACATGTCTGCAAACGTCAAGGTCCACTTCGTATACTCTTCGAGTGTGGCCACGGCCACAGTGAAGAAGGAGACGGAGTCTGAAGGCACCCGCGAATGGTTCAAGCTCAATGAGGCTTTATGGTCAGCACAGGGAGTCCGAGGTGTTCAGACGGTCCTCGGATCCCCAGTCAAAATCCAAGTGGGCGACAAGGTCACGTTGGAAAATGTACACATGGATTTTGGATCAAACCACACTCGCATGGCCAATGGGACGCCTTAGTAAACGTGAGTAGCAGGTTCTAAGCATGAACTGCGGAGGTCACTAAATGCATTGTGTCGCATGATATAGGTGGATAGGGAGTCTGGCTGTCGCGTCAAGTTTGCCAGGGGGCCGTCGGACACTGCTACGTTACCAATGGGACCTTCGGTCGGATAAGAAGTCAGCAACGGTAAGCTATCTTCATGTGTGATGTGTCGGCTCCTGCCTCTGACAGGAAGCCTCTGAAGATCTACAGGAGCGTGAACGGTGGAGTTTGGCGCGTTGCCGGTACCTTGACAAAGATGGAAAGATTGGGTGCCCAGATGGATATCCTGTGCAACCCGCCCCGCGAGGAACTTCTGTACTTCACTGGTACCGCCATCAAGATCCTGCGTGCAATCGAATTGCGCAGCTTGCCGCAATAGTAGGCTGTGGCAGGCTTGGTGCTGTTTAGGTTGTCATCGTACCTTACTGTTGTCCCGTTGTACACTACGCAGCTCTGGTCGCCCCCGGATTATACTGCATGGACTACTTAGTAGATTGCACTTCTCACCTTGGTACAGACTTGACAGTCAGCTTTTGTAACCACAATACTACCTATATAAACCCAGAACTGGAATTTTAACGTCAATACCTATCTAGACACAAGCCTTTGTGTTTACATGGTATACAAGTCGGTGCACCATCTAGTCAACCTACGCGGGTGCTCGCGAGGTAGTCGACCGCGGCGAGAGCGTGCATACGGATACAGCATGCCAGGGACGCAGCGAACAGCTGAATCACATCGCGCGGCCAACTCTGGCAAAGTACTTTGGATCGGTACGGACTTGTGGCAATCCGATGCACGGCTCCAGCAGACAACTCTCCGCCCATCTTCTCAGACACGCTGCGATTGCAAGAGATGAACAAAGAGTGGATGAACATAGCGGATACTATGGATTGCAAGACGATATGGTAGTTCCGCACATGCGTGGCCGTCTGTCCCCTCTGCGCCTTGCCAACCACATCCAGACTGCACGCGCATGCACCTGCAAGGCGAGGCGTGGAAGACCGAGCTGCACGACGTCGTCAGGTTAGAACGGCAAGCACGGGTGATAGGGCACGCTGACAGACTCCAAACAGCCCGATAGTCCCGACCGACGTATCACTTGTCGAGATCCCCGAGGATGCTCTCGAGCTGCCCCTTCCGCGCCAGCAGCTCGCTCCGCTCCGCGACGATCCGCGGGTCCTCGACGAGGTACCCCTCGCACCGCTCCCGCGCGTTTGGCTCGTGCAGCCCGAGCTTCTCGTACAGCGCCTGATGAAGAGCCGCCGAGAACTCGTACAGGAAGTGCTGGTCGATCGCGAACATGACGAGGTCGACGATGCGCTGTGCAGAGTGTCAGTGCAGGGGTGTGACGATCAAGCCTGGGGACGTACCTTGGAAGCGATCTCGAAGTACGCCCTGACCTCTGCCATGAGCTCGAGGATCTCCTGGTTCTCGTATACCGGCGTGAACTTGGCAAGGTCCTCCGGCATGAGCTTGATTCCCAACTTCTCGAACGCGGCAATGGCCTCCTGCTGGGCTTTCTGGAGCGCGGCACCGGTGAGAGGGGTGGCGGCCGTCGAAGCCGAAGCGGCCCGGGGTGTCTGCGAGTTCGAGGGCGGGGTGCCCGTGCCCTGGGAGGTCGGGTCCGGAACTTTCGTGTACGACTGTGGCGTCGCTTTGGGCGGTATCTGCTTGTTTGTCACCGGAGGAACCGGGGCAGCGGCCGGCGCTCTGGGGGAGGCCGACGAACCGCTGCCGAATGTGAAAGCCACTGCGTTGATCATCAGACATAAGTGGATGTAACTGGGGATGCAGGAACTCACGATTTGGCACTGGTGACGGAGTTTGCGATCCGGCCGGGACCTGCGTCCCAAAGAAGGATGCAGGTGGCGTGGCGAAAGAGAACGCGCCCTGCGCGTTTGCACCGATGTCGTCACGGCGGCTTGCCCGTGCATCCTTGTACGAGGCGAGCCAGCTGGCGCGCTTCTCCGCGAGCTCCTCGACGTTCAGCGTGTCTTGGAAGTTCGCCTCGTACGTGCGGATGATCTGGAGTTGCCTCAAGGTCTTCTCGGCGTGAGACCTGACTTGCTCCATGACCACGGAACTGTAGAATAACGGCAGAAATCAATATGAGAGTTCGCACACAGTCCAAATGACGCATATCACGTACCTAACGATCGCCTTCAGATTACCGTAGCGCTGGAATTGCTGATCGATGTGCCGGGTCAGGAACTGGTCGACGGTCCGCTGTATAGCTTCGAAGCAGCGCAGCGTCGACTGCTCCCAACCGCGCTGAAAGTCGATGATGAGCGAGATCTTGGCCGCATACGGGACGTTGTTCGGCAGCTCCCGGGTGACGTGGCTGGAGGAGTCCACGTCAGCGGATCGTAGTCCCAGAGCAAGAACAAGAATGCGAAGACAGTAACCCACTTCCGATACGCTCGCGCACGTCCTTGAGGTACATCGGCTTTACGAAGCCTGCGATGTTCTTTTCCGTGAACGACAAGACGACTGGGGCAAACGCGTCCTCCGCCTCGAATGGGACGAACGCGGGAGCCGTGCTGCGAATATCCATCTTGAGAACCTGGTAAGCCCGTTTGTTCGTCTGTACGAGGGCGGCGGATGTGGGAGAACCGCGGACGTGTGCCTTGATGTCATCGCAGAAGACCATGAGCAAGCGGTTGACGAATGAACACGGCTCGGAGGCGATCGCCTGTGGCAGAGCGTCGAGCTGCTTCTTGCAAGCATGAAGCTGCGCCTCGACGTCACGCCGAATCTTGGGGAGACTGCAAAAGACGCGTCAGTTGAGTACGTTCAGTCTGAGGGCTGGGTCAAGCTACGCACGAGTCGCGAATTCTCTGCATGAGCAGTTCGCTTAGGTACGTCACGAGAGCCTGGGTCCCACATCGATCACGACGCGTAGACGTAGACCATGGCGTGGTGCTGTCAAAGAACTCATTTTCCTTCAGTCGAGCAGCCTTCGGAGTAATTCCTCCCTCCCTCTCAATATCGTCCGGAAGACGGGTGCAGAAGTATCCGTGCTTGGTGGCGTGTTGGCGCCCTTCGAGAACGTCGCGCCACCGCTGTTGCTTGCCCAGCGACCCTTGCGGGATAGTGTCCGCCTTCATCAAGACACCTGCGGATGATTAGCAAGGTATAAAGGAGGGATCGAGGGGAGACGTACCGATCGTGCGAGAACCCGTAGGGTCAGCCAGCCTGGCGAGATACCCAGCCTTCTGGTTCTCGATATCGTCTGTCGAGGAGGTGAAGTAGCGTCCAGTGTTGAAAATATGTGAGACGTACCACTCATGCTGATTGTGACGAGTATAAGACAGTTCCCCTTGATGTACGTGTTGACGAGACTCTCCACCAGGCCGACAGCTTCACCTTTCGGGTCGTTCTCAGCATTCTGAATGATTCCTACCGGGTATCTCTGTCAACAACATGCTATATCGCTCTGAACAGGTATACGACTTACCAGGAAGATCGATGAAGGACAGGTCTACAAGATCTGGCCCGGCCAGATCGATGCATATGACGTTCTTGGAGAAAGCGTTCAACTTAGAGGACACAAGACCTCTCAGCTCCTCCTCGTCCATCTGCGCGAAGCGAGAGATGTCTCTGGTGGGGCTGAGCACCGCAGCTTGTGCACGGCGAAGCATCAACTCGACGTCCTCTTTCTTCTCGAGACGCGGTCCGAACTTGACCTCCTCCACAAGCAGGAGCTTTTTGCCGGATGCATCATACTCCCAGCGGATGTAGACCTGCGCACTCCAGGGTACGAACGCATCAGTGCGCGTCAACCGAACTTCGAATGGCGCACACGTCGTGGTGCCGTCCGAGCTCGGCAGCGGGACCTATACGAATCAGTTGATGGCTGAACCCCGCCAGACTCAGAGCTAATACGCACCTCAGTGATACTTTGGATCAGACTTGACTTCCCCGCGCTCTGATTCCCGATGACGACCACGCAGGGAATATCTACTACGGTGTGACCTCTACCCCGCCCTCATGAGTGGCGCTCAGAGGGTATGATGGACAAACACACGTACCCATGCGAACGCATGCGCTTCGCCACATCATGGTACTCCTGGGAGGTCCTTCCGAACCCAGAGGTTTGAAGAGGTATGACTGCTTCCTTGGGCTGTTGGGAAATCATGGAGAGGAGGATCAGATGAAAGCCCGAGATAGCGAAGCAGATTAGGTCCAGGGTGGCTTCGGATCGACGAGAGGAGTGATGCAGGATAGAACAAACATGAGAGTTATATACAACGGCGCGTATCCTGGCATGTGCGCCATATGCGAGAGCATGCGCCTTGCAGACGCTTTGTCAACTAAGTAACGGAAAGGGAGAAAGCCGGGCGTCGAATGACGTGGTAACAACCGTCTCTTGAGCCTGCCCTCATCAGGTACTCAAAGAGGTGGTTAAAGTCAATGCTCATATGGGGTTCTATTCATCGCCCTCTGCCGCGAAAGGAAGAGGTAATGAGGCGGAAGTGCAAGTCTTGGACAACGCCAATATTCTGAAGCACTGACATGAGCCAAAGCCAAAGGTATCACGCTCACCTGGGATTCAACCGGGTATCCATCGCTTTGGCCAACATCCCTCAAGGCCTAAGGTTATGATGACGAATAGTCGGCTAGCGAACTCGCGCTCAGCTGGCAGCCGACATGCATATATCGTGAACAAAACACTGTTCTCGAGGTGATGTAGGCTTTGTCGAGAAGGCTGTCGGGAAACCGGATGGCGGAAAGCGAGACAATCGTACGCAAGAAGCAGTAGAAAAAGATCATATGTAATCCCAGATAGATCATGGCGGAGGAGGGGTACCAGGTGAGGAGGAGGAGAACGGTCAGTTCGTCGGCCCGTCGGGGAGATTCGGCACTGCCATTTTTGGCAGACGCCGCATTCAGCGCTTAAAGGCAAACACGAGACTACTTAACGCTACGCGTTCCCCTTGGCTTGAATGGCATGCTCAGAAGCCGTACGGTGCTGATGGACTTCTTTTCAGACTGTCTTCCAATAGATTCAGTCAAGCGATACAAGACACACTACTCCGTGTGTTCGATTCCGGAGGGCCGCGCTCGTCACCGTACTTACTCCAGCAACTCGAATTGACTCCGACGGGCGCGTGCGAGGGACCCGGGGTCGGAACCACAACATCTTGAGTCCCGACCTCCGGAGTCCCAACGCGTGGTCCAGACACCTCACGAGAATGATTGAGCCAGCATCCGCCAACTCCCAGAAGACGGTCACGAATCGAAGCTCGTGGATAGCAGCGTCCGATCCGGCCCTATGCCTTGGAGCTTTTTTGGAGACCACCGGGGACGCAGAACGCGGGTGAGCCGACTATGTACTCGTTCCAACGACTTGAACTCCATCCTGAACACGCAATTTGATTGCAGGGCCCAGATGCATGTTTGCAGTACTAGCCGGCCGAGAATATCACATTATTGGACTTGACAAGTGGGGGCCACACCGTGTACCCACCAGGCGCACATGCGACGCACTTTCACTGCGGTTAGATCTTCATGGTGCTCGCCATATGATGGTCGCTCTCCATAACAAGATCTCAGAACGCCACATGTCAGTCCCTCTGCGCCTCGAATACGGATTTGCTTCCAGATTCCACTTCTCGGTACACAGGCCATGACCGCTGTAGCGTCGTCACTCACGTTCCCCGGCGACTCTCCATGAATGCACCAATACTGCAATCTTCTTCGCAATAGGAACACTCCGATCTGAGTCGCACGTTGTACCTGTCCGTACTCTCCCCCATTGGGCTAACGATGTTTCAGACAGCAGCGACATAAATAGCAAATACAGACGTCCGCCACAGGGTGACGAACGAAGCGAAAACATCCTGACAACCACGACCTTCGATAGGTACCAGTACATGCAGAACGAAGCCGAGGGAGAGCCAACTTGAACCACGAAACATACACAGTATGTACCGCATACAATATTCAGACAGATAAATGAGACATGACAGGGCGACATAGAGCATATTCAGTACGTAGCTGCGGAAATAATATCATATCATCGTTCTGGGTCATACTGAGATCTTGTAGAGACCGGAAACGTTTCGAGGACAGACGGGCGGCGCGTTCGACCGACACGGACGCATCACGCACCAAGCCTGTCCTTCCAGAAGGGAAGGATATCTCCGAGTCGTCGGACGCAGACGGAGCCGTCATCCGCGCCCGAGCACAAGAGCTCTCCGTCGCTGGAGAACGCGACATGGCGGACTGCAGCGCGGTGGTCCGTGAAGGGCATCAAGCACTGCCCGTCGGCGGCGCTCCAGAGGCGCACCGTGGTGTCCTTCGAGCCGGTCGCGACGTACTTCCCATCCGGCGAGAAGCACGCGGTATGCACGTCCTCGCTATGCCCCCGCAAGACGAGACGGTCGTCCTCGTTGAAGGACTTCCACAGCGTCACAGTGGGCTCATCCGCGACCGAGAGCAGCTGCCTGCCTCGCGGAGAGAAGGCGACCTTCCGAACGGGACCGCCGTGATCCAGAAACCTTTCAACCTGCTCCCCTGTGTCCACCCTCCATACGCGAACCGACATGTCGTCGGATCCGGTGGCGATGTATTCCTCTTGCGGATCGAGCGCAGCAGACGTCACCCAGCCCCGGTGCCCGCGCATCTCCGCGCGGACATCCTTGATCTCGAAATCGAAGATCCGGCAGGTTCGGTAGCGACCGCACGATATGAGTGCGTCTCCGGCTCTGGAGATGAGAAGAAAGGGAATAAAGCTCGTTTGGATGGGGAGGGAATGAAGCTGTTGATAGGTATGCACATCCCAGATGCGAATGGTCCTATCGTCGATGCCTGCGATTAGACGGGTGCCATCCGGGGACCATATACAGGATACAATCCGACCGTCAAACGCGGTGTCTTCTGGGAGCGGCTTGATGAGGCTACCTTGCTTTACGTCCCAGACGAAGAGATCTTTCGCTCCGGATGCCAGATGTTCACCGTTCGGGGAGAATGCCACGCAGGATATGACGCTCTGATGGTTCGGCCTCTCCCATAGGATGAGCTGATTCCTGTTGTCCCACAGAATGAGCGTCCAATCTTCCGAGCCTGTCGCAAGCCATTTGGCATCAGAAGAGATAGCCAAAGCCGTCACTCGGCTATCATGGCTATGGTTTGTCGTCTGTAAGTCTCTCCTGACTGCAGGAGAGACGCGGGTTGTTCAGTAATGGGCAGAATCACTCGACGGAACCTTTTGGTAAGACTCACCTGTAGAGCACTCCACTTTCACCACTCCCTTGTCGAACAACCTGGGAAACAGATTCCCGAAAAGATTTTGAAGCATAACCCGGTGGTATTGTGCTTGGCCGGGGGCTATAACGGTAACACTCCTGACATTCGTCAGTGGGAGCAAATGTTCTTCAATGTCGTAGCAGGATGTAGCCGCTCTTTGGTCTTTCACCATGCCAATGCTCGTTCTCAAGCGCTTCACGGAAGATAGATCGAGCGTGAATTCGGTTAACTCTGAACGAGGGAGGGAGCGGAGGACCGCGCTGACGCAGTCCATGTAGGAGGATATAGATTCATTCGCTGAGGTTGCATAAGCTTTCAAGGTCACTGACGGCAGTGAGACATCATGCCAATCTGGAAAGTTTATCATGTAAGCCGAATGGTCAGACCAACTGACTTCCGGCTCCGAACCTGTAGATCGTAGAAAGCCTGGTAGCCCCGGCGCCGCGTCAATAACGACCCGCTCAATGTTGGAACCCTTTCGCCTATGAGACTCCAGAGTTTTACGTAGCACAAGAGCTATATGATCCGCTTTCATGTTGGTCAACTGTGTAATGAAGTCAGGATTCCCTCCTGACAAACAATATATCCTTTTTACGAGAGCAAGACCTCACCTGCAAGCTACGCAAAAGGTACGTAGCCCCATGGTCATCACTGTCTGTCCTAGCAAAAGATATATCCGTGCACCGAAGGTCCTCAAGACGTTTGAAAGCGGCAACCGATCGGAAAAGCTCCCCAGCTGTTGAGAAGCATATGCCCGCCACGTCTAATGTTCGAATTCCCCCGGAAAACGTCTTGAGGCAGGAGAGAGATCGAGAGGTAAATGACAAAGGAGCACCCACTTCGTGTCCCCGCCGGTCATGCATTCTCCATCCACAGAGATGCGGCAGATGTGTGAACAGTTTCACCGGGACTACCTCCATGAATCCCCTGGGGGCCGTGTGGACTCCTTCGAGCTCCGGGGACATAGATATGATTCTGATGTAGGAGCAGAGAGATGGATTTTGCTCCAATGCGGCGTAAAAGAGTCGGAGATCATCGATCCCCTCGATGCGGACGACGTAAAGGAGATGGCAACGACTTCGAGGAACCCAGCGCCTGCAGACCAAACTACACTTGCGGAGGGATGATATGTCGTACCAAAGGTGATCGATGGCTGTCTCTTGAACTTCGACTGGAAGGGGTCTGGGCATCGCGAGCGTTGTGGCGACTTCAGAGCAGTCAGGGATTGTAGCAAGATTTAAGTACAGAGAGACAACCGATGTGCGAAGAAGAATGGACCGCGGTGTCATTGATGTCAGAGTATGTAAGTAAGTACTCGCCGTCACTGGCAAGTGCCAGGAGACGCCGCTAGTAAGTAGGTCCCCTGGCACCTCCGAATTCCGGAGCCGAGACATCCCGTAGGATCGGCTCATTTCTCGCGTCCTAGGCAAGTCCATCCTCTCCTGTACCCTGGACACGCGTTTGGAAAATGAAGCATACCTAGTACCGCGGGCCCTCGTCGAACCCTCACGTGCTGAACGGGGTGGCAACGGTCGCAGCAACAGCAGGATCCAGACAGGCCTCTCGATCATGTGATGGGTACTTCCGCGTACGACTGTTTGGAAAGCATGATGGCTCACTGGCCCCGCAGATGCATTACAGAGGACATATGCTCGTAAGGAAAGGTGGATACAACATGCAATCGTTCTTGACGCTTGACTAAACCGGTGAGGGCTCGAATAGCTCGCTCAGGACACGAGTCGGAAGTATGTGAGCAGTGCCGTCATTTGAGTCCAATAAAAGTGTGCGACCATCCGGCGAGAACAGTACATGGTTGAGGTGCTCGTTTAATGCGAGAGCGCATGAACCATCTCTGCTGTCCAACAGCCGCACTGAGTGGTCGGACAATGCAGAGGCGACGTACGTCCCGTCCGGCGAGACCTGCATGGAGTTGACACGACAATCTCCTTCCTTCAGGATAAATCCACTCTCTCCGGTATAGGAATTAAACCCCTGCACAGTCTCGCTCGATGCCGACACAACCTGCTTCCCGCCATCGGAGAAAGCAACAGCCCAGACGGGGCCTTCATGTTCACGGTGCAAGAGCTGCTCGCCGGTATCGACGCTCCAGATACGCACGCTGCCGTCGTCAGACCCAGTGACAATGCGGCTGGAATAGGGATCGAATGTGGCGGCCCAGACCACGCCGTAGTGGCCGGACAGGTTGTGCTTCAGTACTCCCGTCTCGACCTCCCAAATGAGGCACTGGCAGTCTGCGCCGCCGGAAGCGAGGAGCTTGCCATTGGGTGAGAATACGACGAAGGTGACCATTGCACTGTGATCCTCGAGCAAGCGTATCTGCTGGTAAGTCTCCGCGTCCCAGATGCGGACGGTCATGTCGTCCGAGCCCGACGCGAGCTTCGTGCCGTCCGGCGACCACATGACCGTGTGCACGGGCTCCGTGTGTCCTAGGAGCACTCCGAGCTCATCGCGTTGCTCGACATCCCAGATGACGATGCGGCCCTCGTTGCCGGAGCACGCGAGGCACTGGCTATCGGGGGAGAACGCGAGGTGCCAGACGGTGTCCACATCGGTACTCCACTGGTGGTCTACATCGGGCGTCCACTTGCCGACACTTCTTCCACCCTGCGTGATGCTCGAAAGAATCACGTTTGAATCGTCCCAGCCGCTCGCCGCCCACTTGCTGTCCGGAGAGACTGCAAGATACGTCATAATTCCGCTGTGTCCGATGGCAGCGGCTTCCCGGGCCGCGAAGATTCCCTCCCCGGCGTCCCACTGGCAGACGGTGTCGACACCGGCCTCACTCTTGCAGACGACGCTCTGGTTCTCCATGTCCCAGATGATAACTATCGTGTCTTCTGACCTGTTTGAGTCGTCCCCCACCCACTTCCTTTTGGTCGGCCGCCCTGTGCACGTCACGGTCCTCATGTGTTCGTTGGGATCGGGCGTATAGACGATGGGCTTTTGCTGCAACTCGAGCCAATCCCCCTCCTCCTTCGCTGATGGGACGATAGTCTGGTCGACGTCTACACATTTGAGTCGGAGAATGATCAAGTATATATCTCATCGCTCACCTCGGTACACAAAACTAACAGGAATGGTTCCCACTGAGACGAGCGCGGCACACAGTGAGCAAGATTCTTTTGAGAAGAAGGACTAGAGCCGTACCTCCATCCTCGTCGACGTCAATCTGCAGCTCCATATATTCCAAGGCTGCTCCTAGGTCCTCTGGGAATGGCCCGTCCTGCTATTGTGTTAGTATGACCCTGTTTCGTAACATCCGGATAGCATTGACTTACCTTAAACAGTTGTATAAGATCCCATGTTGACGCAATTGCAATATTGGCATAGGAATACTGCGGAGACAGCTGAGTAATGCCCCAGCTAGACAGTGTTCGACGTAATGAACATACCTTGATGATGTAGGTCAGGAGAACGTCAACAGGGTCGAACCTCTAACGCACGTATCATGGAACATGAGCATCCCTAGAATTGCGAAGTCGGTGGTCACTGCGCACCTTTACTTTGTCAATCGGGTCTGCCTCGATATCTCCTTGGGAACCAGGGTCCGTCAGCCGCTGCGTCACCTTGAAATAGTGGATGAAGAGGCAGTGATTCCCCTGTGCGGCTACACTGGTCTTTGAGCCAGCCGCACCGGGATCCCGTTGCGCGTATATCCAGCTCGGTCCTCGAGACGTACGGAAGCTAGGTGAGCCATGAGAGAATGCATCCGAGAGGGTGCATGTAGCGTTGTCCTCCACCTGATGGGACAATGACACCTCTCCAATATCGTTGCCTTCGAAGGCCGCCAGCATGTAATTCGACGCGTGAACTGTCCCGCATACCAACGCAAGCTGCCCCGGAACGTGGGAGTCAAGCATAGGACCGTCCGCAGCCGACTCGGCGTAAGCCGCCCAGCTTTCATAGTTCTCGACGATGTACTTGACAACTCTCCGCTTCGACTGAATGTAGTGCCATATCGCAGTGGAGGGGGAAGTGTAGAGCAGAGCTCCGGAGGTGTCTGAGCATTGGAATGTGATGGTTTCCCTGAGAAGGTCAGTATCATTTGTCTCAGCATACAGGCAGGTGACTAGAACATACTCAAAATTTTCCTTGCTGCGTCCGATCTCTTCCATAGTCTTGCTCACAAGCAGCGAGTTCTCCAGGATATTCTCAGGGCCAAGGATGGTGTGCTTCGGTAATTGCAAGGGCACGAAGCCAAGGGGGACCCCTCGGCGATTGACTGCTTGATCGTGCTCCTCCAAAGCATTGAAGAGTACTCGGAAGGAGCCTTCCTCAATCCTCCCGACAGATCCAATGCGGACCTCTTCGGGTCCGTGAACTGGATCCACGTGAGGCGCAGGGCGCCAGAGAGGATATCCCTGTCGCAGCGGAAATAGCAGGCGAGCGTAGATGTCCCAAGGACGTTCGAGAGCGGGGTTGCCAGACATGATATAAGTAAGGAGACGGGACCTTGAAGTTGTGTCGTTGACCGTGACGGCGACTCAATCGCGGTCTTCTCACACGCACAGCATCATGGGTCCGGCGAGGAAGAGGGCGTCTAAATTTGGCTGGACTGGCCGTGTAGTAGGCGGCAAAGGCGGCGTGTTCTGCACGACGACCTCCGTCAGTGCGACTGGTAGGTGCGCACCAAGTATGTACATGCTAAAAGCCTTTCTAACTCGACTTTGAAAGGTCAACGCTTGTTTCGACTAAGCGGTACACCTTAGATCGTGAGATCATTTTGGTTTAAACCTGCATACGCACTCACTTCGGGGCAGTGTTATCGCCAGCTAGGAACATAAATCTATGTCGCGAAGGCCCCCGACTCCATGGGAGATCTATACTCGAACGCTGGTCCATCTCGGATACGGCTACCCATTATGGCATCCAGCGCCCGAGGTCGACGCTGATTATGGTCCGCGGGAGGTAGAGATCGGGTCGGTAGGGTTCGTAGATGAAGGGAGATTCCGACACCTTTTCAACTCCTTGAAGCCTGCAGACGATCCCTTCAACCTATCCAGAGTACCGGAGGAGTTTCAGCCTTTCCGCCCGCCCCTCCGGACCATCGCAGGTCCAGAAGAAGTGATCACTCAGTCCTGTCTCACGAGTCACTCGATCCAGCAGATCGCAGGCTCCGCATCCCTGGACATATCGAGGTGCTTGCTTGACACACCGTTGTTATGCATCAATCGTCCGTACTCATGACTTTCGTAGTCCTGGTTCCATTGTCACTGCAGGCGGGATGCTACGGTTCAACTGCACTGACGACTCCGGAGCATTCCTATTTCTGCAACCTCCCGGGATGTCGTGGAAGACAACATCCAAGGGGCACGTCGTAAGTTACCTGCGAGAGAACTTCGACCGCTGGTTCCACTATGCGACGCAGGACCCCCACGGCCCCAGGCATGAGCTGACACCCGAGCAGCTTTTCTTCGTATCCGGTACAATCAAGACCACGAAGTGGGCGTGCTCAGCATTTTCCGGCAACTATCGCCAGCAGGAAGGCTCCATCAGCTGTGACATCACTGGGGTCGCAAACGCCGAAATCTCCCTCTCCATTTCGAACCATCGGCTACCCAGTCAATTCGCGAACCACGGGCCTCGCTCCAACCCGCTGGTGTTCGATGCTACTCGTGATTCTCCCGGGCATGCAGGACAGGAGGTTACCCCAGACGAGGAGCCGGCAGGCCGGCACTGCATTTTCATACACTACTTCAAGGTGAAGAAGCGGCTTTGGCAGACTCGGATACTCCAAGCTGCTGCCGGACCGCATGAGCTACCGCCGCCTGATCGCTCTCCGTTTGAGGGTCCCATCGTTCAATCGAAAGAGGAACCCTGTGGGGAAGAGTCTGACTTCGAAGAAGTGCCCGCTACCTCTCAGGTCCGTCCCCGCTCCGATCTCATACGTCATGTTGCTAAATCAACCGTGTTTATAAAGCCAAACGATCCCGTCGACGCGCTGCTGAACTACATTCTGAATGTGAGCTTCATTCTTCTGCTCGTGCTTTCAATTGGTCTTTCAACGTCGTACACAGCACTCAGAAGCGGACATGGCGATTGCTTCCGACCACGATTTGCTTGCCCTTCGCGCGGTACGCCATGAAGTACACTCCTCTGGTACTTCCCTAACTGAGACCAACAGGCTCATGGAGTTCGTGAAGAAGACGCCATAGACGTTGCTCGACTCTCTCCGCAAGTTGACGTCGATGAGCACGGAGGTACGTAACAATTTTGTGAGTGGGTCCGGTCTGATCATCTTACTTACACCCCCGCCGTATCAGTTGGTACCATTGTTGTGCCTCAGAATGTCGCTGAACCTTCCGATCATGTGGTAGCTGAGCAGATACCTGATGGCACCACCGGAGTCCTTGTAGGTAAGTACGCTTTTTGCCGAGCCATCCTGCTGGTTTCATGCGCTGAGATACATCTAGAACGTAACCCGGGCGTAACCCAATTGGACACAATTCCGTCTGATCCATACTCCGCACCCCAACACGATCCAGACGAGCTTGAGGAAGGCTTGAGAAGAGCTCTCGCAGCCACCCACCACACTAGCGCTGTGACGGCACTCACAGTATCGTCGGATAGCAAATGGGTCGCTAGCGGTTCCGAGGATGCAAGCGTCATTATCTGGAACACGGCTGATCAGACGCCAACCTATACCCTGACATCCCATCGGGATGTCGTCTGCTCTCTCGCATTCGCTCCCGACGCTATGCGCTTGGCATCCGGGGCTGAGGATGGCACCTTGATTGTTTGGGACGTTGTCCGAGGTTCCCAGATCTTCTCCCTCAATGCCCACGCCGCATGTATCCGTACCATCATCTGGTCACCCGACGGAACCCGGCTGCTATCCGGCTCAGACGACAGTACGATTCGCGTCTGGGACGCGGTCACCTTCCACAACGTTCACGAACTCGTCGGCCACACCGCGATGATCCTGTACATGGGCTTCTCTCCCGATGGCCTCCGGCTGGCCTCGTGCAGCGCCGACTACACCTGCCGGCTATGGGACTTTCCATCGTTCTCGCTGCACCAGAAGCTCAAAGGGCATGACGGGGTGGTGTGGAGCGCCGCCTTCGACCCGCTCTCGCAGCGCCTCGCCACGGCATGCGACGACGGGAGCGTCTTTGTCTGGAGCGTCGAGACGGGAAAACTGCTCCTCATGCTGCAGCACCATCAAGCACCGGTGTGGGCGGTCGAGTTCTCTCAGGACGGAAAGGAACTCTTGTCAGCGTCGAGCGACGCGACCGTGAAGATCTGTGACTCCTACAGCGGCGAACATCTTCTCTCTTTGGAGGAGCACGATGGTGCTGTCACTTCCGCATCGTTCTCACCGAGAGGGAAGTACATTGCCTCCGGGAGCGCGGACGGACTGGTGCGGCTGTGGAAGAGGAGAGATGGGTCGTGCGTCGTGAGGTTCAACGAGCACAGCGACAAGGTCACGCATGTCGCCTTCTCTCCTGACGGTGCAACGCTGTCTTCTGGTTCGGAAGATGGTACCATATGCATTCGTCCGGTTCAGTTGCGGATGTAGGCGGACTGAATGGGGGTGCTTGTCTTGAGATCCATATATGTGACAAATACGAGACCTTGAAGGAATTTCTCTCCGACGTGGTTCGCTCATGAACGGAACGCACCCTCAAATCGCGAACAAGGTCAGCTTGCATCTGAGTACTCCATTTCCAGGATAATGGTCACACACCTCGGCTAGGAAGGCGTACAGCATGCGTGCTTCCTCGTTATAAGGTTCACACATGCCCGCTCGTTCACACAGCCTGTCCCAGGACATATATCGATGCACTCGTCGCTCTGCTCGCACCGGCTACCTGCAAATGAGCACCACTCCTTGGGACATCTACGCTGAGCAGCTCCTCCCAGTCGGCTATGGCCATCCTCTCTGGATCCCGGAGCCTAACGAGCGCGAGGTCGAGATCGGAGACGTCGGTTGGCTCAACAACGGCGAGTTCCGCGCACTCTTCAACTCCATGAAGCCGCACGACGATCCAATCAACCTAGACAAAGGTGTCCCTCCAGACTTCAAGGTCTTCAATCCCAGGAATCTCTCTATACACAATACCGAGAGGATAGGTCAGAAGATGGTGTGCAGTCGCAGTATCAATGCGGCGGACGCACAAGGGCACGTCGGGGCTGGAACGTGAGTAATTCGGTCCTTACGCGCAGTTGCTCTCCTTCAAGACGTATCTAGCATGGCCGCTCCCGTATCGGCCGGTGCGGGTATCAAGTTCCAATCCATGACTGACTCCGGCGCCTTCGTCCTGCTCGAACCGCCCGCACAGAGCAAGGACATCGAGTCCAAACGCCACATCGTCAACTACATGCGCGACAACCTCGAGAGCTGGCTCGAGTTCGCCAACGCGACCTACAGCTGGGGCCTCGACCTCAGAGAGCAAGACATCATCTTCGTCTGCGGCACTACGAAGACCACGCGGTGGGCCGTCGCCGCGTTCCACGGCACCAGCTTCAGAAAGAAGGAGGGCTACGTGACAGGCGATTTCGGGCCCTTCGCGAGCGCAGGGCTGTCCATCAACATCTCGAACCAGATACTCCCCGCCGAGCACTACAGACACGGTCCCCGCCAGCCACGATCTATGGCGCCCGGGGTACCGTCGCTGACATACCCCGGCTACTCGACGCCCAGCCCGCCACACCCCCCAAACCAGTGTCTGTTCGTGCATTACTACAAGATGAAGCGAAGAGCGTTCTGGTGGCCGCTCAAGGAGCCTATGCGGGCCGCCGGCGGCCCCCATCAGCTACCGCCCGGGCCAGATAACCCTGAGATGGACCCCCCAATTCGGATGCCCAGCCCGGAGTACGAGTTCGAGTCGGAGCAGGCCGAGGTCAGTTAGTATGAACGTCAATCGCTCGTGTGCATGCCCTCATCACCGCATCGCAGGGATATGATCCGGTCAACGCACTTCTTGATTACATCCTCTCAGTATGTGCTTGTTATCGCTCTCATAAAGCTCGTACTCATCGACCGCCACAGCAATCCGTTGAGACCGAGGTAGCGATCGCCTCGGACCTGGACTTGTACGCTATCTTCGTTGTAAGCTGCCTTCCATCTTCCTGTATGGGCCGCCGGTCACGTTTCTGCAGGATAACGAGTTCCCGAACGCCAACGACATGCCCGCAGTCCTGGAGGAGTTGAGACCGACCATCGAGGTCGACGAACGCGGCGGTACGTACTGAGGATATCGCATTCTTCTTTCTGACTGAAATGAGAATACCTACACAGTCGGCACCATCTCAGCGGATTACCGCGCGGCGAGGAAACGGAGAAACGAGGACCTTCTCGAGGAGGGAGAACAAACGCACAAACGAGCCCGGTCTACAGGCGAGTTTCCCTACGGCGATCCCTCCTCAAGCTCCCCGGTGCCTCACGCGCCACAGGACGAAGGTCAGTCGTGCTCTGTCCAAGGTCGTGCATCGCTCTGCATCGCTGAATCATACATTTAGATGCACCGATGTGGGAGAACGACGATGGCAACGTGGACCTCGGTGCACCGCCAGGAGAGAAGGCCGCAGGCAAGCGTCCCGAGTTCGGCACCCAGGCAAGCGGCCACGATGGCTCCGTGACCGCCCTCACCTACTCCGCGGACGGCAGCTTCGCCGCCAGTGGCTCCGAAGACACGTACATCATCATCTGGGACGTCCACAGAGGCACCGCCCCGAAGCGGCTCGAGGGCCACGAGGACACCGTGTCCGCGCTCGCGTTCTCGCGTGACAACCGCGTGCTCGCGTCTGCGTCGCAGGACGAGCGCATCATCCTCTGGGACGTCGCGCGAGGGGCGAAGATCCAGGAGATCGTGCCCGACACCGCAGTGCACTCCCTCGTCTACACGCCCGACGGTACGAAGCTCATCGCAGGCGCAAGCGACGGCAAGCTGCACGTCTGGAACTCCGCCACGTACGAGCTCGAGAGGACAATCGAGAAGAACACCGCCGTCGTGACGTTCATTGTGTTCTCCAAGGACGGGCAGCGCATGGCGACGGGCGGGACGGAGAGCGTGTGCTACATCTGGGAGACATCGCAGCTCGACGCTGAGAATCCCCAGACGCTCTCCGTGCTCGACGGGCATCGCGGAATGGTCTGCGCGGCGGCGTTCTCGCCAGACGGCAACCGTGTCGTGACCGCGTCGGACGACGGGAGCAGCCGCATCTGGAAGGCGGAGACGGGCGAGGCCCTCGTCATCTTACACGAGCACACCGGCCCTGTCTGGTCCGTCGCGTTCTCCCCAGACGGGAAGCGCGTCGCGTCCGGGTCGAGCGACTCGACCGTGAAGGTGTGCGACTCCTACAGCGGCGAGCGGATTCTGTCGCTCGACGGACACGACAGCATGATCAACGCTGTCGAGTTCTCGCCGGATGGGCAGTGGATCGCGTCCGCGGCGTCGGACAACACCGTGCGGCTGTGGACGGCGAGCGACGGGTTGTGCACGACAACGTTCAACGAGCACAATGACAATGTCACGTCGGTCATGTTCTCCCCCGACGGACTGATGCTTGCGTCGGGTTCGCATGATGGGACGGTAAGGATACGCCCTGTTTCCGGGCCATATCATGTCGAGGCATGAATCGTGAGGACGTTTAGAATTAGCGTGTAGGCAGATAGTATCGCAGATGTAGAGTATCACACAGTCCGCGCAACAGATAGGAAGGACATCCAAGCGAGACCAGACGAGACCAGTGGCAGGATATTGACATGCGAGAGGATCGCGGCGGACCTATATCGGGACGTAGTACTGCATCAGCCGAGGGACGAGATTCAGAGAAAGGAAAGACATTGGGATGTGGGTAGCGTGCGTCATGAGGAATTATGAGGAATGAGAAGATCACCAATCGCATGGAGTCCGCAAGCTCGTACAGTATAAAGCCTCAGACTATCTCGGCACCAGCATCTTGCGCATGATACGTCCCAGATATGTTGGAATCCCCTACGACCGAGTAGCCCAGGTGTCCGCAGATGGCAATGCCATGCAACTCGGAAAACTTCCAAGATGACGGCGTGCAGCACCGTCAGCCCGGAAGAGGACCGGACGATCCATGTATATTGCGTCAGGGGTCCTTTCAGTAGTGAGATGTATCGCGCAAAGGAACCACAGCGACGAAGATGGGCAGCGACCTTGGACACACGTCAGTATCACGTCCATGTGATAAGAAGCGGAGCACGTACAAGGAAATTGTGCCCGTCCGATCAGGTTCACGAAGAGTCCGGGGAAATCGAATTCGACGAGGCGAGTGTGTGCAAGGGACCAGACGGCGCTCATCGGGATAACAGCCGAGGACCAGGGTTCGAGTCCGGGAGGAACGACCAGAGGGGATGGGACACAGAAGCAGCCGAGAACCAGGTCCTGCAGATGACAGTGGGAAGAACCTCAAGTTGGCGGAATATCTCCTTGGCTAGGACGGCGACATGCAGAGGAAAGGGATTTGAGCGCACCTCTTCGAGACTCGACGTAGTAACGCGACACGCCCTTCTCAACAACGGGCCACGAGGACGCACAGGACGTGTTCATGGGCGCCCCAGCGCCATTGCCGCGCCAAGTGCACCGGCAGACACTGAAAGAGATGCGATGTTGATAGGTGGGGTGTGCGATGCGAGGGAGACGAGGGTTGGGAGGAGGCGACATTGTATCGTGTGTCATCGGGTGACTCCGATGTCAACCACGATGTATGAATTCTCGCCACCGGGGTGTGCGTAAATGGGTCTCGATACCGGCAAGTTTTGGGGTTTGGTTCTGCGCGACCGTGAGTCGTAACTGCAGCGGCCTGTCAAGGAAATCAGAGATAGTTCTGAGATAGACACGCACCATCCTTCCCTACAGTCTTAGTAGCATCTCACTAATTCCCCTCTCCAGATATGACTCGCGTGCGACGGAGGATGTGCTGCAAAGTGCGACCGACGATTTCCGAGTCGGCACCAGCTGTCCCTCCGAGATCAACGTCAACGATCACTAGCTTGCGCGGAGACCGGTTAGCCCTGGGTGTCTTGAGAAACGCCGTTTGCCGAATCTCCGTGCGCGTAAGACAAACAGAGTGTAGAGTACATAGGTCCAGGATGGATGAAGTCAGATGGAGCCTGGAGGAGGACGTGCTCGACGGCGCTTCAGAATTGGTGGAGCGCAGATTAGATAAGATGAAGTGCAATCTATCCGCTCGCTCTGCACGTCTGACAACTCTGCCCGGGGCCCTGCTGCGAAGGCAACGAAAGTGCTATCCTAAGCTCTAATTTACAGGTACCGACAGGAGGGGTAGCAAGCTCCTGGGAGCTACGCCCTCAACCGTCGGATGTACACGGTGCCATCATCAGCTCCGGAAGAGACAGACTTCCCGTCCGGAGCGAGAAGAGCGTGAGTGGCATTGCTGTTGTGTTCGTTGAACGTTATGAGACCTGATCCATCGGCCTTGTTCCACAGACGCACGGTCCTGTCAGCGGATGCGGACAAGACGCACGAGTCATCCGGGGAGAAGGACGCAGTGTGGACAGCGTCCAAGTGGCCTTCGAGCGACAGCGTGCACTCTCCGCTGTAGGAGTCGAACAGCTTGACGGTTCCATCTCCTGAAGCAGAGAGGAGTTCCTTGCCCTCGAGGTCGTTTGAAAATGCCACGGACGAGACGGGACTCAAGTGCACATCGAGGATAGCGAGCTCTGCACCGGTCTCCACCAGCCATATGCGCACGCTTCCGTCGTCCGATCCCGTAGCGATCCGTCGCGACTGCCCATCAAAGGCGGCTGTCCACAGGATCCCTCGATGTCCCGTTAGGATTGCATGGAGCTCCCCAGAGCCGGCATCCCAGATTCGGCAAGTATGGTCTGCACCGCAGGACGCGATCCAGCGTCCGTCCGGAGAGAAGAGGACGCACGGAATCATCGCCATATGACCCTCCAGTAGGCGGATCCGACGAACCAGCTGGTTATCCCAGACGCTGGCCGTCGCGTCGTCCGAACCCGCTGCGAGGGTAGCGCTATCCGGCGACCATGCCATGGTTTGGACAGATGCGTGATGTGCCTGAACCCTGCGTAGCTGTCGCCCGGACACCAGCTCCCACAGGGTTATATGACCTTCGTCCCCTCCAGCTGCGAGATATTTGCTGTCGGGGGAGAAGACAAGATCTCGGACGACCTCATCGTCGAAGTCATAACGATGTACAATGCTGTGGTCGGCGATGCTCCAAACTATGACCGTCATGTCCTCCGCGGCGGTGGCCACTTGCGCGCTATCTCGAGATATAGCAATGGACGTCACGGCTCTTCTATGGCCGTCGGTGTACGCAGGAGGTGCAACGGGCCGCGTCCCAGTCTTGAACAATGTCTCAATCATGGTCTCCGGGTGCAAAGCACTCATCGGAGTCTTCCCGTCGCGGTCGTCGTGTACGTATGGAGGGGGTCTGGGATGATGGACGACATGTGAGGGTCGGCTGAGATCCAAGTCAGACTCTGCAGCTGTGTATGCTTTACAGACGCATGAGCATCGACCGAATCGGGTCCTCAATAGATATATATGTGGCTCACGTACATGTCGCACTCGCGACAACACTGGAACTAGGACGGGGCGCGCTATGGTCCGAAATACCAGTACCGAACGCAGCTTGCGGCGGTAACGCATTGTGGACCTCGGACTGATGTTCCGCGATTGTGCCAACTACAGACAAGGTGCGTTAGGCGACTGTATTACGTGCTACAACAAGGACTCGTGTATCTCACCTCCGTCTTCATCGACATGAATCGCGGGAGCAACCTGTTGAAGTGCTGAGACGAGATCCACTGGGATTTTGTCCTGTAACGATCGGTACATGGTTAGTACATGTTGACGTGCAACGGGCTGGGCTCACCCCCGGGAATATGTCCACTAGGTCGGTACTCCCCACCACCGCGACACGTGCGTTAGAGTTCTAATATGTGGAAGTCAGTATGCCATGCGGGACAAGGCGCGCGACTCGCACAAACCTCAAATATGTACTCCAGAACACTGTCCAACGGGTCGTAGCACTGATAATAATTCTGAGCGAGCGACAAGCTGATATGAGTGAGGTTGATCACGTACGGGAAGCGATGCGGGAACCTCTTCCATCTCAACATCGTCGGAAGACATCTCCTCAATGCTGATCATAGCGGCTCCGGGTTCCCGCTCGGGAGAGTCTGGCGGTAGAAGGTGGGGTCCTGCAGCGGCCTGAATGATTTCCGGTGCCAGCAAGAGACGTTTACGGTACTTGAAGTAGTGGATAAAAATGCAATAGGGCGGCGAAGAGGAAGGCTCTGTCACAGCGCCGGGAGACGAAGAACCGTCCTCGTTCGTCGGGGGATTGTCTAGTGGAGAGACAGCAGTGTTTCTCTCGAGCGGTCCGAAGTTGGTGAACTCCTTGGGAACGACGTGATTCGAGATCGATAATGAGACCTCCGCTGATGCCAGCCCTGAGATGTCGCACGTAATGGAGCCTTCCTTGTGCCTGTACTCTCCGCTAAACGCAGAGCAAGACCACCGCGCCGTCTTGACTGTACCGGAGACGAACATGATCTCTTCTTGAGACAGGCGTAGTCCAGGCCCTTCGTCGGCTTGTGTAGCGAATTCGTACCAGCTCTCGAAGTGAGACTTCATGTATTTGACTATGTGTGTTTTCGAGGAGATCCGCTTCGAGACTCCTGGAGGTTTGAGATGGAGGAAGGCTCCTTCGTCTTCGCTACAAACAAATTTAAATTCTCCCCCTGCTGTGACGCTGGGGGTGCTTGGTCTGGGAGTTCACAAGTAAGAATCTGTTAGCGAAGAGAAGAGCCCAGGGCGTACATAGCAGTTGCCTCAAACCCGACGGATCCCCTGACCTCTATAACGCTTCGGCTATGTAGTCTTGTCTGCGTGATCTCGTCCTCCTCCCCTGTGATCACCAAACCTGATGGATCGAGACGTTGGAAGTTGTTTGGAACTCTGTTGCGGTTGAAAGCATCGTCAGGGCTCTTCATAGCGTTGAAGATGTGGCGAAACCGTCCTCCGTCAATCCATCCTACGGAACCGAGGTCTACCTCCCGCCTGCCATAGACTGAGTCGTTTTCGGGAGCGGGATGCCACAGAGGGTAGCCATATCCCAGAGGGAACAACATTTTAGCGTATATGTCCCATGCTGTCGTCGTTCGTCGTCGTCGCTGGGGTGGCATACCTTCCGGCAAGAGGAGGGGAGGACGATACCAATTCAGCGGCAGTAGGAAGATCGCTATCTCTGCCTACGTGGGACACGTGAGAACATGCCACATGACATCCAATCATCGGCTGCTGGAGGCACTATGTGTACCACCTGCTCCCTCTGACCCGCTCCTCAATTGCCTCGATACAGTTCACCATGCTCGTTGACATCCCTCTGGAAATTTTCGAAACCATCATGGACTGGTTGCTCAATGACAGGGCCACACTGCGGTCCTGTAGTCTGGTTTGCCGGTCGTGGCGCCCCCGCGCCATGTTCTACCTCCTACGGTTTATTCGTATCAATAGCAGGGAGTCATTGGACACGATATCCACCGCCTGGTTCCCGGTGCAGTCATTAACTGTTTCCACCCTTCCTAACACGCCTTCAACTCTTCTCGAGGTGGTACCAGTCTCGCTCATGGAGCGTGGAATCGTTCGACGATGGGGAATACAGAGTCGCATATCATCAGGTTGGGTCTCGTTCAGCCTTCCGACACTCTCATGTCTCAAGGCTTGCGCAACAAGCATACAAGAGCTATACATGGAGAATGTCGGATTTTCGTCCGGTGTCGACTTCCTCCGTTACCTCTTCGCATTTCCCTGTGTTCGAACTGTTCGATGTGTCGGGTGTCAATACCGCGTGGGCGGTGGGGTGAAACGCCTCATATCTCTTTACAAGAGGAGATTGAACCTGTCAATCCTGTCGGTAAGTTTCATAGTAGTTCACAATGTGCTTAATGCTGCTGACTCTCCTACGTCTGTGCAGTTCGTCGAGATGGAGCCCGATATAGCAGCCTTGTTGATTCAGATAACTCGACCATACACTCTCACCGACCTATCGTTCAGCGTCGACTGGGCAACGCGTATGCCAGGTAAGCACATACGGCAACTCAGAACATTGAGAACAAGCTCCTCACATACATGACCTTGCAGAAGATGTCCGGGCATTGCTGTCCGAATGTCATGCATTGTCCGCGCTCTCGATCCTGTTCGATAACTCCCACTTCCGTCACAGTCCAGACGCACTCCCTCGGCTCTTGCGTCGGCAGCTGAGATCTTCAAGCTCGCTCTTCCACCATCTCTCCGGAATGTTCGCATCAACTTCTCCAGGTCCGGGAACATCCGCGCAGCCATTCGGCTTGCCGATGCGCACGCTCTTCACTGTTGCCACGACCTAGAACGGCTGCTTCTTTCCCTCCGCCTCGACATGGTCACTATCATCGTTCCTCATCATGCTCTCTATCGTGACTCCGAAGCTTTCGGCGGCATATTCCCAGTGCTTTGTCACCGTGGTCTGCTGGTCATTGAAGGTTGTGGAGGTAAATCGTCCTTCCGTGTTTGTACTCCTTAAACTGCAATTGACACCACAAGCGCCGCAGAACTGAATCAACAGTTAGTCCGCTGTCATGACGGACCCGTAACGGCTCTGGCTGCTTCCTCCCATAGTGGCACGGTCGCAAGCGGCTCTTCGGACTCTACCATAATTCTCTGGGATGCAGGGAGCTGTAGCATAACCCGCGAATGGGTAGCACACGAAGGACCAGTCTGCTCGCTCTCGTTGTCCCCGGACAATCAGCGCCTCCTCTCGTCGAGCTCCCAAGGAGAGATCATAATTTGGCGTATCACTCGAGGGGAGTTCAGGAGGTTGGCTACTCTATCGGCGGGAGATATTACCGTCAAACTCTCGGCGTGGTCCCCTGATGACGCGGTGCTGGTATCCGGGTCTGAGGACGGAGTTCTGCGCACATGGGATGCTTCGACCTATCAGCTCTCGTATGAGTTGCGTCCTCACAACGGCGAGCTTAGATCCGTGGATATCTCTCCGGATGGACGGTGGCTAGCCGTCGTTGGTACGAAAGGAGGCTGCCTGGTGTATCACAGCCGCTCCGGAAACATACACCTCGACTTAGCTTCGGGGATTCGTGGAGGTGTCCGCGCCATCCGCTTTACTCCCGACAGCTCGCGGGTGGCGGTAGTATCACCACTTGGCTGCGTGCAAGTCTGGAATCTCGCCTCAAGCTCCATGGTCCTGTGCTACGACGAAGTCCTCCGTCCAGTGCACGATTTACAGTTTCTATTGGGAGGCAGCGAGTTGCTCGCATTCTCGACAGCGGCGATCGATATCTACGGACTTGTGTCCGAGGATCACATCTCTTCTCGCATCCTCTGCGCTGGGAACATCCGCTCTGCATTCCTCTCTGCAGATGGGAAACTGGCTGTGACGGCCTCTCCGTCGAACGCAGTCCACCTTTGGCGCACAGGAGACGCAGGGTGCGTAGGGCCGGTACAAAAGAGACGGTCGGACAAGCTGTTACATGGTGCATTTGTTATGGATGCACGGGTGGTCGTCACAGCATGGGAGGATGGGTCAGTAGGATTTAAGGGGGTCTTATGTGTTTGGTAGAGTCTCAGTAGTAGGTTACGCTGTATTGAGTACTGAAGTACTGAAACGTTGTCGGCATGCGTCAATCATGATCAGTGTAAGGAGGCGCTTCAACGTGGGAGCGTGAATGACGCGGATGCCTCACATGGACGGCCCGCGGACGCTGTCCTTCCTCGCCCATAATCCAGATACTCTGCCTACTTAACCGATGATGGCTCCAAACACATTCTCAGCGGGATCTCTGCCTGCTAGGTGGCTCTTCCCACTTGGATATGGGTACCCTCTCTGTCACCAAGAGCCTGGAAATCTGGCTTCCAACGATCATCCGCGCGGTGTAGTAGATATCGGCTCTGTTGGATGGTTGGGACGTGGTGGATTTCGGTACGCATTCAATACGATGAGGCCGGCTGACGATCCCGCAAATTATCAAGGAGTGCCCCGTAACTTTGAGAGGTTCCGTCCAGCGAATTTGCAAATATCTGGCCCACAAGCTCTTCCCGCTCCGTCCCTCCTATGGAGCCGGTCATTGGATGTTGTTGAAGCAAGCGAGGGTACAAGGTATGTTATATTTGTCAAGAGATATTCGAGCGTTGAGCAGTTCGCACAGGACCGCGCTGCCTGCCAGCCTCATGAACTTCATATGTCGAGACCATGCGGGCGCCATCCTTTGGTTTGAACCACCCGCGATCTCAATGAGGATCGTTTCCAAGCGCCACATCGTAAATTACATTCATACTCACTACGACGCTTGGAGCGAGTATACAATTCCCAGTCGAGGTGCTTCTGCTTCCGACGCGACACCTGATCGACTCGTCTTCATCGCCGGGACATCGCATGCCTTCCGGTGGGCCTGCGCGGGGTTCAACGGAGCCTACAGAGATATAGCTGGCACCCTCACATGCGACCCAAGACGAAATCCCGTACTCTCCGTCTCCATCGGTGGCACTCCTGTCCCTACTCAATCCTTTCCTCCCTCGACCACCTCCTCGCAGGTACCGCACTCTTACGGTCCCGAAGCAGTGTTGCCTCCGAATGCGTTAGAAGATCTTCCTCCTTCCGCAGGTGCAACCCATGGGTGTGTCTTTATTCACTACTTCAAGGCGAAGCGAAGGCATCCCCGTTCGAGTCACGGGCATGGTCACTTGGTACGCCTGCAACAGTCGTCTCAAATTGGGCATCCTGGTTGATATCATTCAATTAAAGACACGACCATATGATCCTGTGGAGATCCTTTTGGACTACATTCTAGCAGTGGGTAGTCACGATGTGTGATGCTGAGGGCAGTAACTGACGGCACTCGATACGTTCAGCACTCGGAAGCTGACCTCGCCATTGCTTCTGACATGGATATTGCTGAGCACTTCGCGGTGAGAGAGTATATTCCTCGAACTTCTCGTCCTTGCTGACAGTCTTACCCCAGCCGAATGGGATACCGGACGATATAGGGGAGGCATTGGCGCGGACGTCACCATATATTGATGTGGATGATAACGGTGGTACGTATGTTGCTAGACATGCTTGCCCTTGACCCATGCTCAGAAGTGCTGTGTCTTGCAGTGGGCACCATCTCTGTCACAGAGGACCTCGAGCACGGTGTCATGCAGATCGCCGAAGTAACCTCTTCCATCATTCCGATGTCTCCGGCGGAAGATGCTGAAGGATATTACACGGACCTACGTGACTCTTCGGACGACCGTTCTGACACGGATTGTAAGTAGGCCATACAGAACAGTTCATTACGAAGTATTGACGCTATATTCCATCGGCGACTTACACAATAAAACAGCTATCGGTCCCCCGGCATATGAAGGACATGATTTCGACCACGAAGAGCCGCAGGATCTCAATTCTCTCCTGAAGCACCCCGCCGAGACTGAGCCGAACCTTCCGGGACATGTTGGGTCTATCACGGCGATGGCGGTCTCTCCCGATAGCTCGTGGCTTGTCAGCGGCTCCGACGACATGAAAATAGTGCTTTGGGACCTCTCAAAACAATCTCCGGCCCGAGAGTGGGAGGACCACGATGGGGATGTGCAGCATCTCTCGTTTTCCCCGGACAGCAAGTATATCGCATCCTGCGGTGATAACGCTGTCATCATATGGGATATCCACGAGGAGGACCGCATTGCAACGCTGGAAGGGCACAGAGGGGTCGTACATTACGCTGCCTGGTCGCCGAACGGTGCGATACTAGCTTCGGGCTCGAGCGATCACACGGTACGCCGATGGAATACGCAATCGTTCGTCGAAATTCCTCCTTCTCCAAACAATTCTCCATACAACACGGACGTCGTCAGGTCCATGACGTTCTCTCCAGACGGAAGATTCCTAGCATCGGGCTACATGACGGGCGTCGTCATGTTCGTGCTGTTTTCTCCGGACGGAAGAGAGCTAGCATCTGGGGGCGCCGATTATCGCTGTCGGATATGGGACGCCTTGACGGGGGAGCCGCAAGTCACCCTCGAGGGTCACACCGGAGTCGTCTGGACAGCGATGTTCCATCCCTCCTTCCCTCTCATCGCCACCGCATCCGACGATTGTAGCGTCCGAATCTGGAACGTCCACACTGGAGAGCCGCTCGCCCTGCTGGCAGAACACGCCGGTCCAGTCTGGTCGGTCAGCTTCTCGCGCGACGGGACGCGCATCTTGTCCGCGTCCAGCGACTCCACCGTCTCGGTGTCCGACACGACCAGCGGAGAACAGCTACTGTCGCTCACAGGTCATTCCGGCACAGTGAGTGCGGCTGCGTTCTCTCCCAACGGCGAGTACATCGTGTCGGGATCGGCCGACCACAGCGTCCAGCTATGGGCGAGTCGAGATGGATCTAGGACCTTCACTGGATGGGAAGACCATGACGGCAAGGTGACGCATACACTGTTCTCTCCAGACGGAGAGTATCTTATCTCGGGGGCGGACGATGGGAAGATCTTCATCCGCGCCTTACGACAATGGGTGCCAATGGACCGACGCTTGTATTGAATGCATGGTAGGACTTCTGGACAATCTAAGTGACAGATCACCATTGTAGACACTCGGTACATGTCCCTAAGACCATAGCCCTCATCGCGTTGGTCGTCTTCTCTCAGAAAACGTAGACGTACTCTACATCATCTTGCACACACCCCAGCTAGACGCCGACAGTGCTCGATGGACATTAATTGAACAACGGGAGCTGCGGCATCTAAAAGGCGGGGACGCGCGAGGCCCTCGTCGTAATACGCGACCACACCGGGCCCCTCTGACCCGGCGCGTTCTCCCCAGACGGGCAGCGCGTCACATCCGTGTCGAGAGACTCGACCTGGAACGTGTGCAACTCCGAGCGAAGGATCCGGTCGCTCGAAGAATATACGACAGCACGAGCAACGCTGTCGAGTTCTCGCCGGATGGGCAGTGAATCGCGTCCACCGCGTCGGACAACACCGTGCGGTTGTGGAAGGCGAGCGATGGGATGTGCACGACGACATTCAACGAGCACAACGATAACGTCGTATCGGTCATGTCTTCCCTCGACGGGCTCATGCTTGCGTCGGGCTCGTATGATGGGACGGTGCTGATACGGCCTGTGTCTGCACCGTAGAGCCATATCGAGGCGCGAACGTTGAACACCTTCGCGGAGGCAGAGCTAGTACCGCAAAATCGAGATGTAGGATATCGCATAGCTCAGGCAGACAAACAGAAAGAATGTCGACGATGCACGAGACCAGGACAGCGGCAGGATAGGGACATGTGTATGAGGTTCCAGCGGAAGCATGTCGTGAGGAAAGAACGGCAAGATGAATGAGGCGAGTCCAAGGGACGAGAGCAGGCAGCGTATACGATGAAGTCCGTCGCGAAGATGGTATCTGCACTGCGAAGCATCCACGACATCATGCGGTATACGACGTGCCATTCAGCCCCAGGTCTGCCATGGTATGCGTCCTCGCGCGGAGACCAAGTCTGATATAGCAGACTTCTGAGCGTCGGAGTAGGGGATCCAAACGGAGAAAGAGAGGACGGTGGACAGATTGGAGTGGAGAGAGAAGGGCGATCGAGGAGAGAGGATGGTAGCCTGAAGGCTTGCTTGGCCAGTAGACGCCAGCGCGGACAGAGCAGGACGGATACGGCGAGTGGATCTGGTAATAGACTCTGTGTGCAGCAGAGAGACGACTGCTCCAGAATAGATAGACGGAGCCGGAAGAAGTATGCGTTCAACAACCTCAGCCTCTCGAAGAGTGCCGAAGCGGAGACCGATGATACTTTCCATTGGCGCTGGGGCTGAAACAGTGACGTGGTACAGCCCTGGTCTCAGCAGTCGCAAAGATCGTGACCTGAGATACAGGTCAGTACTTCATACACGGAGAGAAAGACGGAGAACGTACCAGAAGAGCCATTCTACGCGGACACTATGCCTGGCCTCGGTCAAAGGCACATCGAGGAGGTCCAAGCACGGGGAGACGCACGAGCAAGGTGCGTGTACTCGTACAGCTGGAGGGATCGATAGCACTGCGGGCGCGCTACTCAACATAGGTCGAGGATGGGATGTCGGAGATGTCAAAGGAAGCAAAGGAAGAGGGGCAACGCCAGATATGAGAAGCAATATGTACGTCCGAGCCGATGAGATATGTTCCGTGTTTCCCGGTCCTAGCATCCCGAGAGGTAGAAGGCGAACACTGAGCTGAGGGAGGAAGCGAGTGGATGGTACCCGGATACATCGGACTTGACGTTGTAGCGAGTAAAATTCCCCTCGAGAGCCATCCGGCATCCGAGCTAAGACGAGCTGGAGGTAGCCTACGCATCTGCGAGACTAGAAGCGACTGATGGCGCGCCCTCGGAGTGACCGCTGACCGGCTCGGAGAGGATTTGAGGTTAGAGACGCACGTCTCACCACACCTCGCGCGTGCGTGCAGTAGTTACTGGCGCGGATGAACCAACAGGAGGATACGAGGGGCGTGCAGCGTCCAGTGATATCAAGGGGATCGAGGTGCCGGATGCGAGAGAGCTCGGGCTCGAGCTCGCGGCTGTCATTGCGGGGACGTGTGGGCGGACTCCGACGCGGAGAGCGTTATACGCACGTCACCCACGCGCAGCGGACGGCCTCAGCATAAGCTGGAAAGAGCGTCGTCTTGTGTGGGAGGTACGAGCTAGGTGAACCTATATGCAGCGGATTGGGACATACATAGTATAAACAAGCAGCTGATAACGAACCTTTCTTCCAACTGCCCTCCGTCCGCATCCTGCTGCAATTCTTCAACGTCCCATAGAACTGTCTTGACATCTGAACATGGAAGGACGGTTGCGTTCGTACTCGAGCTCGAACGACTGGAAAAAAACACAGATGGTCCTGGAAGTCTAGAGTACGGCCAGCAAGTATAGCAGAGTGTCAACGATGGTGGACAAGTGCAGTAGAAGAAAAGACGACGAGGAGGAGGAGGAGCGAGTCGAGTGGCGCTTAGATCAGATTGATCGGTGCTTTAGATAAGATAAGATGAAACGTCCAGGACCATGTCCGCGAGTTTGCCGCGAGTCGACGCGGCAAACTCTCCGATATTGAACGTGCTCAACAATCTCATGACCCCATCTCACAACCGAGCGGTTGAGCGAGAATTGTCCAAGCTGGAGATACTCGTGGTTCTGTCCCCAGACATCTCCATGTCTCCTGCGCGGTGCGCGCGGATGTCGGTCACCGCATCATCGGCACTGACCGGTCTCCGCATGATTGTGCAGACGTCCTACAGGACATTCTTTGTCACCCGCCCCAAAACGTTTATTCCGCTCATTCTCAACGGTTCCATCGTTCGCGCAAGAAATGATTGGGACAAGAAGAGGTGCGCGAATGTCAAGAGGGGAAGATTCAAATTGGAAGCTGGTGTACGACAGAGACCCTTCCTACAGATACAGCTCGGTCCGTCATATGTAATCGGACAGGCCCATCGAACGGTCGTTGAACCACAACCCCTCGCGATGAACGAGCTCGCGACCGACCATCGGCTCCAGTCGGCGAACAGTGACCTCTCCATCGGACCGCGTCACCGTCCAGTAGGTAGGAGTGTGTCCCATGACGTCGAAGCAGACATGCTTGATCTGCGGGCAGGCGGTGGCGAGGCGCTGCGCCAGCGCATTATGAGAGGCAGGCTGGAAAGCCTCGTAAACTTGGAAGTTGCATTTTCGAGGCACCTCAGAGGCGCGCTCGTCGGATTCGACGAACTTGTTAAGACGCAGGACGAAGAAGGTCATCGATAGCGGGGTTAGAAGAGAACCCAACTCGTCCTGTGGCGAGCGGTGAGTAATATGCGTCCATCTCGGATTCTCATCGTAAGACTCACCATGAGAGACTCCGCGGATGCCTTCAGCGTTGACAGGCAGAGGTCGAGCATTAGATGGCTGATGTTGGACGCTTCGGATACGGCAAGGAGCCGTCGTATATTCCTCCCATCCAGTGAGTTGGCGTGGTAGCCGATGTGCATGAGGAGGCGGGAGGGCGAGGTGTCGCGGACGAGGGAGTGCAACCACGATAGAGACTCGGATGTCAACGTGAAATCGTCAACGTCAACCCGCTTGACTGCCTGCCTAATGCCAACCCCATACAGCGCGTCGAGACCGCCGCACAGGTGCTCCAGCATACTCCACGAGCCGTCGACAGGCTCTTCAAGACTGGATTCCCGTAACTCCTCCGCGTTCTCAAAGTAGTCCGTGCCCGGTGAGAGCTCCAGGTATGTCAGGTTAGGAAATACTTTGCGTAACGTTGGCGCGTCGAAAGAGGTAATCTTGCGGAGCGCTAGGGAGCGGAGAAGTGGAAACTGGGTGTGGGCGTCCTGTACCTCGATGTAGGATCCGCTGAGCCTCTCGAGGGTTCTATGAAGCGGTCCGACGATGGGGACGAGATCGTCCGGCTCGTCCATCCCATCACTGAAACAGTGAAGGTCGACTTCCACGAGCGAGAACTTGATCTTCTGGAACAAAGATGCGGTCAGCTCTCCCACAGAGGAAACCTGCAGACGACGCAGTTTCTTCAGCGCAACGATGGCCCCGAGCATTCCGCGTTCGAGCTTGAGAATCTCCTCGCACGAGTCGATGCTGAGATCCTCGAGCTCTGTTGTCTTGGCTAATGTATCGCAGAGCAACCGCAAGGCCGCCTTCGTCTCCTCTCGGCAGCCCATGTCATACTCGATGTCTTCGAAGTCGGATCCGAAGTCCTCGTCTGGTCCCATGTTGATTTTGACGTAGAGCTCCCGGACCTGGGGCGTACGATTCGAGAGGTCGCCGCGCAGGAAAGAGACGAACGATGCAAGGCGTTGCTCCGTTGAGATGGTAATGCCATAACGTAGTAGATGCCTGATGCTGGACACGTGCAACGCCTTTGAAGCCCGCGACATGGTTGCCACGTCAGATTGTCGAGGAAGAAATTCCAGAATAACTAGGAGGATGTCTAAGCTTAGACTCGGTGAGGTAGACATCGCAGCAGGGCTCTATCTTTCAATGATCAGTCGTTGAATAGAGAATAGAGCGAAACAACTCTCAATTGTTCGAAGTATACTCTACTCACCGGCATTGAAGACTGGCACCTGCCAATGAGGGAGCGGACGAACGTTCAGACCCCTGGTTAATCCCGCCACCTCAGGACGTCAATAAGATGACCTGTAGATTGCGATAGTAGATCCAGACAGTAACATGGAGAGGTGCGTATACTCACCAGCGCACAGAAGGAGAGTGAATGCGACGGCCGGCGGCGGTGCGGTGCGTCTATCCGCCCACGTGGCCCGCGGATGGACGCGAGTTGGAACTGCGAAGCTACGTAGCTGCAGCAAATCGAGCAGACAGCATCTACTAAGCTAGAATGAGCAGCATGCGATCAACGTCGAACGCTAGGTCTGATCCGGAGTCTTGAGGACGAGGCAAGGACGAGGACGAGGAGTAGTGACGTCCGTGGGAAGGAGTCGGAGTGAGCGCGATGGGTGTGCCACGAGCTCCGGACCGTCGTAAGTACTTGATTTCCTCGCACAACCTCAAAGTCGTTCACCACATGCTGTGAACAGAGTCCGGCGGGCCCGACGACCGTTTTGTACGTGCGAGGTCTGGTCTGCCGCGAGAAGGTGCGTCTGCATCCTGTATCTGAAAGACTTGGTCGTCTTTGAATCTTCAATAAAGAGCGCAACGCTGTGCAGGTGCATCGATTTTCTCTGGCTGGCGGTGCTTAGGCTCTTCGTCGTGGGACAGCGCCCAGTTCTTGCTTCTGCGGTATAAGCTTCTATCTGGATATCGAGCCCATCTGTCGTCGCATATAAAGCCCCACCGCTCATCTGCTGGTCTAAGCCGACTTTCCTCCCCTCATCATCGTCATCATGTCGCCGCCACCATGGGATGTCTACAGGCGCCAGATGTTTGAACTGCACCTGGGATGGGCTATGTGGGATCCTGAACCTGTCTCTGTCAACGAACTCTGGGATATCGGCTCAGTCATATACCCCGCCCCACAGGGCCGCTATCAGCTTTTGTTTGACGCAACGAAGCCGGCTAGCGACAATGTCGACGGAAAGGAGAGTCCAAGAGACCATGTACCCTTCGTTCCCTCGAACGTTTACGGCCCACGCAAAAACATCATGCAGTCGGTGATGTTCAGCAAGACGATCAAGAGCTCAGAGGTTGGAGCAGAAGCAGGTGCTGGGAGTACGTCTGCCAAACGATGTTTGATCCTCATTGCGGCGGGTCACTAGTCACTGACCACTAAACAGCCCTACCACTCAGATCTCGGCTTCCGCCGGTTTCAAATTCGTCTGCAAGGACAACTCGGGCGCTGTCCTCGTATTGGAGCCCCCCGGTGTGCTACGTGTCATGCAGTCGAAACGGCGGATTGTCACATATATTCGAGAACACTTCGATAGCTGGCTCGAGCTCGCGGGAGCGAGAGACATCGAAGCTACTCAAGATCAGCTCTACTTCGTCTCCGGAACCACCAAAACGACAAAGTGGGTAACTGCTGTGCTAATGGGCGGTTCGTATCGCCATAAAGAGGGGCATATTCAATGCGACTTCACTGGAGCAGCCAACATCAACGTGTCCATCAAAGTCGCTAACGAGCAACTCACGAGCAACATGGTCCAAGTGGGGCCGACTCATGGAACGGAGCGCTCACAGAGGAGGATCACGGTCCTCGGAGAAGGCGAGGAAATTCACGAAGGGAATCAATGCATTTTCATCCATTACTACAAGATGAAGAAACGCTATCTGTGGAGGTCGAAGCCCATTAAGGCTGCAGCGGGGCCGCACGACCTTCCATCAGATGGTGGGGAGTCCGCAGGCGATCCTGTATCCGCTACGCAGCCGCCCTCAGACGACTCCGACATTGAAGAGTCTCAGCAGTCCTCTCCGGTGAGTACTTCTCAACTCGCGCTTCCTCACTTTCGTCCTCATGGTGACGGCAGGGGTTCGACCCCGTCGACGTACTCTTGGACTTCGTCTTGGAGGTGCGTACCTGCCCAATTTGCTACGGTCTGAAGGTCTGACCACCTGCCAGACGACACAGGCGCAGAGTGCTATTGGAACCGACAGGGATATCACCGCATTGTTTCCGGTGCGTGAGGTGGTCGACTGCCTCTCCAGCACGCGAACTCACATCTACGTATGCGCAGAACGGCGTGCCCGAAAACTTGAGCGAGGCATTGGTGGAATTGAATCCTTCCATCGACATCGATGAACATGGAGGTACGTTTCCCATTCGTGTCGGTGCAAGTGCCAAGCCGAGACGAGCCCTCGTACCTCAGTTGCTACAGTGGACGTGGACATACGCATCCCCGAGACTGCCGAAGGGGAAGGGGCAGTCGAATCCGTGCCTGCTGCTTCTGGCGGAGAGGCGAGCGCAGCGAAACCAGAAGACATTGGTGGTGAGCGCAGGCTATATCCCGCCTGCAGATCGTTTATTGATCGTCGATATCAGATCACCCGCCATCGGGAGGCGAAGCGGCGGCGGTCGGCCAGGAACCCGCCCAACCTGCCGCTGGATCGTCTCGCCAAGAAGGAGGAGATGATGGGACCGAGGGGTTGACGGAAGAAGAGGCGGCGCGCCGCAGGCTGCAGAAGCAGCCCATCATTTGGGAGCCCGCTGCAAATGGTCACACCGGGACCGTGACGTCTCTCGCAGTGTCGCCCGACAGCAAGTGGGTAGCGAGCGGGTCCGAGGACACGACGATCATCCTCTGGGACACCGAAGACCAAAGCGTCGTTCGCAAGTGGGAGGCCAGTGTCGAGACCGTCTGGCACCTCGCGTTCTCCCCTGACAGCCAGCGCCTCGCGGCCTCCGGCAACGAGGGTCGCGTCGTTATATGGGATGTCGAGCAGGGCGATGAGCTCGGCACGCTCGAGGGACACACCGAGACCGTGCACACGGTCGTGTGGTCCCCAGACGGCACGAAGCTCGCGACGGGCTCGGACGATATGACCGTCCGTATCTGGGACGCGGAGACGTACCAGCAGATCCGCTCGCTCGAGGGCCACAATGCGATGGTCACCTTCGTCATGTTCTCGCCCGACGGCAAGCTTCTCGCTTCGGGCGGTGCGGACTACAACTGCCGCCTCTGGGTGGTGGAGACCGGCGAGCTCAAGCATGAGCTGTCCGGGCACAAGGGCATGGTCTGGACGGCCGCGTTTGACCCCGAAGTGCGGCGCGTTGCCACTGCGTCGGACGACGGCAGCGTGCGCATCTGGAGCGTCGAGACCGGCGAGGAGCTCGTCATCCTGCACGAGCACACCGGGCCGGTGTGGGTCGTGGCGTTCACGGAGGACGGGAAGCAGATCATGTCGGCATCGAGCGACTCGACGGTGAAGATCTGCAACTCGTTCAGCGGCGAGCGCATCATGGAGATCGACGGCCACGACAGCATGGTGAATGCGGCGCAGTTCTCCCCAGACGGAAAGTACATTGCGACTGCGTCGTCGGACAACACCGTGAAGCTGTGGAACCGTGCCGACGGAACGAACCTCGTTACGTTCAACGAGCACAACGACAAGGTTACGCATGCGGTGTTCTCGCCAGACGGGCTCACGCTGTCATCGGCCTCGGACGATGGCAAGATCCGCATCCGGCTCCTGAGCGAGTTCATCAAGGCCGAGGGCGAAGGCGACGGCGAGGACTAATCTGCTGGCCTATGCCCTCGAGTAATGTTGAGTTTTACCTTCTCCTAACGTTGTGCTGTCCAATCGAGTTCTGCCTGATGCGCTGTAAATGCTATCAATTGCCGCTGTCGACTCGTTGGTGTACTCACACCATGTTGTCATGTCCATTTCCCAAATGTTGTTTGCCGTTGTATATGGAAATTTGTATGTTGCTGAAGATACACGTAGCAGTGGAAGACTGGCCGAGATCCAAAGTCGTGACTCGTGTTCTCGCGGTCGAGGACAAGGCGTCCTCCGGCGCTAACATCCACACGTCACCAGCGTCTACCTGAACGACCTTAGCCACCCTCCACGATGTCCTGTTTCTCCTTCTTCTGCCCTTCCAAACCTGACATCTACGGTACCCGTGCATACTCTGCGGATGTGCACTCAATCTCCGTACACCACGAACTCGCTCAGTCACACGAGAAAATTTCGACGCTGAGGCGCCGACCAGACATGGGTCGCCGGTCGAGTCGTTAACGACCAGGCGAGCTTCTTCACAGTGCTGCTTCATGAATAGATGATGTACTTACGTTGAAACCTACAGCACTCATGACTCTTTGTTTTGACCGCGAAGGACTACAACTATTTCTGGATGCCTCCGGACCTGAGCGGACCTGCGGGCCACCCCCTTCCACCCCTCGTCACCGCCGGCTCGCGCAGGCGGGCGAGTCACTTGCTTCGTCGGCAGACAGAAGGTTGAGTTACTGCCCACATGTTGCGCTCTCGGGTTATAGCCGTCTTCGCGAACATGCCCATCGGGAGATGTCACGGAGTGCATTGCAGCTCCGAGGGTCGGTCGCACCGCTTCTCTGAGGTCATTCTCGCCATGGCCTACTGTCAGGTGCTTCATCTATGCAGTACGATCATCGCTTGTTCTTGCTGCGCTCGAGGGAGCTAATCCACTTGACAGACGTTCACTTACCGCAGGAGTATATAGTCTGCGGTCTATGAAGCCGAGTGCGGTAGCCCCACGCCCCACCGACACTTCACGTTGTGAACACCATGGGCTTCACGTATCATCTTGCTTTGCTCCTGCTACTGTCTGCAGCATCGGCGCAGCTCTCAGGTCATGTAGGCCCGACGTCGTCACTGGAGTCTAAGCAGTCCAAGATTTGCAACGTATTGGACTATGGCGGCTCCATCGGATCCAGCGATATCGGCCCAGCCATCACCAGTGCGTTCACGGTACGCCTCGGCCCTAGGTCTCATAGACAAGAGCGAACGCTGATCGACTCCATCCAGGACTGCGTACTCAACAACTCCGGGTCGACTCTCTACGTTCCGGCCGGTAAGGTCGTATACCGCATATACTCGGCGTCATACTGAGCTTTGTTGTCTGTTCCAGGCGATTATGACATGCAGACATGGGTGACCCTCAGCGGGGGCACGCAATGGGCCTTCCGTCTCGATGGTCTGATTTCTCGCGCTGGTGAGATTTGGCATATGTTCGCATGTTCCTTCAGTCCCTGATCGTGTCCGATGCAGCTACCACCGGCGGGAACATGATCGCTATCGAGGACGCGGACGATTTCGAATTCTACTCTGCCAACAGCGCGGGTGGCATTCAAGGTTTTGGCTATCAGTGTAGGAACGCAGGGTATGGAGTTTTGCTCGTGCTCACATGACGTCGATATGCTCATACGCGGTCCGCGGCAGCCCCCGCCTCATCCGCATCGTCACGTCTACGAACTGGTCAGTTCATGACCTGATACTTGTTGACTGTGAGTATCGCATTCTACACACTTCTATGACCGCTGTAACGCGCCGACAGCCCCGGAATTTCACCTCGTTATACAAGAAGGTTCCAATGGAGAGGTGTATAATATGGCCATCCGGGGTGCGTATGACAACCAGTTGTCGGAGTGTGCGAGGACTTATGTTTTTGCTTTGGTAGGGGCGAACATCGGCGGGTCTGACGGCATTGATGTCTGGGGTACGAATCACTGGATTCATGACATCGAGGTGACGAACCGGGATGAGTGCGTCACAGTGAAGGTGCGTGAGCCATCTATCTACCTGCGTCCCCGCCGTGCTGACCGATAAGATAGTCGCCAGCGTCGAACATCCAAGTCGAGCGCAGTGAGTCTGATAGCCTCCTCCTCTCAGAGATCGGTGCTCATCGCGCAACAGTTTGGTGCAATCAGTCTGGCGGAAGCGCTATCGGTAGCTTGTCGGACGGCACAGCGATCGAAGATGTTCTCTACAGGTACGATCGCTCCTTCGTCGGACAGGAAAGCTCCTGATTCTCGTTCTACAGATACGTATACACGAACGGCGGCAACCAAGCATTGATGATCAAGAGCAACCTAGGCTCCGGCTATGTGCGTAACGTCGTATTCGACCACTTCATCTCCCGGGGTACCGCGTATGGCTTGGACATCAACCAGTATTGGGCATCGCAGACCCCCGGTTCGGGAGATGGAGTCCAGCTCTCTAATATCTCCTTCTCCGTGAGTCGCCCTGCCTTATCTTCGGGATATCTGCTCAATATTCTGTAGAATTGGGATGGCAACGTCGCCGACGGTGTGGCGCGGCCGCCGATCCAGCTTATCTGCGCGGACGGCGCGCCCTGCTTCGACATCACGCTGACGGACGTCTATATGTGGTCAGAGACGGACCAGGCAATAGTCAAGTGCCAGAGCGCCTACGGTTCAGGCGTGTCCTGCATCCAGAGCGGCCCCACTCATACTAGCTACGCCGTCGTGACCGCATCAGTGACGAAGCCCAGCGGGTACACGTCCCCTGCCACCATGTCCGGAGATCTCTCCACCGGCTTCGCGACTGACGCTGCTATCCCCACTCCGTGAGTCGCCTCTCTGCAGTCCGACGCGTGCCTTGCCTGACCAGACGGTGCGATATGTATAGCATGATCCCGACCTCTTTCTTCCCCGGCTTGCCACAGATCAGCCCCCTGGCGAAGAATCTTTGAGAAGTGGCAGATGCGGCGAATCTCACCGAAGACTCCATCTTGACTTCCCCGTGCCCCTGCCATGTACTTTGCTGCTTTGAGTCAGCAGACCGCCGTGCCGCTGTCACCGGCGCGGAGCCTTCTGGTGAGAGGGTGTGAGAGGTTGCAGCCGTCCAAGTTGTTGCGTGCGGTATGACATGTGCTTTACGCCCGACTTCACCGCGACGTTGTGCGGTCGTTCCTGACACCTGTGATGATATCTGGCGATTGTGCCCCAAGGGCTGAGAGCACTGCGAATTCCGTTCGCGTTCAAGAACGTTGTGGCATTGTAGCTGCTGCGCTTCTCACGTCCCCATGTTCAGGTCTCCCACCATACGAGCTTTCAATGGCCGCCTGTCCTGCGTCATCCTGAAAGCCCTCCCGCATGACATGTCGCCGCTCTGGCGAGGCGGGCCAGCATGACATGAGAGCCGTTGCCATCAAGTACAGGCACATGCGTCTTCGTGCGCAGCACTCCCGTCAGTGCGGACGCAGCGTACGGAGGCGCCGCGTAGACATATATGATAGTGAGTTCCGAAATCTAGCACCGTCGCAGATTCTGATGCATCAATCGGCATTGCCGGTTCCATTTCCACAGTTCGTGCACCACTCAGGTCCGGCCAATTGCGTTCGACCTCGACCGACGTGCGGGACATCTGCCATATCGGGCCCCCGGTCTCATGCAATGTCGTCGCTTCTATCGGGCACGTTTATTCACGTTCCTATAAGCTATATGATGCCACTTGCCCAGTGTGCCTGCTCGGGCACCATTAGCGTTGCTCCGCCGTGCTCTCATCATCCCCCAAGACCTGAGATCATGCGCTACCGTTTCATCGCGCTCCTCTCATACTTCCTCACACTTCACGGAGCCGCAGCCCAGAGTGCTGCTGCCATCGCCTATGCGCCTACCCTCCAACCATGCCCCGTCGGCACGATTCTCGTCCGCGAGGTAGGAGTCGACGCTCACACGCAAACACTGAGCTTGCATGAAGCAGACTACGTCTCGGAGCGCCGATCACGTATCCTACCTGGAGCATGGGCAAAGTACCTCCGAAATGTTCAAGCGAACATCCCTGCTGTCCTCCCTCAATACGTCGACGCCATTCTCCTTGGGTCACTTGGCAAGGACGCGTTTCCGACCCTTGGCCTCGCCTCCAGCGGAGGAGGTCATCGAGCAGCTATCTTCGGCGCTGGGTGCTGAACGCACTGGACGGTCGCAACAACACGTCGGTACGAGCAGGAACGGGCGGTCTCCTACAGACCGCGACGTACCTGTCAGGCCTCTCGGGCGGCTCGTGGCTTGTTGCTTCGCTCGCGCAAGCCGACTTCCCGACTCTGCCGGATCTAGTCTTCGGCCCAGTGAATGCGGATGGAAGAGGCTTTGGAGGATGGATCACCCAGATCGACGTGCTGCAGCCAGGCGATGCAACCGTGACCGCCGCCTTCGTCGGGGAGCTCATTGAGGAAGTCGCTCTGAAGCGAGCCGCTGGGTTTCCGCTGACCATCACGGATGTATGGGGCCGTGCACTTGCGAGGCACTTCGTGAACGGGACAACTGCTAGTGATCTGCTCGATCCTGCTCTTCCCCATGGAGCCGGAACTACGATGTCGTCCATCGCGAATGTGTGAGTGGCCTCTATTCATTGTCGTTCTTCTACTCATCTCATCTGGTCAGTTCCACTTTTGCGGCGCGCACACAGCCGTTCCCCATCTTTGTCACGGATTCGCTTACGAGTCGCACTCAAGGTGCAGTAGTTACGGAGCCCGGGAATGCTGTTCCCCTCAACAGCCCTATCTACGAATTCAACGTATGTGAGTGATTATTGTTGCATGGCGGTCAGCGTCCATAAGCTGACGACATGCACTGCAGTCGAGATGGGCTCGTTCGACCCCATGCTTGCTGCGTTCACTCCGACGAAATTCCTGGGCTCTCCCAACGAATCTGTCTGCGCCACCGGATTCGACCAAGTCTCATTTATCGAAGGGGTGTCTTCTGATCTGTTCAACGAGTTCAACGTTTCTGTGAGGCTTCGGTCTCAAATCGTCCGGAAGATATATGATGGCTGACAATTCCGCTAGGCGGATGCGTTAGCTGCTTCGTCGATAGGGCCTATAATTACGGCTCTGCAAACACTCTTCTCTCAGGCTGGCATCCGGCTTGACGCCGCTGAGGTGCCCAATCCGTTCTTTGGAGTGTCGGGCGCGACCTTCCCGGACTCAGATCAGAAGCTTCTCGCGCTGGTGGACGGAGGTGAAGATGGAGAAGTGACTCCATTCCAGCCGCTATTGGTGAAAGCTCGCGGAGTGGACACCATCGTCGCAATAGACGCAGTACGTGATCTTTTTCAATCTTCTACCCGCGCTTATGAACGGGCCTACGCAGCCGGCGGACACGGTGGATAATTGGACAAACGGAAGCTCACTCATTGTACGTGAATCTCTCTCGAAGGCTGGTGTCCAACGCTAAGTGCGAGGGACGTAGGCTACCCAGCACCGCGTCAATCTCTTCCCATCGAGCTACTCCTTCCCGCCCATACCTTCCTCCGCCACCTCCTTCGTCGCAAAGAACCTCACCCGCCGCCCGACGTTCTTTGGATGCAATAGTCCTCCCTCTCGAGGCGATCCTCTCGTCATCTACTTGGCGAATGGCGGGCCGCCCCTCGGAGAGCCTCCACTCACGAACACATCGACCAGCCAGCTCCAATATCCTCCCGAGCAGGTACAAGCGATGCTCAACGAGGTGTTCGACATAGCGACCCAGGGCATACCAATCAGGACGCACGGAGCCGAGGCGAAGGACCCTCTTTGGCCTGCATGCCTAGCGTGCGCCGTCGTGGACCGCTCTAGGCGCGCGCTAGGCATCGCGCGGAGTGGTGTCTGCAAGACCTGCCTGGAGAGATATTGCTGGAGTTGATGCGTCTGAGAGGTCCGCCACTCTTGACGGTCGACAGTCTCCGTTCCATGGCTTATGCGATGCGACTGTGACCGGAGCGCACGCCGGGATTGGTAGACTGTGAGAGCTGTGCACATGTTCGGGTTGAAGATCACGGTCCAGTCCGTGGCGACAGTTCTGTTATTAGCTCGTCGACATGCTGACTTCTCAACTTGTGTCTATATCAGCCATGTACGCCGAGGACAAAGGCTAACATCTCGAGAAGCTGCTAGCACTATTCAACCGTTCACCAGGTACGTAGTGACATAAGTATCCCAGCGTTTTGATGCTCCGCAAATATCCAATCCGATGAAGCACCATGACACGATGCGTTACTCGTCGAATTGCCTTCAAGAGGCTGACCCGGCCTCCGATCTAACACCTCGCTTGAGCTGCCAGTGGACGGATAAGGAACAGCAAACGCGGTGAGAGGTATATTGGTATGTTCGTCGCAGACTCGTGGTACAAGACCCACGGATGTAAGTGACCGTGCGCGGTCACGCTATTCTGTCGTTCCATCACGACGCAACCGCTATCGTGAACTGAGGACCACGGCGTGTAGGGCACCGTGGGATAATCCTCTGATCTGTGGTGATGCGCTGGCCAACTTCGTCCTTGGAGTGGCCGGTTATGTACTCTCCTCTTGGAGTATATTAACCCGCATCCAGCGGCAGCGACGGGTGTCCGCGCCCCGTTCTCGTAGCAGCGTATGCTCGGAATGCAGTTACAACTCACGCCCTTGATCGTATCCTGCGGCCTTGCAGCGCTTGCGGCCCGGGCTTGTCCCGGTGAATATCATGCCCACGGACACCTCCACGAACGGCGCGCCTACCCTCAGGTGCAACTACCACCACCTAGTCGACCTTTGGAATGGGGCGACGTGAACATCATCCACACAACCGACAGCCATGGCTGGCTCCTCGGACACCAGAAAACTCCGTTTCCCGAACCCAACTATAGGTCAGTTGCGTCTTGTCTCTCACGGGACCCAGTGATTGATCGTATCCTCGTGCAGTGGTGATTTGGGCGATTTCGCGTCTTTCGTGACGCACATGAAGCAGCTCGCGCTGGTGAGTAGCGTTCACATTGAAGCTACAGTCCGCCCAATACTGACAATATTCGTAGGAAAAAGACGTTGACCTGCTCTTGGTGGATTCTGGAGATATACATGATGGTGCGTTGCCCACTGATATTCCACATTGATTCAGGGAGTAACCGGTAGCTGGGACGTGTTACAGGGGCCGGCGTTTCGGATGGCTTTCCTCCAGGCGGAGTAGACGGTCACGAAGTACGTCCAGCATCCGGCGTCTCCTTCGAAATGCTCAAAAGACTGACGCTGTCCTTTAGAGTAGCAAGTTCTTGTTTGAGCTCCCCTACGATGTCATGGCCATCGGCAAGTGAGCAAAACCTCTACATGAACCTTCTCACCGTTGACGATGCTTACTGCGCCCTACAGCCACGAGCTGTACCTGTACGACGTGACTTACGACATGCACAAGACCTTTGTGCCTCAGCTCAACGGACGCTACCTCTCCTCCAACGCCAATATCACCCTCCTTGATGATTCCGGCCAAACTGTCAGCGTTCCCGTTGGGGGTACGTCAACCTTATTTGATCAATCGTGATTCAGGCAGCTGACCGCCGTCGGATGCTGCTAGATCGCTACGTCAAGTTCACGACCCGAAAGTGGGTGAACTTCCCAGTCGACTGGAATCCGATCCTTACTCACGGCTTCCTTGGCAGGGGCCGCAAGGTCACCTCGCTTGGTGTCATATTCGACTTCACAGGCAACGACGTGAACACTACCGTGCAGAAGGTTGAGGACATGGTCAAGGAACACTGGGTACGTGCGGTCTCACAGTATTCCGTGGTCCCTCGATACCGAACTAATCTTTTCACCCAGTTTGCTGAGGCGATCGAGGAGGAACCCGACTTCTTCCTGCTCGCTGGGTACGTCGATTGGGGTTCCCGCATTGCCGAGTGCTGAAGCAACATCTCAGACACATGCCTGTCGCAACATCGGATAACTGGCCCACAGTCTTCAATGCTATCCGGGCAGTTCACCCGACTACGCCTATCCTCATCCTTGGAGGTGAGCCTCGTGAGCCGCGGTCAGTTTAGACAGGTGCGCGCACTGATAATGAGACAGGCCATACTCATATACGAGACTGCGGTGAGCCTGGGTGCGCGTCGAGCATGCTCAATATGCTCATGACAACGGTTAGTTCAATATGACGGTCGATCTATGGCTCTCGAAAGTGGTCGGTACATGGAAACAGTCGGTAAGTCCATTCTGGTGCCTCAGATACTTCGTACTGATCCCTTGCTCAGGCTGGATGAGTGAGTTTTGTACTTTTTCTCGACCCTAACTCCGTTTGATCGTATGCAACAGGCGCGAAACTCGATCAGAAGGGATCCACGAAGAATCTCACCTTCTCACGTCGTTACCTCGACCCCAATCGAGTTACCTATGAGGTGAGCCGAGTCGATCCTTTCTGTGTCTCTGCGTCTGATCTCCTGCGCAGTACCACTCCGGCCGAAGTAATGCCACCTTCGATACACAGCAGGGTATATCTATTACGAAGGGCCTCAACGATCTCGCCGAACAGTTCAATCTCAGTATGCTCTTCGGCACGGCACCTCATAGCTACCTGCTCAGCGGGTACGTCTTGCGACTACGTCTTCCACGTGCGAGTATGCTCAGCCCTGGCTGGTTTCCAGTGCCCCGTATCCATCCAACGACTCCCTCCTCTCGCTCTATGCCGAGGCTCTGACATACTCGCTCACCGTCAACAATACGCGGGCGGACATTCCGCACATCATGATTGCCACTGCGGGCTCGCAGCGCTACGACATCTACGCGGGGCCCTTCACAAAGAACGACCAGCTCACGGTCTCGCCTCGCTCGAACTCCTTCTGGTACATCCCCAATGTCCCGCTGTCAATCGCTCGCCAGGTCTTGCCCACGATAAACGCACCAGCGACCTCGAACAGACGTCGCGAGATGGTCGAGGAGCGCTATGCACGGGGAGACGTTGACGTGCAATATAGCGCCTGGCTTGCGGAGATGGGACGTCGTGCCTCAGCGTATCGTGTCGAGCGCCGCGACAATGAGAATGCGACGCTTGGATATGTCACGTCCGATGTGCGGAGTTTCCCTGATCATCCTCCGTTGCCTCACGCTGATCTCCTTCTCTCTTGTTCTTTAGTCTTGCCCCGGTATTGGTGACGACATCGCGCACACTCCTGTGGTACGTCCCAGTATAATAGACTATGCCTCGTGGTTTGTCTGACACCCCGGCCCCGTCTTGCGAGCTTAGCCGGTATTCCCCAGCCCGACTATACAGGCTCGAATGCGCCGACGGGTCTCCCGGACGACACGCCGATTGACCTCGTCTTCGATGACTACTCGCAAGATGACTGTTTGATAGCCCTGAACGCGCTTCAGAGCGACAAGGTGTATACGGATGCGGATGCCCTCCCTTACTCGGACGTTGTTGCGAAAGACGTCTATGGGATTTATGCACAGAAGTACTGGAACTAGAGCGACTGTCAGAGGGGCGCACTTGGCGCACCGCGGGCGTGTATATAGTCATATAGGAGATGACCTTGCGGGATCAGTGATGAGCCACGCGAACCTCCCTGTGAATTGCCTTCTAGCAAAGGCCAACAGGACACATTCGGCTATGGTGGAAGCCATACCGATGCAACAAGGTAGAGACGATTCTAGTACGAATGCAAGGATTCCTCGAATGCAGACGCGGACGCCGAGTACGGGCACTGCTAGTCATGGGAATTTTACCGACCCCGCGTCTTCTCTCGTCCACCGTCTTCAATCGCACTGGCCTCAGGGCTCAGGCCTTCAGCTACCCAACTCACTATGTTATTCCCATTTCCCATCGACGTCGAGGAGGTCATCATTGATCAGCTTCGGAACGGTCGATACGCCCTCTTGAAGGGTTCCTTGGTCTGCAAGAGATGGCAGCCGCGCTGTTACTACCACATCTTTCGCGTAGTCCACATCCATACCCAACGTCAACTCGGACTCTTGAATTCAACTGTCTCCCTAAACAAGAAGATAGGCGAGATGGTGGAGGTCATTGTTCTTACCCCTGGTCCACTAGTAGATCGTTCTTCTGCGGCGCTGATCGACTTGGCTTTCGTTGTACTTTCACCACGACTACCGAACCTATCCTCCGTGAAGGTTTTGGCCCCTCGTTCCGGATCCTTGACAACGCTCACTCAATTACGCGTGCAAAAACCCGCTATGGCATGCTTGCGGTCATACGCACGCATCGAGGAGCTACACCTCCGCTCTATGTCATTCTCTGGCCCAGTCCATTTTTTTACCGTCCTTGCATCGATGCGCTCGCTCCGTACCTTGCACTGTTGCTCTGTGCTAGTACGGGAGCCAAATACCACGAGCGGTGGGCAGCTGGAAAGCTTCACTGGGTCTTCTCTCGTGACTCTGCCTCTTTCCACTCTATATGTACGTTGTCGGGGTCCCCGCGCTCCTGTTAGATCCGCTTGTTAACTGGTTTCAGGTAGAGGAAATTAACGAGTGGCTCGTCAAAGCCCTCCTTTACCTCTCGCGCTCTACGCTCGAAATGTTTTCGATCCACATCACCGATCGGGGCCAATATGGTGCGCCGTCAAGATGCCGACCATGGCAATGCTTACGCTAGACTGACATATCCTCTAGATACACCTCCGCGGCTGTCCGCCATGCGACGACTTTGTAGCCTGATGGTTGTTGTTAAGGCCGTGCAGTGTGATCAATTGGGTACGCAAGAGGTGGAAGTTGTCCACAATCTCGTCACTACTATCCCACGTGGCAAGTTGGTTTTCCTTGAGATCAAGTTCTCTGGATATTGCTCGTCTGCACCGGCCTATGGACTTGAACCGGTTTCCGGGAGATTAAGCGTGCTGGAACGGGACCTCTTGATGGACCACTTCAGCTCGCTGCGCGCCGTGTCGCTCACGCTCCCGAGTGGTGGGAGCAATTCTACCAGCCGCTGGACAGACGCGTTCAAAACGGGCTTGAGTCAACTCGAGAAGAGAGGCCTACTGAGTCTGACAGACCCTCGCGGTAAGTTCATTCACTGTATACATCAACGATTCAACGACCGATTATACATGATTGTTGTATGCTCAGATCAGTCCACGTATAACGAGAGTTTCGATACTTCGAATACTGGCGATGTCGAGCGCATTGTCTTCTCACCTGACAGTCGTTGGATTGCCGCTCTCTGTGAAAGCACATGTACGATCCTTCTCTGGGACATTGCAGCTCGTACAATGGCCTGCAAGTGGAGATCGGCAGGAACCTCGAACCTCGCATTTTCCCCCGACAGCCACCTGCTTGCTCTCTCAGGGCCGTACGATCTCACGTTGTTCTATATCCCATCTGGAGAGAAGCTACGTCACTTCAGCCTCTTAATCGATGACGATTATCCCGATCTGGCAATGAGGGACATGACATACTTTCAACCACGACCCCCGCCGTACTCCCTTACTTGGGCTCCAGACGGCTCGAAGATATTTGCAGGTGCACCATGTGGAGCCGTTCACCTCCGCGATCTCAAATCCCACCACCAATCCACGCTTGCGGGACACCGCGTACAAGTCTCTTCCGTTATCTTCTCTCCCGACGGGCGCGTCATGGTGACCGGAGGCGGAGACAAATTCTGTCTTATATAGGAAATGGAGCAGCTTGACACCGGGACATATGCTTCCAAGCTCGCCCCACCGGACGAGGCTTTCTATAAGCCTGTGATGTTCTCCCCCACACACGGAAGCCGCTTCTTGACGAAATGTGGTGACAGTAACGTCGCAATCTGGGACACAAGCGGAGCGTATCGAGTTGTCTTCCGGCCGAAAGACAGTTCCAGAACACATATCCTTTGGACGACCTTCTCTCCCGATGGTGAACAAGTGGCCGCCGCATGGCAAGACCACGGTGGAGATATCGTTGTCCGCATCTTCGACTCCTGCAGCGGATATAGTTTGCGGACCATCGACGCGTCTGTGCATACGGCCGGCAAGGGCCCCTTCGGGCACCGACATTTGTTCTGGTTCTCGTCAAATGGTTCCCGTGTGGCATATATCGACACGTGGAACAGACTGCGCCTTTGGGATGCAGAGACTGGGGACTATGTTGGGGGGGGATACCGAATACCTCGTATATGACTCTATCATCACAGTGCTCTCCCCAGACAGAACTGTTCTTGCCACAGCTACGCACAAAGCGCTTCGCATACGGGTGTTGGATGAATGTATCTGATTCTACTCGCCGTGCGTCAAATTATGAGGCATTCATACACATCCGATCCTAGTCATGCGCTGCGAGGAAGTCTGCGTCCAATGGTCCTGACGTATGTATAGCACAGAAGGCCGATCGACGGCCACGAACGCGTCAGAAGCGAGAGTATGTACTATGTACAGCATATCATCTCCTGAAACTTGAATGGGAGGGGAGAGGAGGATGAGTGCGAAGCCAACAAAGGATGCCCACGTGGGAGCTCACGCATCCGTCTATAGCGGCCCATTGAGCTGCCACGTCCGCTCGCAATATCAACGTCGAAAGACCATGGGCTCCGCAATCAACGTGCGTGTTATCCGCCGTTTTCTGTACCTCGCGTTGCGCATCCCGGCGACCAAGAGGACGCGGTAAGTCTACTAATCATGACGTGGCACGGGACAGTCACCCGAGTTGCTTCTATCTGTAATGAGTGTAAGAGGTCGTCCCTACACATCGACGTTGGATAGATGCGCAAGAATATCGGTGGTCGTGACGCCGGCGAATACCCCGAAATCCTCGTCGACCTCGCACACCGTATTGTTAGCCGGAAGCTGCAAACCGGACATTGCGTCAGATCTTCCTGGGTACAGGGATTGTGTCCGTCATTAGACACCGGTACTCACCGTCCCGTTCGTCATATACGCGCTGTATATATTGCGGATGCACGTCGACGGCTCTCCGACGATGGCGGTGTGCTGCAGATAAGGCCGGCGACCTCGAGTTAGTCGCTGCTGAGGTCAGAGGAAATGAACTCATACTCCGAAGCCGTTCAACCGCACAAGCATCGCGTCGTCGCCGAGGAGTCCCGCAAGTCTCTGGGCTCCTGCGAGTGTGGTGATGGGGTCATACTGCAAGGGACTAGGTTGGTACTGACGTATTGAACTTAAGCCGAAGCACTCACGGTGTTGGAGCCGATGATAATTTTGTTCGCAAGCGTCTTGTCGAACGGGCCTTGGTACCGCTCGACAGACCGCACCGGCCAGAACGAGCATAGGTAGAATTGGCTATACCAGCCGGCGCCAACTGTAGCATCCCCAGGGTCAACAGCATGCACAGAGAGTGTGCCCGTGGGTGCTTACAGATGTGCGAGATGTTGCGTGTACCCGCGATGATGCTGCGGAAGACGTCCGCCATCGTCGTGCCTTGCAGGTCGACGTTGTCTGCACACCAGATAGCGGGAGGACTATATGACGGCGAGTCGTTGGAAACGCGCTTGACGAATCCCCTGAAAGCGGCACGAGATGTGAGCAGCGACGACTTCGAGCGATTACTGAGACATACCGGCTAGAAGTCAAGTCGCTAGACCTCTCGTGAAGAGATCCATTCCCCGGCGCTTCGCTTTTGATTATCTGCACGGCCGCTAGATAGCCCTCGTTCATGAGTGCTGACCAGTTGGTCGGCGAGTATATGTCGAAGAAGAGATCCGCTAAAGGGGGCATGGTGAGCGATGAATCACATTCTCGAGAGCGCATCACTCACTGCGGATCTGACCCGACGTGAGAGGGGCCGATGGGTTTGACGTGCGCGGCGTTGTATGCAGTCTTAAGCAGCGCCTGGATCTTGGCATCGACGTCGAGTGGCCCGTCGCCTTCTGATGCGGCGGCGCAGCCGGCAGGGCCAGCGAGTGCGCAGCCGGTGATCAGGGCCTTGTATATCGTGCCCACGGACACGAGATACTGCAAGAAATGCTGGATCCTCAGGAACGCGTGAGTGTATGGAAGTGACGGGCCAGACATCCACTCACTGTGGAGATTTCGTAGTTCGCAAAGATTACCGGGTCTAGCACTCCATCGAGAATGACCCTCCCAATGCGCTAGAATGCAGAATCAGTTCGTCCGTCCATGTTATACGCAGTGGGTGTACATAGTCCATACCTCGGGGAACACTAGTAGCCCGTGTAAAGAGACGTCAGCGGCAGGTGCGCAGGCAGAATTGTGCTCAGCTCACTATTGACGAACCAAGAGCCGATGAGCGTCCCGTAGGACACGCCGAAGTAGTTGATCGGGGTATCGGGGCCTTCAAGCGCGTCCGCCATAGCGACCATATCGCGAACCGTCGCCGCAGTGCCGATGTACTTCAGAAACTTGCCGCTGGGGGACTGCAGGCACCTCTGGCCGACCTCTTCATACTTCTGCTGCATTGTTTCGGCTTGTGCGAGGAGGGCGTCCACGTCGGCCGAATTGTCGAAGTTCCCGAGCTCCTCGATGCCTCTGAGCTCAATCGTCCCATTGAAGAAGGCGGTATATTCTGCACGGCTATCGAAGCAGAGGACCTCACCTGGACTGCAAGTGGCATCAGCGCCGATTTGGGGAGATCCAGGCAGGATACATAGCACTGACGAGGTGAGGAAACCGACACCTCGAGGATCCCAACTCACGACGTCGTACACGGCACCAGTGACTTCGAGGAGTAGGTCCACATTTTGATCGAGGATCGCGATTCCAGACTCGCCGGGGCCACCTGGAGGCTTTACTCAGCGTGTTCTTATATTGATCCGCCGACAATACTGACCTGGGTTGAAGAAGACGGTGCCGTGGCGCTCGCCGGTCGCATTAATTTTGGCGACGGCCAACCGCGCGTTCTCGACGGAGGGGTCCTGGTAGTCCAGCGGGACATCGAAGTATCCGCAGGACAGCGACGTGTCATTGGCCACGGATGGATCGCATGACCCCCAACTGATCGGAGAAGCGGCCTGTTGCCAGTGTCTTCGTGAGCCGCCACAGTAGTTAGAAGGTAAGAACATAGTATAGCTTACGTGGCGTGTAGAACCGGCTCGCACAACCGAGAATATGAGAACAAGAGCGATTATTGCAAAAAGCCCGTATACCGGCATCTTTGAGCAGGTAGAGCGCGACATCTGTGATCCATTATAAGTATCCTTGCTCAGCGTCACAGATTGCTTCGGTTGCCGTGCGGCAGGAGGTGTTCTCACGCGGTCTCCAAAGCACAGTACGCAGCGTTCAAATGTGGAGCACAATCTGTGGGGTACATAGAGCGCGAGTAAGTAGTATGTCGTCAGCTGTTGTATCTGCCGACAATTCCCATCTAATTCCTACCGTTGGTCGCACGGGAACTGTCAACCCGAGCGGCTGCAAGTGGCTAGAGTTAGAGTGAGTGACGGCAATGCATGATATAAGGAGATATTTCTGAGGGTATACGAAGGGGAGAAAGAAATCACTTCCACCTTCGGGTCGGCGCAGATTGGTCCTCGATCAAGACGGTTTAATTGTTGGCAGCAACTGGAAGTGGAGTCGGCGATGCGTGTAGAATGCACTTTTGACATCATGTTCAGTATCGTTAGCTTGTAGCGTGTGCAATTCAAGGGAGACTAGGTAAGACATGGAAGTTCGAGTTCGACTTGTTGAGCCCGTTGCCACAAGGTGGGCCAGACTAAGATTAGATAAGATAAGATGTTCAGCGCTTGCTACCTTCCGGCCCCGCATGGTCGTCGTCGTCGTTGTCCTCCTCCTCTTCCTCGTCCCCCTCCTGCTGCTCTCCGGAAGATCCCCCATTTTGCGCCAACCTACTCTCGATGCTACTATGACTTAGCTGGCTCCTCGCATGACTTTGCTTCCTCTTCTCCAGCTTCCGAAGGATCACGAAGGTGCGTGCCAGTTCCGTCTCCAAGCAGTATTCCAGTTCTGAGTTTTCAATGGCATCTAGGAGCCGATGTGATGACGCAAGATTGCACTACACTTGCCTTTGGGCTGTACGTAGCGGTTCTGCGATCTTAGGCAACCACAATATCACTTTTTCGCTTCACTCGATTGTTCTCCACGCCGCGCCTGCGCGGAGTGAACCCACTGCGCAGTGCGCACCCAGGATTGATGCGGCTGCGGGATGGTGGGTGTTGGGTGTTGGAAGGGTGCTACTTATAGCTCAAGGTATGTTTCTGATTCTGTTCGCACAATTCGGCAGACCCATAGGGTACTTACACCCTTCTTTGCTTCCTCTTTGTCATGCTGCTGTTCGTCTACGCTGCTGATGTCTTCTCAATGCCGCCAGCTCTTCGCCGAGGGCTTCGGCGCCCGGGCACAGTGCTACGTCCTTGTGTTCAAGTCAATATGCCGACTGGTCCGACGAGTACGCTCACGCTCGGGTACACCAGGTCGAGTTCGAACCGTACTTGATTGGCCATGGTCCTCGTCTCCCCATGACCTGTCGTAGCCTGTCGTCAACGTTCAAGACGATCGGCGCTTCCTGACTTGGCCTCTTCGAACCAGGGATCGACGTCAGTTGGCGCGGCGGAGCTGGTAAGTTCACCGTCTGCGACCGGCAGCAGGTGCGCGCCCCGCGTGGGTCTTGTCATTCCTTTGCGCCGGTGGACCAAGTCGAAGCGGGGCTTCTTCGACTACAGAAGCATGATTGGACGGTCTGCAACACCATCCCATCTGAGTTGGCGCTGGTCACGTCGTCTGCGTGTGGACGGTCCTTGGACAACTCTGCCACTTCTTGGCCGCGTATACATCCTATGGCCTTGACGGATCCATCCGCTCTACTTATGCTGCTCCAAAATCTGTACTTCAAGGTCAACAGACGCGAATCAATCGGATTCGCTCGTGTCCGGCCGAGCTTGCGGTCGCCTCCCGGTGCTAGTCGGAGTACACTCGAACCGAGTCTTATCCTGTTCCTGTTTCCTGTCTCAAGGATCCCCCACTCATCCCAGGAGCCTTCTCCCTTGCACTTTGTCCGCGCTTGTCCTCGGCTCGACCTCGGCGGTCGATCTTCCACCTCGTACACTCTCCGCGTTCACGACATCGTCATCGGCGGCTGTCTTTACAGTACGCACCTGCAGTGCAGGCACAGTGGGACCCCTGGCCCTGAGACCGCTCGGTCGGAGCGCAGACAGTACAGCACCCGCCACTCCTTCGCCGCACTGTAGGGGAGAGAACTCGGGAGACGATTGGTGTCCCATCCTGTAAACTTACTTGTGGGACCATACCGGTCATATAGGTTGAGTTATGTAGGTGAGTTGGTCGATCGAGGATCTGGTTTGCCCATATTAACAGACGCACGTTTTGGTCTCAGAATTCTTGCGTTATTCGACGACCGCGCGAACACTTGGAGGTGCATGCCGGTCTCACCCCCAGACATCTGCGAACTCGAATCCCTGGTTACTGATGATACATACAAACATTTTCATGCAACGCATTCTATCCGAACTCGAGGGCGGTACCAAATCTAATACAGAAACAGTTGACTTCGTCCGCACACAGTCCTTCACGTTCTATCCAATCACGCCCAGAACCTAGAGGATACCTTCAAACCGCAGCCCTCAGCTCACAGCTTCAAGTGGCCGACCTTACCCCAGAACTCGACGTAGTTCAGCGCGTCCTCGCGGCCGATCGGGCGCAGTTCCGCAAGCGCCTTCGAGCAGCGCACGGCCTTCTCGGTGCTCAGCGGGCCCTTCGAGCCGCCCATACCTGAGGTCTTGAAGAAGTCGATGAGGTTGTGCGCCGCGTCGTGCTGCTCGGCACTCGGGCGCGCGCTCGCAGCCGCGGCGGACTGCTCGAGGCGTGCGAGCCACTCCGGGTATGGCACCGCGGGCACTCCGAGGCGCTCAGCGATGGGCATGAAGACGTTGTTCCAGGGCACGGGGTAGGGCGAGACGAGGTGGAGGACGCGCTCGTCCGAGTCGACGAAGTCTTGCAGCGCGGATGCGACGACGTCGACGGCGACCCAAGTGAGGTCCTGTAAGTCGAAGATCAAGACGACTGGTTAGGTTCTGCATAGAGAGAAGGTCGACGAGAGGTACGTACCTCGTCCTTGACTGGGATGCAGCCGAGCCGCTGGCTGACGCGCACGAGGGCAGCGACCCACTCGGTGGTGTTCCAGCCGCCTGTGGTCTGGTCGCCGCTGACCTGGCCGACACGCACCGAGGTCGTCTTGAGGCCGGTCTGCTTCGCCGCGCGGCCGAAGAGCTGCTCCGTGACCCACTTGCTCTCGCTGTAGCCCATGCCGTACGCGATGCTGGGCTGGACGTCGAGGGTCTCTGCTGCGGGTGTGGAGTATGCGTGGTCTGGGTGGACCAAGTCAGCTTCCATCAGGAATGGGGATTAAGGAGAAGAGGAACGTACGGCGCATGGAGGAGATTGAGCTGACGAAGAGGGTGCGAGGGCCGCCGGGGATCGAGGAGTTGAGAGCGAAATCGAGGAGGTTGCGTGCGCCGGCGATGAGAGGCTCGAAGGACGGGAGGGCGACGTTGAAGTCGACGCGCCATGCTATCAGGCAACATAGTAAGTACCTCCGCATACATCTGTATGTCTGCGTCAACTCACCATTGTGAATGATCTGCGTCACGCTGTTCCTCATCTGCAATATACGAGATGCATCAGCCGACTATCCGGCCCAAGTGCACACATCCCACTTACCTCCTCGTACAAAGGCTCGCCGAGATCAAAGTACGGCTTCGAGAGGTCGGCAGGGTGGAACGACACCCGCCCGCTGTCCAGGAGCGACTCGTCAAGACCCCACTGCCTAAAGGCCGCGCGGTTGCGCTTCTCCAGCGCCTTCTCCGAACCAGGCGCCCCGCGGTTGAGTGCGTACACTCGCGCGACGTCCATACGCTCGAGCAGCTGCGCGAGGAGGTGCGAGCCGAGGCGTCCGGTCGTGCCAGTGACGAGGACCGTCTCGAGCTCATCTCCGTGCGCGAACCCGTTCCCGTTGGTGTGCCCGTTGGTGTGCCCGTTGGTGTGCCCGTTGGCATAGCCACTTCCGTTGACGTGCCCGTTCCCATTGACGTGCCCATTCGTGTATCCGTTCGCGTGGCCGTTCGCGTACCCATTGACTTGCTTCGTCGGGAATCTGGCCTCGAGGCCGGCGCTGTACTTGTCGAGGAGGGTGCGCATGCGGTCGAGCGCCGCGGCGCGCTCCGCGTCCTTGTCGAAGGCCTTGCCGGAGATCATGCCCGAGATGTACGCAGCGAGCGCGTTGATCGTCGGGTTCGAGTAGACGAAGGTGGAGGGGATCGCGTGCACGTTGACGGACGAGGACGCGCGGAGGGCGTGCGTCGTCGTGTTACGGATCCAGGTCGCCTGCAGACTGCACGAGTGGAACGGCGGTTAGCTGGAATGGTCCCCGAGACAAGATAACGGGAAGAGACGCACCTGTCGCAGCCCTGCTGGAAGAGGTCGTCGGTGTCCCCGATGTTCGGGTTCTTCATGACGTTCTTGACGACCTCCCGGACGTACTCGTGCACGGAGTCGGGGGACCAGTCGCGCGGGGGCGCGATGTCGAGCTGCGAGGACTCCTCGACCTTCTTGTAGAGGGCGTCGATCTCCTCGGAGTACGATGCGATGCAGACCTGGCGGCGAGGGGTTCCCTTCGCGGTGTACTCGAGCGGCTTCTCGGGCTTCGTGACCATGATCATCTGCGGGGGGAGACAGACCATGCTGCATGAGTCTCCTGGGTCGCGATCTGCATGATATACACGCAGGACGTACCTCCTTGAAGATGCGCGAGTGCGAGGGTGCATACGCGTTCATCTTCTCAATAGAGGGCCTGGATAAGTACGCAAACTTCAGTACTGGGTGCCGTCGTGGCGGTGCAGGTCGAGAGCACGTACCAGATCTTGTTTCTGTACGCCTCGAGGGCGGCTTCATCTCTGGGGTCGAAGGACTCTTCCGGCTGGATGAGAAGACCGTTCTGGAACCGCCCACGCCCGAACATCAGGCATGCGTAAACGTTCGGGTCCTCGAGCAAGATTGCCTCTGCAAGTGCAAGCGATCCCATTCAGAACACTATGCATCAGGGACACGAACGAATGCGGCACTCACCCAATGGCGCGGGGTTGGTCTTCTCGCCGGTGGAGAGCATGAGCTGGTCGTCGACACGGCCGAAGACGCGGAAGAGATGGGGCTTTGTCGGGTGCTGCTCGAGAAGATCGCTGGTCGCGTACGCCGGGAGCCCGTCGATGACGGCATTGAACACATTCGGCGTGTTCGTCGCTGATTCCTGCGCAGCGTACCGTCACGTCAGTCCTCCGCCTGTACAGGGATGATCGGATGGTACGCACGAATGCAACAGGCTCAAAGAGGCCGGGCTGCCCCTCCTGGGGGATGAGCCTGAGGTTGATGTGCGGTGAGATCTGGAAGTAGTCCCACTCGGGCTTGTCCATCGTGTCGGGGTCGGGAATCAGGCGCACGACTGCCCCGATCTCGGTCCTGACAGAGGGTGGTGCGTCAGGTCTTTGGCCATAGCACTCAGAGGCGACGAGACACGTACAGGCCGTAGAAGGGAATGAGAGCGATGTTCTCGGCCGCGATGGCGTCGCCGATCTGCTTGTTCATGGGCGCACCCGCGTAGATCTGTCACCGTGATGAGGTTGTGGTCACTCAGCCTAGTAAGCGAACCAGACGTACCATGGCACGGAGGGTGCGAATCTTCTCCATGTTGTCCGGGTTTTGTGCCCATGCCTGCAGGAACGGGTTTGGGGTCACTACGCGGCGCGCCTGGGAGACGAAGCGGGCACTTGCCTCGATGAACGCGGGGACACAGTACACGATCTCACTCCTGGTTGCGATGAGGGAGTCGAGGAACGTCTCCGGAGTTGGTAAGACGGCAGGCCATGATGGCTTGAACATGGTCCATGTCATACCGTCGAATACCTTTCCGACCAAGTCAGCGTGGTATGACAGAAGTCAGGAGTGAAGAGACTTACCGTCCATGCGATCATGAGAGCTCCCATTATGTCTAGTGCCAAAGGGTGAGTAATATCGGGCGAGTCGACCAAGAACATACTTACGGAACATAGGATTGGGCTGGCCGCCAACACGGACCCCGCAGAAGTCGACGTCGCCAAAGTCTGTATAGCATCGCGACGCGTGAGAAGCCGGGAAAGACACAAGTGAGCCGGGCGACACCTACAAACGAAGGTTCCCCATTGTCGCAGGGTCTTGCCCATGAACTTAATCGGCTTCGGGAAAGCGGTGGACCCTGGTCGTGGTCAGCATCAGGCATCAACTTCAAGCTCGAGCGCGCACGCTACGGGGATACAAAAGCGCCAGCGCCGACTCCGCGGCACCGGTGCTGCGCGCGCCCCGACTCATGAACGTCACTCACCCGATGAGTGCAGGATGATGCACTTCTTCTCCTCGTATAGATGCGCCATCGGCACGAAGTCCTCGTCTCCACCCGGTCCGTAGATGTCCTCGAACAGCGGCATCGGGAGCACCTCGAACTCAAGGCCGTCCTTCGCGAGGATCTCGTTGGCGTCCTTCGCCAGGCGCTGCATCGCAGGGTCCCCGCTGACGAACATCTGCTTCACACCCGTCTTCGACACGAGGTGCGCGACTGCGACAGCCGAGTTGCGCGTCGAGATCGGAAACGGCGTCACCCCGAGGTACATCAATCCCACCTTGAAGGTGTAGAACGAGATCGAATCTGCGAACGACACGACACAGGTGAGTAAGCGCTGCAGGGTCGGGATACTGGACGTGATCGCGTACCTGTCGTGGAGAGGATCCCGACGGCTGGAGGATCGTCTTCGCTCTTGCCCTCCTGCGCCTTGGCGTAGTAGTCGGACAGGCGGTTGTAGTGGGCGGAGGCGATTGTCGCAGACTTCTGAATGGCACGATAGACCTCGGGGAAGCAGATCACCTTCTCGTCGCCGTCGTCGTCGATGTACGCGAAGACAGCATGCTCCGGGCTGTTCTTTGCATGGTGCTCGAACAGCTCGGGGATGGTGAGCTTCGTGTCGAAGTCCGGGCGCTTGAAAGTCTTGCTGTTCGCCCCTTGCACGGTCTTCACGGTGGGGTTGTAGAAGTGGGGAGCAGTCGCGAGGGACGACATTGTGGGACCAGAAGATGCGCGCGTCGTCAGCTGGCATCCGCCATCTCGCACGCGAATTATATATCCCGCCCGACTTCTGACGCAATCCTACGCTGCTTCTCCAAAAGGATTTGCGTACGAGTTCGGTGAAGATAACTCTTGAGACTCTCCGCTGCGATCTCGGCGGTTAAGAGTAGCAACCCTCGGACTGCACACCGCAGCTCCATGTTGAGTACTCTGACCGTATCGTAATCGCCGCCGGTCTGTATGGAGGCGTTAGGGCTGACAGGCGATGGCCTTTGCAAATAGCGGGGTTTTGAAGTCAGAGTAGAATCAGAAGAGAAGCAGGGGAGCCCGCATGTGTCGTTCTCATGCTGGACAGACCATACCCGTCCGGAAGTCCATGTCGGACATTGGTGCTCGCTTACGGACGCGCGACGAAATGCTGTACAATTATCTCCGATACGAGGTGGCTTCCCGAAATCGAAGCATGCTGCGATTTATGTCACAGCATCGACGGAAAACTCCGAGCCGTGGCCAAACGCGACTGCCACGGCACGCCATTACCCTCTATCGTTGAGAGGATGCTGCGTAACCGCGCACGAGCCTCGGATTTGGTGTTGGCGACACCGGTGGGGGATTGATACATCACAGATAGATTGCCCACGGGGTGAATGTTGGAACCACTTAATGACCCAGGTCCGCCTCCATCGGCCAAGACAACAATTCAGCTCACTCGATTTCATTTGGGAGCCCACTGTCGGTATCGGTGAGAGCGTGGAGTCACAGAGACCAATGCACTACATCTGCTTATCCGCATGGAGCCTCCAGCCGCTAGTTCTGTCTACGAAGGTCGCGGACTCCCACCGTGGCCAAGGATCGCGCGCGACCAATGACTAAGGATAATCCCGTACGCCAATGTAGTGGTGACAACGCTGTAATTGGCACGGATCGTCACTCTATGCCGTGAATGTCACGGAGTAAGAACATTTCGGGATTACGTTCGGCCGGGAGTTTTTCAGTGCGTCGACACCCCAGTTCGGGAGTCGTCCTTGTCTTGTGAATTGTGCGTGCTTTGCGACTTGACGTGCGCCCGGAGATATGAAGCATCGCACGTAAACCAGGGTCGGGGCCGACAATCCGGGGGCAAGAGAACCCCACTATGTGCCCGGACGTTCTCCACGATAGGGCTTTCCATGACGAGCGAGGTTCTCCACAGACCCCATTTGTCGCTCAATCGAATGCTTCTCAGACGCGGAAGTCCACTTGGACGCTTGTGAGCCGCACACTTCATCCCGACAACGGATAACGCAGCATTGTCGGTGTTGATGGATCTCCAGGTCGCTTAAGCCTACAAGTGATGGCACAGTCTATCGACGAAGGATCGCACAATGAGGGTGGAGGTCGAGGTTGATTCTTATTTCACAAGATCCAGGTACTTCACACGGTTGCAGATGCAACCGCCCGCAGTCTAATCCTCGCTTAACCAGCTGTGCTTCTTCCTCTCATGATCCAAGAGGTGTGAGCGTCCGAGTCCTTCAAACACCGCCGATCCTCTCTCTCTATCGGCAGGAGACGCTGCGTGTGGCCTAAATGGGGACATTGCTCGACAGCGAAGGTCGACATCCATCGTACACTCTACGGACTCCAGAAACTCCGTCAAGACCGCAGCGCGCAAAGCTGGTAAATCGACCTGAGAGCGATATCTCTAGAAAAGCCCCCACGGACGACCCACTTTTCCCCCTCCATCACACCTCCTCGCACCTGCCGTCGCTCGCACTCGTAGTCCACACACTTGTCGATCCTGCCCGCCATGTCCCAGACTCTGCTCTACCACGTCTCCGCCCTGACGGCCGTCGATGTTGACTCCATGGATCCTACCGTCTCGGCCCGCTACACCAAGGCCGGGGTCAAGCTGCACGACATGACCTCCAACCAGGCCATGGTCTGCGTCGAGGCCTCCCGCCCCGAGCGCGCTGACATCGTCAAGGCCGCGATCGACCAGATCAAATCTACCAGGGCTGATCTCGACCTTGACGCTCAGGTCCTGGAGACCGTGGACTTGCTCGTGAGTGCACAGCATGCGGACATCTCCTCGCAATCGCACGTTGCTTACTGAGATCCCGCTTCTCCTTCTCTCTTCAGGCGGCTCTCTTCTGCAAGCAGGTGTTCCCGTACCTCGCCGGCCGCGTCCACACGCAGACCTCGCCGTCGCTCGCGTACGACACCGAGGCTACTGCGAACCACGCCCGCAAGCTCGTCGCGCTGCTCGAGGAACACGGCATCCCGAGGTACGTACGCTCCCCGCTCTGCGCCCGCACACTGCGCACAGCCTATTAAGTCAATTGTCGTGTCTTCTGATAACCGTTGGCCTGTCCCATCATAGATCCCGTGTGTGCATCAAGATTCCCTCCACCCCGGAGGCGCTCCTCGCCTGCAAGGAGGTCGAGAAGGAGGGCATTCGCACGCTTGCCACAAGTCTCTTCTCCGTCACCCAGGCTCTGGCCGCTCATGAGGCTGGCTGCCTCTACATCGCCCCGTGGCTCAACCGTTAGTCCTCTGGCGATTCCTCCCTTCACGCAAGTCGCTGATCCTAGCTGCAGAACTCCGTGTCCACTTCGAGCCCGAGCTCTGGACGGACTACGCCGACGTCGCCAATGAGCACCCGCGCATGCCGATCATCCGCCAGATCGTCAGGACTTACAGGGATATCGGGACCAAGACCGAGATCCTCCCCGCTAGGTGAGTGCTGACCGCAGCTGCAACTGATGCGTGCCAGTCTGACGACCTGATCTTCCTGCGTGGTCCGTGGTGATAAATCTTTAGTATCGTTACCGGCAAAGAGGTGCGCAACGCTCCCTTCTCCGCTCTTGAGGCGAACGTGCGGCTGACGGGACTGCATACACAGGCCGTGGCTCTGGCTGCGACCGCTCCCGAGCACCTCACGCTGCCCGCGGTCGTCCTAGACCAGCTGAGTGCCGTGACGAGCGCGGAGCCCATCCCCATCGACCCCAAGCTCGCATCCGCCTCCGGTCAATCCCTCTCGCTCGTTCTTTGCATGGAGTGCGGTGTGCTGACACTGTAGGCCGACAGTCTCCGAGGAGGTGAAGAGCGTCAAGTACCTCGACAACGACGCTGCTGCGCTCAAGGCGTCGATCGCGGCGGACGAGCAGACGCGGGTGTACCTTGCGGACGCGCTGAAGATCTTTGGAGACATGGAGGCTAAGACCCGGGAGATCGTCCGTGCTGGATTGACCGCTTGAATTATTTGAACGTCGATGAGATGGGGAAAAGCAGATAATCGTGTTGTATGTACCATAGATGTGTGGTCGGCTGGTGTGCTAGAAGTTTCGTATTGAATTCAATTGTTGCTGTATACCATCTCATCGTATCGCCGCCCCTGTGCGGAAGCCTTTTGCGATCCTGATGTGACCAGTACAGGGAAGTCTGTTCGACATACCAGCTCCACTCTAGAGTCTTGTCTCCTCTGGACTAAGCGTCCATTCCTCAAGCTGCGGTTCCGGCAATGTACCTCTTGCGTGCGAATGCCGGGCCTTACGGGATAGCAACGCTGCATGCGACCGCGTCTTCTCTTCTGCACCCGCACTTCCTCCCCCCCCCCTCGGTCGCTCGGTGGACGCGTGAAACTCCAGCATCATCCGCCCAATCTATCACCAAGTACGTCTGAGCGTGTCTTCTGGATTGACGAAAGTAGAAGGCCCGCCTCATGATACCCACGAAGTGAATTGGACTCGAGACCGTGACACCTGCGATCTTTCCTAGACTTGTACTCTCTGTCCCGTATCCGTCTCGACTCGTGAAATCAAACGCGCAAAGTGGGAGCAATCAAAGGTAAAGTCTGATTGGCGCAGGGCGTGGTCATCTCCGCATGCTCGCACCCGAACCTACAACCACACGCACAATCGGATAGCGAGAAAGCTGCGTAACTGTCGGAGTTGGAGATAGCGGATACAGGCGGATACCCAGGAACCTCGGAGGATACTACTCCAGGCGAACTATATCGCCCGTGTAATGTGCAGCTGCTGTTCCAGGCCGAGTGCTGGGGAGTATGTACAAGATGGCATACCGCCGCCTCGGGACTCCGCGGGCGACTTCTCGTGATATGACGATTCCGAGCGGGTGCGCGTTCCAACGGGAGTGAGGCGGAGGTCCGACGCAGGCGGAACAATACTTGGCGTGGATAGCACTCATCGTACCTGTCCACTGCGCGGGAGCAGACACTGCTCGCCAATCGTTCCCACCGAAAGTGGGTAACTACACCGGCTTCTGAGTGTCACTGCTGTGGAGGGTATCCGCGAACTCGTCAGGAAAGCCGGGATTGAACAGACCGCCTGAGACTCACCGGGTTCCCTCCGATAAGGTCGGCGAACACATGTGGAGTTCATTTCTGCATCGTTTTTTGTATTGATGGCATGCCGAAATGACTTGCACATCAGAGGATTAACCTGCGGGGGACGCTGAAGCAGCGCCCGGAGTAAACGAGGTGATCGCAGCCTGCAGGGATCGTCGTCTCCGGTGTCCGATGGGGTGCTTGCAACGCCTATTAGAAAGGTCCGTGCTCGCACGCCCTAAACAGTGAATAGCCAAGTACTGTCTTGCGTTGACAAGAGATGCGCCCCAGAACTTGAGAGTCCGACTGTCGTACTCACGTAACGCATCCTGGTTCGTGCAGAATGATATATGGGGATGGGTCTCTTGAGATTCAACCCCACCCGTCATCGCATTCGCAGCCGTAACGTCCCCTGCTCACGACATGTCCCGGCCGCAGAGAGTACGGCATTCTGACCACAGTCGATAATCGCTAAACTTCTCTCGGTGGGCATTCGGAGCTGTCCATTACTGTATATAAGTGACGATATGCAGGGAGAAGCAAGAGCATCGCTTGACCCATTAGTATTTAGGTTCCCAAAAAAGCTGGCGTGCTACATAAACATTCAAATAACGAGGCAGGAAGGTCTGAGAGGAAACTTGAAGAATCGGTCAAGGTAAGTCACAGACGGAAGCGCCTATGGCGTTTTGATAGCCACGTGGAGGCGTAGCGGCTGCAAGCGCCCTTGGCTTGCTGCTTGTGCTGGAACTTCGACCTCGACCTCCTCGACTCCTCCACTACCCTTCGCCGGCCGTTCAAAATGCCATAAATGTAATCAAAGGAAAACTCTCTAAGATAGGCTTCAAGGAAAGGACGCAGACTGGAAAGGTACGTCTCGCCCCCATCCTCGTGACAACGATGCACGTATCGACCTTTTGCGCGCACATTGCAGCGGCTGGCAAGGAGCAATGGTTACCTCGCACCCGAAGACTCGAACTGTACGTGTTAGTTTCCTGGCTTTTGCCCCCTGCGCCGACTGACATACCTGAGCAGATCTAGGGATGCAGGACACTGTATTCATTTCCGCGCGGACGCGCGTTATGCTCGAGGAGGTTTTAAAAAGTCCAGAACGTGAGCGCGAGGCACTGTATGCTCAGCAGGCCGCCGAACCTGCGAGTGCAACCATGTTTATCTCGTGGTGTCGGAATTCAACTCGTTCTGTGCTCTCCTCCTATCCCGTGTCGGCGCCTCCAAGGCAGTCCTAGTGCTGCGCGACGCACGTCGACTCTCCGGCGAATCTCAATACTAGATGGCAGCGCGGCGGGGTACAAAAGTTGCCGACTGACCCAGGTATGTCGCTGATTCCTCTGTCCCTCCCACTCCCCGTCTCCCGCAGACCTCTGTGAGTCACCCGCCTGCCATCTGCGCCACGGGATGGCATGAGCTGCCTCGTTCTATCCGGGGATGAGCGTTGCTTTCTGGTGCATGCATCCCCATTATTTGCTGACTGGCCGTCGCGCAGCGCTCTGGATTGTGTCTGTCTCCTTCCCTGATCTGTCTACTAAATGCTTCACTCCGCGCACATCCCGCGAATGTCTCGGTGCCTCTGGAGCTGGTGAGCAGTGAGCACTGGTCCCATTACCGTTATACTCATGCGCCAGCTAAGCTGTTCTCCGCGCGCGCGTCGAGGTACACAGACTGGGTTAGTGTTGACAAGCCTTACTAACTGCACCGCGATCAAGGTGACGAGCCGCTCAACGCGCACGACGAGTCCGAGGTGCTACTTAATCAAGCTACCAGCTGCTCCAGCCTTCCTTACGTGGAACGGTGACAGGCATACGCCCAATCTGCCGGAACAACGTGCGTTTATATCGATCTCCTCACCGCCAATTCAACCTCACAGAGCTTCCTCACCTTCTACTAAAGTTGCCTAGAACATCATCTCACGATCCCGAATAAGTCTGGACCAATCGGAATTTTGGGCCATACACCATGCGAGTCGAAGCTCGTAGATAACCTTTTTGTGCAACGTGGCAGGGACATGATGCATGACCGACGCCGCTGCGAGAATTGACGCGGACGCCTTTTGCGTTGGCATCGATCTTCCTACTACCATGTCGACCCTCATAAAGCTGCCTCGCATCCCAATATTGGAAGTCGCCGAGAACATCATTGACCAACTCTACGGGGATGTCGAGTCGCTCTGCAGCTGCGCCTTGACCTCTCGCGAGTGGCAACCCCGCGCCCGGTTTCATCTCATGACATCCATACGGATACAGTCGAGAGAAGACCTTTCCTCCGTTTGTGACTACTTCAGCTCCAACCCTCATATGGCTCACGCGGTCCGGAATCTCTCGATCGCTCCCAGGGACATGAAACGCGACTCTCTATCCCTCCTGGAGGCTGTCCCGGTGAGCTTGCTATTACGGCTTCCGGAACTGCGGAGCTATGGCATGCGGTACACATCAGAGCTCCACCGAACGTATCGACTCTCCGACGTTTCTCTCTCTCTTCACGCCACCACCATCTTTCGTATGAAGGCGTACCTCCATGTGGAGAATCTGCGTCTAGGACCATTGCAGTTGCGCACGAGTGCGGACCTCGCGCGACTCTTGATCGCATTGCCGTGTATCCGCCACGTCGAATGCTCGCATTTACGTATCCTGGACCGGACGAGTCTGTGGACCACTGTCACTGGCGCGGAGCGATTCCGCGACAAGTGTACCCGGTTATCTGAAGTAACAGTGCGTCGCGCCCTTCGTACACGATGCGGCGGCGGATGGAGACTGACCCTTACCGGACAGGTTCGGCATACAGACGGTCTTGCAGTCCGTCTCATTATTCGGATGTCCATCTCAGCATTAGAAGTACTGCGGTGGGAGGAAGAGGGAATAGAGGACTCCTCAGAAGGTTAGATGGGGCTAGTACAAGTTACGAACTTTCGCTGATTGTCAGAGAGCATCCGCAGGCGGGCATAGCGATTTTGACTTGTCCGAGTCGAAGGGCCTTCGCTCCATTGATTTCACGACGGCGGACCACTGGCCTTCTCAATTTAAGAGGGCTTGTGGCAGGATGGTCCGATTCATGGCCACGTCAATCCCACACAGGCTTCGTAACTTGACAATCACCTTCACACACGATTGCCCTGACCGAGTGGTGGAGTGCTTAAGATACGGTGCACCGCAGCAATGTCGCCTGTTGGAAGACGCTGTCCTTAGCCTCGGAATACAACAATTGACCGTGTCGCTGTCGGGGGTCAAGCGAAACAGACTCGCATTCTGGTCGCAGATACTCCGCGATTGCTTTTCGCGTCTTCACGAAGCCAGCTCGTTGCAGATCCAATGTCCTTCCGGTGAGTTCGGCGTATTCAAGCCGTTCAGTCCCATCGCTCACATGTTCCAGTGGATGGATACGGCCAAGGATACCTCGGTCACGACGTCGGTGTGTCAGACATTGCGGCCTCCCCAGACGGTCAACATGTCGCGAGCGGAGCAGAGGATGGCACTGCCTTTCTATGGACCATCGGATCCCAACAGACAGGTGCAGTCAAGAGAGAGTGCACCAGCAAGTCTGCTCATGCGGGAATGGGCATGACGTCTTTCGTCTTCTCTGACACAGGCGACTTCTTAGCAGCCGCACAAGGGTCCCAGGTCCTCATTTGGCACGTCTGCGACGACTCGTACATGGCTGCTATAGCATGTGGTGGCGGCCACCGGCATCTATCCTGTGCATGGAACAGGGACAATGTCCGTGGCCTCACTTTATCCATCTTGACAGCCACAAATGATTGGTCAGCCTTCTCCCTCTCGGTCTCATATGCGCACGGCGGTTGGCAGTCTGAACAGGCTCCGGTGGACCCCGTCGACAATTCCAGCCAACGCATTTCCTTCTCACGTCCCCAGACCGTCCTCAAGGGAGCATTGGATGGAGGAGGATATCTAGGCTACAAGTTCATCCTTCAGTCCCCCAGTGGGAGATGTGTTGTGGCGAGGCCCAGTTCTGCAGTCGGGATATGCAACATCTGGCGAATCGTCGATCACGGCGCTCTCGCATACGAACTGCACCAATTGACATATGAATGCGACAACTCTTCCATAGCGCCTTCATGCGCTACCTTCGTAGGCGATACCCAGCTCGTGATAGGTTTCGACGACGGGACCATCCGCTGGTGGGACATATCCTCATTCCCGTTAACCACAACAGAACCGCTCGGTGTTCTCACCCTCTATCCTCACCGTTCCCGCCTGAAGAAGTTGTATCTGTCGCATTTGGCCTCCTTCCTGGTCGCCCTCGCGAGGTGTATGGGCTCCGAAGACGAGGAACTGCCAGTACTGGTGCGCATGGACCGCTTTAGAGCCTGGGACGGGTTATCCCTTCCGCACGTCTTCCTCCGTGGACACACCGCACCGGTACTTGCAGCTTGTTTCTCCCCGTGCGAGCGGTATGTCGCCACCGCCTCCGAGGACGCTACCGTTCGCTTGTGGAGCACTAGCGATGGATCACTCATGTGGTCTTTCGTCAACCACGAGACAGCGGTGACCAGCATCGTCTTCTCGTCGGATGGAAGGACCCTGGTGTCGGGGGATCGGTTCGGCAAGGTTTGCCTGCATGCGCTATCTATGTTCATTGGGAACACACCGCTTGCTCCGATCAAGACTGACGGCATGTAGCACGTCACGACTCGCGAACAGAGCTTCGCATGAGGTCCATATCGCCGACTCGCCCCTCTTTGGTCCCTTCACGTACCCTTCCCCCGAACCCTACAGTATGTACGCCAAGCCGGGAAGCATACTTACATGTACAGCAACCGGATTCGTACTCATACGAAGGTTTCTACCGCTCAGTACCTAGGACCTTCGAGAGTAGGGCAGCTGGCTGTCACTTCCAAGTCGGCGGCCATGTCTTCGCCAAGGCCGGCGAGTCAGCGCTTCTTGTATCTTGGTTTCGTGAGCTTCATATCGATGGGCCCAGCCATTCTTTCAGTGGTCGGATCAAGTTTCCCATATGTAAGTAATAGGCAAGGATCCGACCTACACACGACGCACTCGAGTACGATGCCCGCTATAAACCGTGTGTTATGTCGTCGCATACTAACGCAGGTCCACGCTGACACGCAAGGGTCTCGGCAGAGTGCATACGTACTCACGAACGCACCCATATGTACCTGTTGCAAACGCGGCGCAAGCAATCATTCATTTTCTACAACGGCGAGCACATTACTACTGGTACCTACTACGTACGTACTCGTAAAGAGGCAAGATCGGACATGAGGAGAGGAGAGGAGGAGAGGGAGACAGGAGCGGAGGGGGGAGAGGTAATAACAGAACGGGACACAAGAGAGTCTGCGTCAAGGGCAGGACGGCAACGATACTACACTGCTCGGCAAGGGCAATACAATAGGCAATAAACACAACACAAGAGACACGAGCGATGCACGAGAGACAAGACACAAGCGACGCAGCAAGAGGCAAGAGGCAACACGAGAGACAAGAGCACATGTACAACAACGCCTCCCGGCAACTCCGAATTCGAAGTCTCGGGCGATCAAAGAAAACACGAACGAATGCGGCCTCCACAGTCACCCACTCAGCGCCACGACCCACCCCGACCGCGTCCTCTCGACGGACCAGGGTGCCACACACGGTCCACGTCCCGGTCTCTATCCCGCCCCCAATCGCGCGCCCGGTCCCGGTCCCTATCCCGATCCGCAGACGGACCCCGCGGAGGCGGCGGCGCGTAGTACGGCGCGTTCTGGCCCCCACTGCCCAAGTATGACGAGCCGCTGTACCCTCCAGCCTGCCGCAGCGCACGGGGCGCAGACGGCGGAGCCGGGGGTGGGAGGCGCGACACGGACGCAGGTGAGTTGCGTGCGAGGTACGCCGGATGCAACGGAGCGCGCGCAGACGACTGCGACAGAGACCCAGGGGACGGGCGTGTCGGGGAGAGGCCTCCTGAGGAGTAGAAGTGCCGGGGATGCGTCGGCGGCGAGTGCGACCGCGGCGGGGCGAGCGAGAGGGACTTTGGCGGGGGTGGGCTGAGGATCTCGCCGTCCTCTTGCGAGGGATGCGAGACGAGCGGGATACCGGAGTCGGACATCTTGGGGACGTGCGTGGGGTGACGGGAGTGGGACTCGCGGCGCGCTGGCTGCGTGTATCGACGGGCGAGTCCGTGTCTTCGCGTGCGGGGGCGACGAGGCCGGTGGGGACAGCGTCGAGCAGCTCGACCTTCGCCTCGAACGTCTTGGCGTATCCGTTCAACACCCGTGGAGGTGTCCGACTCCTGCGATGGTAGTCGGGCGAAGGTGAGCGGTGACGGACGTGACCGTTCGGAGTAGGAGTTGAGGGGGACAAGAAGTCGCGCCGGTTAGACTCAGAGGCAGGTTCTGAAAATCGCGCGGAGTCCGACGGCTCCTGCGCAGCGGCGGAAAGCGGAGGGTCCGGTGTGACATTGCGGTCAGGGACTAGGGAGTCAGAATGATCGACAGCATCGTGCGATTGCACCTGTGCCTCATCCATCTTGACGTCCCCATCCGCATCAGTCGTCGCCACCTCCATCTTCCCATCCACCTCCATGGCACCAACTGGCTCATCCTTCTCATCCGCCACCGCCACCGTCTCCGGGGCCGGGACCGCAACAGGCAGCGAAGAACTCACCAAGGCAGGCTCCGGCCCCGGCTCCCCGTCCTTCCTCCGCTCACTCTCATCCTTCCTCTGCGCAACCTCAACCTCAACCTCCATCGCCGCCTCAGCATGCCCAGGCAGCCCCACATCCCCACGCACGACCGGCGAATCCGTACCCGGCAGCGACACATCGCGAACCGACGACGGCGACGCGAACAACGCCGCATCCCCGCCCATCGCCGGACTCTCCACCCCACTGCCCTCCTGCCCCTTCTCGCGCACCTTCTGCTCCTCCCGCTGCTTCTTCTTGCGCATCGCAAAGTCCTTCAGCGACAACTTCACCTTCGGCGGCGGAGGTGGTGCTTTCGGAGGTTCGGGTTCGGGCTCTGGCGCAGGTTGTGGGGCAGCAGGTTGAGCAAATTCGGCTGACACAGGTTCTGGGGTAGGAGGCTCGAGTGCAGGAGCGGGGGAACAGGTTGCAGAGTTTCTGGAGGAGAGTCATCAGCAGGATGTGCGGGAAGGTCCGGCGCTGGGAGAGGTTGCGATGCGTGTGGCGGTGGCGGCGGAAGGGGCTCTGACAGTGCGGGCTCAGCAGGAGGAGGAGGAGGAGGAGGAGGGGGAACATCGGGCGGCGGCGGCGGCGGCGGAGTAGCATCCAACTCAGACGGAGGCCGAGGTACCTGCGCGAACTCCGCGACAGGCGATACCGCATCGTGCGCCTCCTCAACTGGAGACGTCGTCACAACCACAGGCGTTTCAGCGTCGACTCCGCGTTGAGGCTCGGTAACTCGAGACGCAGACGCCTCCGCAGCGGCGGGCAGTGCAGGTGAGACCTTCTCTTCTTCCCGCGGATGCACAGGCGAAGCCTCCTGGGCCACCACCGGCGACTCGACACGAGGAGGAGGAACCGACGGTGGGGGAGCAGCAGCAGCCATGGGAGGAATAGTCGATGCAGCAGCAGCGAGTATCGATAGCAAAGAAGTCTCCGGCGCAGGAGCCGTCGCCACCGACACCCGCCGACGCGGCGCAGGCGCAGAACGCGCAGGAGGCACATCCACGTCCATCGCGTCGTCCCTCCCGTCAGGCGGGTCGGGCGGGAGCTCGGGCGCGACGACCACTGGAGTCGTAGGTGGCGGAGGCGGAGACGCGAGAGACATCGACCCCATCGCAGGCGAACGCGCGGGGGTAGACGACTTCCTCGCCCGCACGGTATTTCCCTCTTCGCGACGCAGCAAAGACGGCTTGAGCTGGGACGCAGGCTCGTCCTCTACAGCGGGGGAGCGTGGGCGCGCAGCCTTCTTCGTCGCGGTGCTGGTGCTCGCACTCTCACCCTTCGTCCTCTCCTTCGCGTCCTCCTTCGCCTTGCCCTTTGCCCTCGACTTGACAGTCTTGGCCGGTTTCTCGGAGTCGGACGTAGGAGGCTGAGGCGAAGTAGTCGGGCGGCGGGCTTTAGACGTCTTGATCACCTTGGAGGAGGAGGGTGCGGACGCAGATGCAGGGGTCGGAGGAGACTTGGAGTCGGATCGCGAGGCATGAGGATGCAGAGACGTAACAGGCGAAAGCAACGATAACTTGGAGAACGGGATCGAGGGTGAATGCTGCCCGTCAAGCGCTAGACGGAGCTTTGATGAGGAGCCGGTTGATGATGAGGATGAGGAGGCGGACATAGGTGGGGCGTGGAGAGAATGATGTGCGGATGAGGACGATCCGAGTGGAGGTGTTCGTGAAGGCGGAACAGGTGGAGGCGGCATGTCTCTCGAGTCTGTCAAATCTTGATCAGTAGGCGCACGATGAGCAGAGTTCAATAGGACGCACCGGCAAACGAGTCGTCTCGGCCACTACTCGTTCTCGACCTCCCACTACCCTCGCTTAAGGAAGGTGAATGGATCCCAACGTCCGAGTCTCGAGGCCCACTGTGTTCACGTAGCCGTTCAACGCTCTTCGCGATCCATGTCTTGCGCAGCTTCGGAGGTAGACGCGCCTCTTGTGGGGACCCGTCGACGTCCATGGACTCTGAGGAGCCTTCGGAGTGACGCCGCGCGCGCGAACGAGCTGTGGGCGATGAGTACGTGATACGCATAGACGATGCTCGCGACGTACCTTGCTGCCCATCCTCGTCGTCGCTGCCATGCACATCCTCCGCCCGCCCCTTCCCTTTGCGATCCTTGCCCTTCGTCCTGCTCGATGACTTGAGGAGCTCATCCGGGAACGATACCTTGCGCGTACCGGAAGGCAACCGCGAAGGTCCCGCTTCGGACGAAGAAGACGACACGAGCTCGACACCGCCCATGCCTCCGGAGAAGGGTATGCGCTCACGCGTGCGGAAGCCGCGCTCGATGCCGATGAGGGGACCAAGGTCTATCGGGCTCTCCGCCGGCTGCTCGGACTTGCCGCGATGCTTCTCCTTGGTGAACTGCGAAGGAGGGGACGGCGATGGGGTTAGGGGGGTCTGGTTCTCAACGAACTCGGCGATGCGCATGAGGACACAATCGCGCGCCTTCGACCCACACGCGCAGGTGGTGAACGTCGATGCGAGAGTGTGCAGCATCGAGGTCATCTGGTTGCGGAAGTGCTGCACTTGATGCGGGCTATGGCAGACAACTTGAGCGCACGCGGAGAGTGATGACGGATACGACGTACGGGAATGCGAATGGGCTCTGTATCAGTGCCGGCAAGTGGTGCACCACGTTCTCGTCATCCCACTCCCAGCCCAGTACCACCTCCTCGTTGGCCTTGAGGTCCCGCAGAGCGAAGATGCCAAACTTCACCGCATCGTCTCCTGCCTTCGCCCGCTCCTTTGATGGGCAGAAGATTGGCCTGAGAATCGCGTTGGGTCTGCAGCCGTTGCGTACGAAGCGAGATTGGTCGCCGGTGATGCGAGCATCGAGCGCAACGTCCAAAGGGGGCCGAAAAGATGCACATACGGCTTCGGCATGCCAAGGTGGGCGTAGGCATTGAGGGGGTCGCGCAGATAGGTCGCCGTTGGTATGATCGTCGAAGAGTACGAAGTGATAAGCTTGGAGGAGGTGATGGGCTGCGTAGCATGAATTGCGTAGGACGGCGGACGTACCGATGCGTTGCCGTTTGCAAAGATCGAGGGGAACGACGCTGCGGACGTGGGTACAGGCTGAACGGCGATATGTGGGATGTGGAGGGGCCCGGGTAGGTCATCTGGGGTGAGCAACGCAGGGGTTGTACACCCAGGGGTAAGAGATGTGGGGGATATTGCGGTGATGCCCCGCCAGTCAGAGGCAACGCGACGAAGACGGTCCCGGGCGTCGTCGGTGACGATGTCCTTTGTGATGGGGACGTACGAGTGCTCCATCGGCTCGTCGATGTCGACGTGCTCGTCCTCGGCCGGCGCAGGGACGTGGGTCGTGACCGTCGTGTTGATCGAGGCCCGCCGCTTGCGTTTGTTGGCCCCCTCGCCGGCCGCAGCGTTCGGTTTGCGCTGCTTGCGCTCGGCCCCGGGGCTGCCCTTGCGCTGCTTCTGGGCGGCGGCCTGGCGGATGCGGGCCTTCTGGAGCTTTACGGCGCGCTCCCTGTTGACGGGGCGGGGTGAGCACTCCAAGCACAGCCATTCGTCGGGGACCTCGTTCTGGACGATGCCGTAGCAGGCGGCATGGCACCAGCGGGAGCAGGAGTCGCAGCAGATGGAGAAGCCGTCGTCGTCGGAGAAGCCGCAGATGCAGTAGATGGACTCGGAGCTGTTGGCGTCGTCGCTGTGGTCGACGGTGGCCGGCTGCTTGCGCTTGGCGGGGACGGTGGAGGGGGAGGGGAAGGCACCTGTGAGTCCAAGCAAGCCTAGCGCAGCTTCGGTCGCATCGCTGGGCATGTCATAGAAGAGAATCGTGTCGGGAGGGCTCTCGTCGTCGTCGGTGGCGTGGTCGTCGTCGTGGTGGTCAGCGAGCAAGAGGGGTAGGACGACGAGGAGGAGGAGGGCAAAGATATGGTCTGGGCGTCTATGGGACTCAGGTTGGTCTGACAAACGCCCTCAGCCACAGTTGACAAACAACACCAAACCAAGATCCCTTGAGCGCCTGCCGAAAGGTTTTTCTACGCGGCTTTCGTCTACCTCATCTCCGTCCTCGCTCTTTTCACCTTTTCGCCCCCGCCGTCGTGCATGTCGACGCCGCCGTCGTCGCTCTCGCCGACGTCGCGCTTGCAGCATCACTTGTATTGCTTATGGTGAGTTCTTCGATCTCGTTCTCTCCCTTCAATGCAACCTCTCCGGTGTCGTGATGAATAACTATCACATATCAAGCTCAACAGTCTAATGGTCTACGACCAATTGATGACTACTTCTGTACTTCTGCAATTCTGAACCACCCTTGTTTCGCTGTCATACGCTCGCGCCGTGTTTCGACAGGAAGACTGACACATTTGCTCTCAGATTTTGCGGCTCCGCTCTGCGGAATGCACTTGCTCTCGTCAGCTGTGTACGTATGTACATCGCTCTGTCAATTCATGTTCCCCTATGGTTCTCCAATACAAAGATTTTCCTGCACATCGTACGTCTTGCGATCCTTCTCTTGAGCATCGAGGAATGAGGGACCGCCGCGGCCGAGGACGATAAGTACGTGCAAGCACCCTCAGTGTTGTCGCCGTCAACTTTTGTCGTCGGGCATCGACATACCGACGTCTCTACTACCTGACCATTGACTGAACCTCTCGGCGGAACGTCCAGCGTGCCCGCAGAATGTAGCAAAACTTCAAGAGGGTGACGAGCGAGGACCGAGTTGCGCTTACACGGGCCATTACTTACTTACGAGTTGGACTTGGTTCTACTCACTTAGTTTGATCACTTCGAAACGATTCCTCTACGCACCACGATCACGTGCTGCGGCTCGTCTACATGTCGCGTCCGAATTGTTCGAGTTGATCCTCCCGCCGCCGTCGTGGTTCTTCCGTTGCAATGCACCGTTCTACTCTTGTGAGTGATGCAGCTTAGCTAGAGACGCCCTTACAAGTACTGACGTGCCCTGGCTTGTAGCGGGCTTCATCCTCTTCTTCTACGGGCCCCTCCCGGCAGACCCAACAGGCTCGAGTGTCTCAGGCGGACGTCCCTGCTCCTGTGGCAGTTTGCAGGGCTGACGAGTACTACATGGAGAAGCTACCAGGGTACAAACCGATGGGCGAGGCGGGTCTGAACACGCTGATGACATTGTGGGGCGCCGACACCCCGGAGAAGCGACAGGCGTGCTTGAAAGGCTTCAATGCCCTGACGGAGAAAAACATTGCGAGACGCGGCCTTCGCATTATAGGGGTCAGTGATTTACGCATGCTATATCACTCGTCGTTTCCGACGTTGTCTCTGCAGGTGAAGCCGAAAGCAGGCCAGCAGGGAGTCTTTCACGTCCGCATCCCCGACTCCCCCTCGCCATCCGCATGTGGGAGGGCGGCATGGGTCCGTACGGTCAGTTCTGCTTCGACTTCTACGACGTCGAACGCGACGTGTCGGTGAACCTCCCGCAAGGATACTCGTTGCATCCCGCGGCCGCCCCCGCTCCCTTGGCCTCGGCCCCGGCTATCCCCGCCTGGTTTCCCTATGGCGCTGAACGCGCCCGCGTCCATGGCCGGATCGCTTCGGTCGTGGGAGCGCAACATGGGGATGCGCGAGATTCCGGAGGGAGAAGAGAAGTGGATGGTGCCGCAAGGCGCGTACATTACGCTGAGGCGGGACGGACATGAGGACGTCATATTCCAGATTCCTACCCAGCAGCCTGCCTTCGTCGCTCTGCCTACTTACGCGGGTCATCCCCGCCTGCGACCTTTGTGATTCTCCAGCTCGCTACCGTCTTGCTATCCTCGATGTACTAGTCATTTTTCCTGATATTGTCATATTTTGTCTGGAAGCGGATGCTTGAACACATCGCAACTGCGCGGATACGTAGCTGTGAACGGTTCAATGGGCGGGCGACAGTCTCATAGTCGGAGGAGAGGGCTTCTCTATATTTCCGCAACCGCTATGAAGTAGTCTCCTAGAATCATACAAACGAGTCTCTGCTTACGGCCTGTACTTCCGTGTCTGCTGCGACTCCTCAGCATCTTCCGAAGTAGAACCACTGTGCGGCGACGTCATCACAGATCTCCTCGAGACTCCCGGAAGAGTTGAACCTGAACCTGAACCTGAACCTGGGCTTTGAAGAACGAGCGGCCGCCGAGCGTGAGTAGCGGCATGAGAGAGCGTGCTGGAGACGTATCGTCTGATATGGCGGGTTAGATTTAGCACTTGCAACTGCTTGCCAGCTCTGCGAGCCTGCTCCATCGCCCAGGCTTCTCTTACGGGCCCCGTAGCTGTGATGGGGCCAACGACCACGACTGTGCGCACTGAGTCATCGATCTGTATTGACTTGGACTTCATATCGGTAGGTACGTACCTTCGTCCTCGATCACGAGAGGGATTATACGTTCATATTTCCTCAACAGCCTTCCGAACTCGCGGGGCGTTTGCGTCCACGGGTCCGTGGGGTCCCACTACGCATACCCAAACGTCAGATGTGGATAGTTGACCACGATAAGCACAAATTTCCGTTACCTTCGAGAAACAATATACCAAGTCGAACATTGTGTCAAATGTTGCCAGTCCTGAGCGCCACTCGGAGTCGTTGAACTTCTTTCTTGCACGCTAGCAAGACTGCTCATCAGCGTTTCTCTAGTGGTCCGACAATAGGAAACGGAGAACCTCCATGATAAAGTCAAGTAGCTCCCTCACAGGGTCCCACTATGGCAGGCATTAGAGAGTCATACATCGGGGGCAGCGAAAGCGGCTCACCACGGGCTCAGGAACCGATGTTCCGACCAAGACCAACTCCCGAGCAATGTTGGGTTCACGCATCCGCATAATCGCGTGGCGCACAAAGACAGCGTCACGCTTTTCTTTCGGCACTGCGGCATTTGACCTAGGTTGGTAGTCGTTGTCGCCTGGGGACGGGGGCAAGGAAGGGTAATCGGCTCGCCGGTACAGTGTAAAGGCCCACTGGTATGCGGTGACAACGCCATACACCACAGTGATTTCGCGGTTGTCGTGGCACCTGCGACAGCAATGCTCTTCTGGCGGCAGTAGTAGTATACCTCGCATGTACTCCGATAGGATTTGGTTGGTTTTCCTTCCAAGGAAATGAGCAGGATCAACCGACAAGCGACAGGCTCTGCGAAGAGACAGCTGGGCCGAGTCGTTGTCAAAAACGTATTCTCTATAATCCCCGTTATTGCATCAGTAATATCCCTTGTTCTGTTATCATCATGCCACATACCGCGAATCAGGTGGACAAAGGCTGCCACTAAGATGATTCCAACTCAAGGGTTCAGACACAGTCTTCCAGCGAGGAGCTGGTGCCCGATGGACCGTGAAGCTGTCCGAGGTCAAGTCGCCACAGCTTCCGAGCGGTATGTGCACCGGCTTCCACAGCGGCCGACCATTGAGCCAATGCGCGGAACGCATATATATCTCCGAATCGGAGAGCGCCATTGGCCGAGAACCCATCGACAGACAAGGGGACAAGGGAAGATCTGGAGTGAACGGGCAAGTCCGCCATGCGAGGACGGCTTTATATGCTGCATCGGCGTCGTCTCGATGCCCATCATTACTGGAGAGGAACATTTATCCACCATCGAATGATCCGTCACGATGATACTGCAAGCCCGGCGCGAGGTATCGTAAGGGCGGACAGAGACACGACGTACTACTGCCTGAATCGCGCTTCCGAGTCCCCAGTCACAGGGAGGAGCGTGCGGAGCAATACATGACAGGAGAACACATACGTCGCATCCAGCAGCGTCCTCCGGACATGTTGGAGTGCCCCTATGCTGCGACAGAATGATAATATGACTGCTCGTTGCGACCGTGAGCGGAATGATAGTACTGATCATTCCTAATAGACCACAGTGCCATCAGGGTTGAAGAGTACTGATGCATCCCGCACGCGAGGAAGACTACTGGCCCCACCGCAAGCAACGGTAACTCACCGGTTCATGCACGCCACACCCTTCCTGCGCCCGTCCCACGGAAGCCGGCTCGCAGAGGCAGTCCAGACTGAAGCTGACGGTTGGCTCGGCTCAACGAACGAAGTCCTTCAGTAAGACGCGCCGAGATGCAGAGGTATAGAGCACTGCCCTCCATGGTAGGTGCGTCCGACACAACAGAAACTGTCCGAGAGCGATGTCCGGGAACCAGTCACTGCCAAGCTGTCAGACACGACGCGTAGCATTCGTAGAGGTGCGCAATACTGACCTACACATGACGAGGGAGCAGCCTTGACAGCCTTGTGAACCCAGTATTGAACCACCACGGGAGAATACGAAGGTGAAGGGCGCAGATGCCAGGCGCGTGGCTCGCACATAGACCTGCGGGAGACGAAGAGTGCAAAGGAAAGAGCAATCGACGACGTACCTCGCTCAGGAGGCAATTCGCGAATGCGCTGGACGTAGATCCTGCCGAGCTGCCATCCAGTTGTATTCCGCTGTAGTGTCGGTTTGCGTGGCGGAGCACTGATGCGGATTGGCATGGCGACACGAGATAGGAGCGAAGCGTTGTGTTCTGGCGAGCAAGAAATGCGGTACAACACGGGATGAAGATGGTGCGGGATACGGGGGTACGTGACAGCGTAGCACTGGATGGATAGACAGGGTGCGATGAGAGGTTGGAGGAGACGTACTTCAAATTTGTACTCGAAGTGTAATCCTGACCATAGCTTCATCCCGCCACCGTCATCCACGACAGGACACCATTGTCCGTCTTCTTCCAGCCCCGTTCTCCCCTTCGACCCCTGTCCTCCTGCCTTCCGGAAAGCCGTCAGATTGAGGCATTATGTTGAGCGTAGACTTGGACGACGTGTCGTCTAGTGGCGGTCAGGCAACGGGAATGCGATGGACGACCCGGCTCATGCCGTCGTGCTTGCACTCGCGGCGGCTTCGGCGGCTTGGCGAGCATGAAGTGCCTCGCGCTCACGTTCGGGGCTCTTGAGCACCTTCTCGACCGTGAAGCGCTTCCGTGCGGAGATTGGGGGGCAGTTCCGGATGAGCACGGTGTCCTGCATCCTCAGCTCTGCGCAACGCATGTCAATCCGCGCGATCAGAAGGGACGCAGGACAGGAAGACGCACGATTTGATTCGTCATGTGTGAGGTACTTTTTGCTCCGTTCCAGCCGCTGCGGCGTACGCGCGAAGGGTCGATACGTGCATCGTAGTCGCGAGGATGGGTGCGACGTACCTTTCCGGTCTTGGAGTGGAAGATAAAGCGGGAGACGGTGACCGTCGCGGTCTTTTCCATAAAGCCAACCTTAGACACTTGTCCAATAAACGACATTGGAGGCATGTTGGGCGGCCGGCGCGGGGAGAGGAGGAAGACTGGGGACGAGGAGGACGGGGTCGAAGTTCCAGCGCAAAGCAGCAAGCTAGGGCGCTTGCGGCCACTACGCCTCCACGTGGCTTGCATCAAAACATTCTACATAAGCGCCTCTCCTACTTGCCTCGAACCATTGTCATGCTCACAGTCAGTATCATATCATCCTGATAAACACAGCACCTAACTTCAAAGAACCTGTAGGTTGCCCTGCGGAGCATGCCCATAATCTGAGCGGCGAGACAAGCGGTCCGCAAGCTGCATCTAGCCACTGGCAGGCCCACTCGCGAGCCTACACTCCTCGGACCAGTCTGCCTCCACGACGACATGCCCGATGGCACTAACGACAGGTAAAAGCTACTCCTTGTTGACATGGCAACGTCTCACTACATCTTTGTTGGTTAGCTTCGTCCTCACCGGCTCCGATGGACTTGCTGACGAGACAGCTGTCCGCCGCGACATCGTACTTCTCACCAATCTCCTCCGAGGCGGACGGTCGGGCGAGTCGGGTACTGCATTCAAGTCAAATATCAACGGCACCCCGGAATATGCGGTCTGGAGTCATGTCGCCTCCGTGTTCTCCGCATGGGGCCCGGGCAACTCCGGGTGCACTGATAACAACGACGCCGCCGTCATGGCTGTCACAGGCCGCCTCGAAGTAGATCGTGTGGTTGGGGCTGTAGTTACCTCACTCGAGGCTCGGGACGGAAGGACTGTGCTTGGTGTCGCTTGCTCGTCGCTGGCGGCAGAGGATGCGAAGTTCAGCGCCGACGAGGTTGAGCATCCCCTCAATAATCTCGACGACTTGAGGTGAGTATTTCGCATATCAACTAGTTCTCGAATCTTATGGATGATCTGAGAGCAGGGTCGACGTGCCGCTGGAGACTCATCTACGAGACGTCATCTCCATCTTGGAGTGGTTATCTCGGGTCTCCCGCGCTGGAAGCTCAGGGTCCGACGACTCGAACGTGCCACCACCCCGGCGCCGCTGGGACTACACTTTTCTCCTCTTCTGCTTTATCGTGAAGCGCGGCTACAGGCGACTCTTTGCGCACTTGCAGACTGGGAAGGCTCTCTGGCAAGGCCACCCGCTCACAATAATCCACGAGTTCTACTGCCAGTGCACGCCGTCTCGGCACCCGGGCTCACCTGATGACCATTCTTGCTCCGTGCATGAACCTCACCCCCTTCCTTCGTCGCCATCTTTTGCCCCGCCGAAGCTGCGAGCACGGTCCCACCTGCTCAGAAACCTCTTCAAGTTCCGACATCTCCTAGAGCGCCACGGTATACACCCAGCCGTCAAGCATGCTGCCGTGCCCGGATCCGACCCGGACACGGGACATACGTCGTCTCGTCATCCACTGCCGCCGCCTGGGCAGACCTTCTGCGCACCTGCTACACGACTCTCCTCGCTTCGGTGTCCCGTGCAGCGGGTGAGAGCCCCTCGGAGCTAGAGGCGAAGTGCCCAATGACCGAAGCCGAGTGTACAGCGCTGTGTGCGACGATGGTCGCGTTGCGCGAGATGCTCCGAGCGGGGGTTGTGAACCAGCTCATCACGGAAGCGGCCCGTGAGGAGCTGGAGAGGCGATATGCAGAGGGCCCACAGGGAACTTCTACCTCCTTGTTCGCAAGTAAGTACCGCTCAAATCAGATGCTGCCCGTCGAGGATGCTGACTCGGGGTCATCCTCTGCAGTAGCCGTGGATTCAGCTGGCGCAGACGCAGACAACCGTCATTCTGCACCCGACGTTGGAGTAGAATACGATAGTAAGTGTGTATAGTCATACTCCCGAGTTCACGACCGCTGACAGGGCGTATGGCAGCAGGCTACCTGCAGTGGGACGGAGAGTTGCCCCGACGCCACGTACTCCGCTACCTCCAATCCCTCGTTCAGCCTCTCTCCACAGCCATCGAGATCGTCGCGCATCTCTTCGACAACCTGAACCCTACGTACCCCTGAAGCTCGACGTATCCCACGTTCAGGTGGCCGCCACGCCGCTGTTTCCCGCTGCACGCGTCAGCGGAGCCTACTACGACAGCTTCGTCGATAGGCTGCTTCGGTCTGTGAATGTGGGATCGGATGATGGACGCATTCTTGCTCGGATGCAGAGGGCTCTCCGACTCGTTAAAGAGCCTCTCCTCGCTCAGATGGCGGCAACAGCGACGGTCCACCCAGAGGCGGCATTGATGAGTCTGGCGGCGGGCTGGTGGCGCTCTACAGCTGTTGGAGACGAGGCGACGAAAACGCATCTGCACGACGTCCTCGCCGGCGGTGTACGTGTCACGCAATTGTTATTATCATCTACTGCAGCGCTGATGACTCGCACCCGCCACGCAGATCTCCAGAGATAACACGCCCATTATCCTCGACGCCGGAAAGCGATGCTGCTACTGTTGCGCATTGCTCGCACAACTCCTCAGGCCATGGTCGGAGAGCGATCCCGGGGGCTCGGAGCGGACACCTTTTAGGCCGCTCAAGTTCGTCCTGGAGCCGGATGGGACGCATGGTGTCATCGTGCCCTGGCTGCCTCCGGACGGTATCCCGCTGAATGCGCTGCGCGAGATTCGTGCGAGGCTCCTGGGCGTTCTTCGGCGCAATTTATCGAAGTGCGACGCACAGGAAGTGCCCTAGAGTGTGCTCAGCGTACTGCGGGCTGTGCGTGGTCACAGCATACGGCGGCAGTTTGGTGGGTGCTCGGTGAGAACCTCGGACCTTGTCGAGCGGGTCTGTTAACGCCGAGCTATGGCACTCGATCGATAACGGTGCCCTGCGCTGTTGTCATTCATCCTCACCGAGCAAGTCATCGACCCCTTCGGGATCTCGTCCCCTCGCATCCTCGGCATGTCTCATCTCCTTACCCCATTTCCTGCGACGTTCCCGACGGAGATCGACGAGCGGTGTATTGATCAAGCCTCGGACAACGTTGAGTCGCTTCGCTCATGCGCGTTGACCTGCAGGGTGTGGCGCATCCGGAGCCGCCTCCATCTACTCCGTGCGATACGTGTGCAGAACGACCCGGTATCTGATGAAATCTACGACTTCTTCCATTCCAATCCCCCCTACGCACAGCTCGTTCAATCACTGACCTCCGTCATCTCTGGTTCAAAATCGCAATCTCGGAGAAGAAGGAAGACTGGCGTCGAAGACATCCATACCTTCATGACCAGTCAGCTGCCTAACTTACGAAAATTCGCTATCGTGTTCCCTCTTCGCTGGCAACAGCAAATAGACGGTTACGCGTGGATCGCCTTTCATCATAGTACCCTGATGAGCTTGCGGATGCTTCAGGAATTGTTCCTAGACGGGGTTTCTTTACCGAGCTATACAGAGATGGAGGAGCTCCTCACTGTATTAACAAGGTTGACGCGCCTCGAATGTCGCGACGTCAATTTCCGGCAGAACGGTCACCGGTCGGAGTATGACTTTGGACCTGCATATCTTAGGGTCCGCAATCGGATCCCTCTTCGCTGTTTTGTGGTTTGTGTTCACCACATCTGTCGCATCTTCTTGTCGGTGTTGACAGAACGTGTTCTCAAGGTCTCATTCGATGGCACCGCTTGGCAAACGTTCGAAAAAAGTGTACTCAGATTTGCCAGGCACGCTGAGCGACTTGTCCTGAAAGGGTATTATGGAGGATTTTACCCGGGTGCGTATTGCCTGAGACCGAACACGTTGAGCTGGTAACTGATCATATTTCAGAAATACATCGGCAGAGTTTAAGCTCAACGTCCTTTCTACACCTGCGGACGCTCGAGCTGTGGTTATGCACATATCGGCTGAGAAGAGAGCCGACGACCGTCCGCTTCGTACTTCGATCAGCCCCGCTCCAATATCTCAAGATTAACCTTGTAGACTGGCGGTACTTTGCGCTATCCAGATCTCTGGGGTGTCCCGATATCACGAAGACCTGCAATATCCTTCAAGAGGATATCTCCAGTCTTGCACTCGAGTCTTTGACTTTTGCCTCCATATGCGCTCCCTCCTACCGGCGAGCAGATAACTTCGCCGCGTTTCTTCAGATGGCCTTTCCGCTACTATTCGAGCAATATCAAGGAAGAATCATCATGGAACAAGGCAAGCTGCGTATATTTCAATGTCGATTTTGCCACTGATGAAGCTACTGTGCCATAGTCGGTAATCTCAAAAATCCCAGCCTTGGTCATGACAACAGAGTCATTTCTCTAGTATGCTCCTCCGATGGGCTGTGGGTCGCCAGTTCCTCCGAGGATCATACCATCATACTTTGGAGTGCCAAGGATGGATCTGTTGCTTGGGAGTCAGCAGTGGTTCGGAAAGACGAGGCTTCTCCGCTCGCCTATCTGACATTCTCTGCCGATAGCAACTACGTGGCGTCATACAGCTCGGAGTTGGTTGTGTATGACGTCCAAAAGGGGACCGTCGTCGCTAAACTACCAGGCCCTGTCCACGAAGGCGACCCTATGCGGTTCATTGCATGGTCGTGCGACGGACTGGGAGGGTTGCTCGCACTCCGAGCTCCAGACTTACGGCCGGATGGTACAGTTACGCTGTACGTATGGGATACGGCAGCCTGGAAGGAGCCGTCCGCAGCCATGAGAAGCTACCATTTGTGACGGACTCTCTTTCAAGTCCGGTTGCATCTCGCATGACAGCCGCCGAATGTTGTCCGTCGGTGTCCGTCGGCGCAACGCCCTCGGTCAGACTCGGACAGCCATATGCGTCGTGTGGGGCCAAGAAGAGAAATATGGGTTTGTACCCCGAGAGCTCGACCTGGAAGGCGTCACGGCTGCTGGGTTCTGCCCGGTGAACTCAAGTGTAGTTGTCACCTGGTCCAAGGACGGGCACATCCGCGTTTGGGACGCCGAGACAGCGGCAGTTATTGCATGCTTCGGACAGCGTGAAGAAGCCCCGTCCTCCTCCTCCTCGTTCTTTTCCTCCGCTCGACCCCCGCCTCTGGCAGTTATACCTCCATCATTTTCTACCGACGGAAGATGCATACTGTCTGTCTCGGATGGGTGCATTGTAACCGTTTGGGATGTCTTCACAGGAGAGCGCGTTCTGTCGTTCAGCGGCATCGGACATACTCTTAGTGGCAAGATAACCAAGGCATGCTTCTCACCGAATGGTGATTACATTGCTACGGGATCGGGACCCTCCGTTAGGCTTTGGCGGGCGGTGGATGGTAGCTGCATGGGGGTTTTCAGCGAGCACCGGGCACCAGTTTCCCACATCATCTTCTCGAGGAACGGAGAGACGCTTTGCTCTAGTGCACAGGATGGGTCCATTTGCATCCGTCAGATGCGAGACATCATCCCTCGTCACTGAGCCCGACCCCTCATGCTTGTCGGCATATGGTGAGCCTACAGCTTGTGGAGTTGAAGTTGCAACCTGATATCGAAGTCGACAATCTCAGGCTCCTGTCCGTCTTTTGTCGCTGGCTGGACGTGTTGCCTCATCCCAGCCTGAGCCCTGAACGGCCTTCACGCTCTCCAAAACCCTCCTACCCATACAGAATCAGTGATGTCTGTCGCCGAACTCTTGCAGACCCCTTGATATCCCACATGCCTCACTCCCACTCAGAACCCCCAAAACCGTCGCCTTCCTTCCAGTAAAAGTGAGACTAGACTTTATTCCCCAGCATTCGTACCTCCCCGCTATATCTCGAGTCTCGACTCACGTCTGCCTTCCTCGTTTCTGCGGACGTGGACACGTGGACCCGTGCGGCTCGCAACTCTGGTCGCTTAGAACGGATAAATAGGTGGTCCAATCCCTCTCCCGTTCGCATTCTCGCTCCAATCATCCCCCTTTGCTCATGCTCGTGCCTCTCATTTTACGGTCAACCTGAACATGACAGCGCACCTGCCCTCGTCTGAGAGCGACTCGGACGGCCGACACCGCCAACCGCTTTCCCCGCATTATACAACCCACGCAGCGCCGCCCCATGTCACGGTCGGCCAGAACGGGCCCCTCTTCCGAGAGGTACACCTTCGTGACCCACACACCTCCCCCAACATTCTACTTTCCATGCGAATGGTATACCTATACGTCTTCACACTCTCCATGTCCCCCTACCCATGACGCAATCAGTCAGTCATCCCCGCTGAAGGCGTAGTCCCGGAGCTCCACGCCATCGCCCTCGACTCTGTCCCGTGTTATCGTCCCAGAGCTTGTTTGGCCGCCTCCGTCTTGTCTCCCTTGATTGTCTGCGTTTGGACAGGCTCCCGAGAAGCATTTGCCCTCCTTCGCTTTCGATACCGGCCGTCGCTGCAGCGATCGATCCTCATATGCCTACCTCTACTCATCCCGGGCCACTGCCGATGCGTCGTCAACGTGTCGGAGAGTCACCCCGTCTTCCTCCGGTCGGTGGTCTATCAAGCTCGCCGATGTTCCTATCCGCGATGATCCACGCGATCGCTGAACTGCCGGAGAGGGTACCAGCCGAGTCGAGGCGACGCACACCGCCTGCGCCAGGCACCTGGTTGCGCACAGCCGTTGTGGTGACCTCGCGATCTTCGGGCACGCCTCTGTTTCACGAACAGCCGGAGTAGGCGGACGCTCGAGAATCTGCTCGTCCTTGGGGTCGATCTTCCCGCTCGTAGAGATACTCTCGGACTAGTGTTGGTCGACGGAAGCCTGCCTTCCGCGGCTCTTTTATCGCCCACAGGCGTTGAGCTCCCACCTCGCACAGATGCCCCGAGTCCCTATCCGCTGCTTCGTCACCGATACCTGGATCCGCTGCGCGGGAGGCAGAGTCCGCGTGTGCGTTGAGCTCGAGCTTCTGCGTTCCTGGCCGCACACCCAGAGATGGTGACCGTGTGCGTACGGCAGGATCCCCGTGCCCGTCAGAGGCTGGAGGCCCTGAGAAAGTCCAGGGCACGCTTGCACCTCGAGGTTCGCTCGTCGCACAGGGCGGATCGCACGACGTTCCTTCGGTGCTCCGTGGACGGCGTAGTCTGTGGTCGGACATCATGTGCGCAGCTGGATGGAACGGCGTTCTGAGTTGGCTCCAGGACGAGAGTGAGGTTGAATGTATGTTTCCGTCCCTTGTATGTGGAATATATCCATTGGTGATAGTGTCATGTTGTGAAGACCGCGCAGATGTATACGACCTATGACTCCAATCTACCGCCGATGTACCTCTCGTTGAAATGTCGCGAGAAGGCGTGAGGTCGGAGAAAACTACCTAGTTCTTCTCGAAGTTCAGACTCGCACACCAACCTTCAAGGACCTCTTGATGACGCTGCTCCGCAAGAGCCGCAAAACGGTGAACCGTGAAGCTGTATCATATAAAGGTCAGACATTCCAAGCAGGTACGGGTACATATAGATTCAACCTCGTCATAAGTACATCTGTAACGCTGTCCGGGTTCCTCCGGGTTTCGTTCGTCGTAAACATGAGTACTGCGAGCAAATGACGGAGAACTATGTAGGAGGAAAGCAGGGCGGCTTCGTGTCTGGAAAGTCCGAGTGAGAGTACGAGTCGCCCATTCAACACCTAAGTGTCGTCGACGGAGGAAACTGGCACGTCCCTCACGAACATGGCCAGTAGGCGTATATGCACTGTTCCACCCATGTCTGCAGATGCCAGAAACCTCCTGTCTGGCGAGAAGATGACATGTGTCACGTCTCTGTCGTGCTCCCGGAAGGTCCACAAGAGCTCTCCATCCTTAGAGCTCCACAACCGAACGGTGCAATCCTCGGAGGCCGTGGCGACGTATCGCTCGCATGGAGATATACATACAGCTTGGACTCTTTTCGTATGGCCGTGGAGGACGACATGAAGCGAGAAGTCGTCGGCCAAGCAACCCTGCAATGTGCGAGTCTTTGTGCGGCGTAGGACGGATACACTCTTGTCTTCGGAAGACCATGCAATGAGGAAGGAGTGTAGAGGTGACACGGACAGGCTGTCCACGGGGGAACCTTCGGGAAAGAGCAAGAGGACGCCGCACGGCTCTTCTGTCGTCAACGGGGACGAGGGTATGTCCCACCAGCGGATAGTTCCATCTGCAAAGCCTATCACGAGCTGTGTATCAACTAAGAACCGTGCGCAAGAAGGACCGGAGTGAGGGTGTCCGTAGCTCAATTGGTGTGTCACAGTGTATGCGGGGTAGAGTCGACCATTTTACAAATGTGGCATCCAGCCGTGTTCCATACCGCGACCCATAAGCCGCTGGACGACTGCGCGATGTTGAGTCTGGTTTTGAAGATTTCGTTGTCGAAAGCAGGAATGTGGTCGATTGATAAGGAGACAATTTCACTGGTGGCCACCGATCCCAAGTTGTTACGACTGATCGTCGAGGGGGATCAGGAAAGACTCACGAGACGAGCAGGGGCGTCGACGAGCACTTGTGCAGCGAGAGCGGAGCAATGCTCGACGATCAGGGCTGGGGACAAGATGTATTGAGAGAGGTATCTACAGAGCGAAGTACAGCTTGGCTTACCTGGGGACAAGAGGTCGAAACTGAGGGTCCCCAGGTAGCGCTGGTGGTCTTATATACATGAGGGAACAATAGTGTCAGAAGACAATAGCGTGAGAGACATCATGGATGAAGACAATAGCGTGAGAGGGACCATGGGAATCATGGTGATCGAACAATAGGATGACTGGGAAAGGAAATGAATAGTACCGGGGAGGCTGTTCGTAACAGTACCCCCCTCCCAAGGGTCGTGTCCGCACGACCTAACGGTGGGATGTTGGGTGTTGCGCGTAGAATTCCATAACCCGCTGTGGAGCATGGGTCAGGTTTTCTGCAGGCTCCCAGCTGTCGTGTTCGGGACCCCATCCCTTCCACCGTACGAGGTACTGGAGCTTCCTTCCTCGTCCATAGCGGCGAGACTCCAGCACCCGTTCAACTTCGTACTCCTCTTCTCCTTCCACTTCAATCGGTGCAGGCTCTGGTGGGTGCCGGCCCGGCAGGGAGCTGTGCTTGTGCGGCAGCAGCAGCGACACATGGAAGACTGGATGGATGGGTAGGTCTTTTGGTAGACGGAGTTCATAGGCAAGGTTGCCAACTCGGCGTACCACTGGATAGGGACCTGCATACCTGTCCACCAACTTCCGAGGCATTCCTGTGACTCGCAGGTTGCGAGTGTCCAGCCACACCTTCTGACCTGGCTCAAAGACCGGAGCGTCTCGAGCATGCTGGTCGAAGTGTGCCTTCATGCGTTCCGCAGTGAGCGTCAAGGCTGCAGTCGCATCCTCCCGGGCCCGTCGGAGTTCCTCGCGACGACTGTCCGCTGCAGGAACCTCAGTGGGTAGCATTGGGATGTGGAACTGTGGCTCGAACCCATAGAGCAGGTAGAAGGGTGAATACCCCGTAGAGGAGTGGACATGAGAGTTGAACGCAAACTCTGCAATGGGCAACCACTGCACCCAGTCGTCTCGGCGGCGTGAGCAGAACATCCGCAAGTAGGCTTCCACCTCCTGGTTCCACCTCTCTGACTGTCCGTCGGTCTGGGGGTGGTACGCAGTGGACAGTGCACTCTCAATGCCGAGACCCTTAAGAATGGCACGGAAGAGCTTGCTGGCGAACTGGGGGCCACGGTCGGAGATGATCTTTCGCGGTAGTCCATGGAGGCGGAAATACTCCCGTATGAAGTTGTTCGCCGCACCCTCGGCATCGATCTCGTCTCGACATGGAATGAGATGCACTAGCTTCGCATGCCGGTCCGCAATGAGCTGCAGCGCGTTGTACCCATCAACCTCTGGTAGGCCGGTGATGAAGTCACAGGTCACAACCTGACCAGGGCCGTCTGGGATCTCGTTTGGCTGCAGCTGACCGTGCCGTTTGCCATGGATTGGCTTGCCTCGTCGACAGGTGTCACAGGTCTCAACATAGTTTTTGATGAACTGTGTCATACCCGGCCACCAGTAGTTGCGGCTTACTAGCTCAATGGTCTTCCACTGGCCTGGGTGCCCAGCGGGTGGTAGGTCGTGGTGCAGGCGAACAATATCTGCCCGTAGTGCGCGATCGTTGGGGACGTAGACCTTGCCTCGATAGAGGAGAAGACCTTGCTCGACGTTCCAGTCCACCAGATCATTCTGCAGCCGTGCTGGCCCGAGTTGTTCCACCTTGCGCAGTGCCTCTGCCACCTCTTTCTCGCGGTCTCCACACTCTCGGATCCGACGCAGAAGTGACTTCTCCGGTACAAGGGCCAGATGTCCACGTCTAGCAGCCAGAGAGCGGAAGTGACTAGGCTGTAGCACCGTGCGACCTTGGTTGTCATCTGCGTCATCTCGCTGGTGGTCAGGGCGACGGGATAGTGCATCTGCTCGACCGTTAGATGTGCCCGGTTTGTGTGTGATGACGAAGTCAAAACGAGAGAGGTAGAGAGCCCATCGAGCCTGCCGTCTGGTGAGGTTCTGCGCCGTACGCCAGTATTCAAGATTCTTGTGATCTGACTGAATCTCGAATGTACTGGGCAGTCCTTCGAGGTAGTGGCGCCACGCCTGGAGGGCACGAATGATTGCGAGCATCTCTTTGTCATAGATCTCGTAGTTGCGCTCAGCATCATTCATGGATTCGGAGTGGAAGGCATCGGGTGCCACTTTCCATCCTCCCCCTCCTGCGACAGCACCGCTCCTGTGGCAAACCCAGAGGCGTCGACTTCCACTCGTGTGGGACGGTCCGGGTCGTAGATGCGGAGTACGGGACTTGTCAGGAAGCACTGCTTCAGCTCCTCAAATGCCCGCTGCTCCTCCTCTCCCCATTGCCAAGGGACATTGCCGGTCAGCCTGTCTAGAGGCTTGCAGATGGCGCTGAAGTTCCGGATGAAGCGACGATAGAAGTTCGCAAAGCCGCGAAACTTCCTGATGTCTGACACATTGCGGGGAACTGGCCAGTCTGCGATGCCCTTGACCTTCACCGGGTCCATCTCGACCTGGTTCTCGGACACGAACATCCCGAGGTACTCCACTTTGGTCTGCTCGAATTCGCACTTCTCTGGTTTACAGAACAGGTCATGCTCCTTCAGACGCTTCAGGACCTCTCGGACAAGGGTGCGATGTTCAGCAAGGTCATTCGTAAAGATGAGGATGTCGTCGAGATAGACGGTGACCTTGCCAAGAACGATGAGGTCCTTGAAGATGTCGTTCATGAATGCAGAGAAGGTGCTGGGGGAGTTGGCCAGACCAAAGAACATGACTGTGGGCTCATAGAGTCCCCGGTTGGTCACGAAGGCCGCTTTCCACTCGTCGCCTGTCTTTATGCGAACGTTGTTGTACCCCCAGCGAATGTCGAGCTTCGTGAAGTACTTGGCCTTCTTGAGTCGATCCATCAGTTCCGAAACCAGCGGCAGCGGGTAACGGTTCTTAATGGTGATGTCGTTCAGCCTCCGATAGTCCTGCACAGGGCGAAGACTGCCATCCTTCTTTTTGACGAAGAAGAAGGGGGAGGACATCGGTGACTTCGACTCACGAATGTAACCCTTGGCCAGGTTCTCTTCAAGAAATTTATCAAGCTCGACTTGCTCGTTCGGGGATAGAGGGTACACCTTGGAGTGGAACATCTTGGCATCGGGAACCAGCTCGATAGCATGATCATAGGGGCGATGGTTGGGCAACCGTTCTGACGCCTCCTTTGAAAACACACTAAGGTACTCATGGTAGTGTTCCGGCACCAGTTGTTCGATAGGACGAGCTGGCCCCCGTTTCTGGTACTCCTGTTCCGCGAGCTCCTGGGAATAGGTATGGCTCGCAGAGACAAAGAGTTGAGGAGCGCCTTGTAGGCTGCGCCCCTCCATCCAGGCATCCAGAAGGGTTTGCTCAGATCCATCCCACTCCTCCTCATTCGGCAATGGTGGCTCATTAATGTCCTCCACCTCTTCGACCATCACCGCTGCACACACCCTGCCAATCTTCTTGGCCTTCCGGACCCGATCTGAACGTGAACGCGCCGTGAGCCTGACCTCCGTATCACGCGTCACAGTTGCAGCAGGTTCCGGTGCTTCTTACTAGCATGGCATGTTGAAGGGCAGCGGGATAGGCGCAGCGAGCCACGTTCCCAGTCAATCTCCGGATTGTGCTCGCGCAGCCAGTCAAGGCCGATGATCACATCCTCGTCACCTACGTCTGTCACCATAAACACCACCTGCTCCTGGTGGTCCCCGATCGTCATCCCTAGCACGGCTACCTCTGCAATCGTGCCATCGCGGTTCTCTGTACCGTCGATGTTGTATAAACGGATGGGGGATGCTAGCTTCCGCGTAGCAACACGGTTCTCCTCCACAAACCGTCGATGCAAAAACTTTGTAGTGGCCCCACTGTCAACCATGGCCACCACATCCTTCTCTTGCCGCTTGCCGCTCAGTCGTACTGGGATGTGGAAGTGTTGTCCATCATGATTGAGTTCATAAATAAACGACGATCCCAGTACAGCATAACGACTATTGGTACATGAGCGTGCGCGCGCGGCATCTAGCGCAGCTCGAATCAAAAACCCTCCTTCTCCTTCATCGTCGTCAGCGTGGCAATGCGCTCCTCCAGTGCCTTGAGCTGCAACTGAAGGGCGACCACCTCATCCGACGTCGTGGAGGATGATGAGGAGGCTGCGGCGCGTTGACCGCCTTTCCTCTCCGGGCATTGGGCGGCCCTGTGACCGTTTCGTCCGCAGACGAAGCAACCGGTGGGACCGGAGGTAGGAGGACGTTCCTTATTCGCAGCTACCTTCTCGCCGCGTTTTGGGAACTTCCCGGTGCGAGGTCGCTCCTCTGACCGTCGTGCCAGGTGCTGGTCCATCTGCAAGGCAACCGTCTGCATCTTGACAAGGGTAGAGATGTCGTGAGCAGTGGTGGCGAACTCGTCCTTGATGCGATAGGGGAGTCCTTCACGGTAGCGCTCGCGCTTGTCGTCATCGGAGAACCCAGTCCGAGCAGCCACCGCATTGAACTCAGCAGTGTACTCCTTGACCGTGCCAAGCCTGTGCGAAGCCTTGCAAAGCTTGACCAGTTCAGCAGTGGCTGCCTCCTTGTCATCTACGGCGCAGAAGTGGGCCTTGAACGCATCTTCGAATGCAGCGACATCCGCCCAAGGAGTAGTTGTGGCTGCCGTGATGATATGCGGCCCGGCCCAGCTTGCAGCATCGCCTGTGAGGCGGTTCAAGACGACCATCCAGATCAGGTTCGCGTTACTCCTGCCCTGGTGGCAACTCCGTGATAGGCTGTGGCGCTGCTGATGAAGGTGAGGCCTTCCTGAGCATTCTTGCCATCGTACTCTCGAGGCAGTAGAACCGGCAGGAGCTTGGTGACGTCAAAAGGAGCCGTCATGGTGGGGAGAGTGGGGGTGATGGGTGGCGGTGTGGTGGGGTGCGAGGAGCCTTGCGACGGAGCACTAGGGGTAGTCGTCCGTGAAGGATTCCGTGGAGGAAGAGGTGGTGGGGAAGTCCGAGGCGGGGAGTTGAGGACGATGTCAGGTTGTCGTCCCTCCGGCTGGGACTGAGGGGGCAGTGCCGAGGTGGTGGCAACTGGACTGAAGGATCCTGATGCTCGACGTTGCAGACGCTCGCTGGCAAGGACGAGCGCAGTGGGGAGAGGGATCCGGGATCCACCGAGTGGGGACTCAGTGGGAGGGGTGTTGGTGCGGCTAGGGAGACGGCTCGGCGGGCGGGTACCTGGTCTGCTGGACGAAAGGCGGACTGCCTCACGTAGGGGCGTCCACTAGCAGTAGTAGTGGCAACTGGTTGTGTCAGTCGCTGGCGGATCTGCTCCTCCTGTTCCGGTGTGGGGTAGACGTAGGTATGGAGATCGGTCCAGACTTGCGCGTCTGACGCCCAGGTAGGTAGTCGCTCTGGACAAGGTTGCTGATCACAGATGTACCACCGCTGATCAGTGCCGCGCCAGTGATGATCTTCTACCGCACTTGAATGAAAGGCGTGGTTGTAGGGGGCACAAGAGGGACGGGGCTGATCCAGTGTGTAGAGGTCGACGTCAGGTAGAACACGAGTTCACCTGACCTTCGCCTGTCAGTGGACCTCAGAGTCTTACTGGACAGCGGTGGGGGTCCAGGGGGTAGTACCGCGCACGTAGGTTGTAGAACCAACAGCGACAGATACAGCTCAACACCAGGAGCGCGGTTATAGAACCGGCGATCAACCGATGGAGGGTGGGGGGGGGAGTACGCCAGTGCTCGTGTTGAAGTTTCGACCTAATGTTACGACTGATCGTCGAGGGGGATCAGGAAAGACTCACGAGACGAGCAGGGGCGTCGACGAGCACTTGTGCAGCGAGAGCGGAGCAATGCTCGACGATCAGGGCTGGGGACAAGATGTATTGAGAGAGGTATCTACAGAGCGAAGTACAGCTTGGCTTACCTGGGGACAAGAGGTCGAAACTGAGGGTCCCCAGGTAGCGCTGGTGGTCTTATATACATGAGGGAACAATAGTGTCAGAAGACAATAGCGTGAGAGACATCATGGATGAAGACAATAGCGTGAGAGGGACCATGGGAATCATGGTGATCGAACAATAGGATGACTGGGAAAGGAAATGAATAGTACCGGGGAGGCTGTTCGTAACACAAGTGGAGTACATGCACCTTCATTACTGACAGGTATGCGGGCCACGGTGGTTTGTGTAACACCACCACGACCGAGAGAGTGATATCATCAGAGCTCTGCCTGAGCCATGCACAGGAGCGCTGCCACGTGTGAAGCCTGGCATAGAGGTGAGCTGGACACCGTCGACGACGCGCCAAATTAAAAGATCGTGTTCGCATCTGCCCGTCAGGATCTCGCTAGAGTCGGAGAAATGGAGAGCGAGGACGCTCCCAGATTCTGCGGGGCACTGTACCTCGAGGGGAATCATCTCTGGAGTGGTCGTCCCACTCCATATAATGACAGTGCCATCGCGTGCTCCTGAAGCAATATATCGACCATCTGGGGAGGCGGCCATGGCCGACACACGCTCGTCGTGACCAAGATGAACCTCGAGCCTGTCAGAATATCCTGGAGAACGTGTAAGCCTCTGAAGGGTGGAATAATGGCATGTACATGTTGCACGCACCAGAAGAGCACTGCACCTGAAGCAATTTGCCCTCATGAAGACGGGGAAAGTATTTATGAAATATCTTCGAGTAAAAGCCAAGTCTGTTGTGCTTCGCAAGTGGTACCGAGACCACTATACTCGCTGTCCCAAGTGCAAGGATAGCATCCTCGAGCGGATGACTGACCTGGTTGGAGCTGGTCTGCCTGAGCGGGAGAGTCCAGAAGTTGATGATCAAGTTGCGGAAATTGTTTGAGGTCAGAGTGGCTACCACTGGGACGATCTCGTAAAATGAGCTGTCAATCGAACCGTAGCCCGTGACCTCCAGGGATTCGAGGTGTTTCAATTCGGACAAGTCTACAGGCCTCTTCCCTGCGAAAGTCCCAAGAGTCAGGAAGAGTCCACGTAGTATTATTTATGGTGGGAACATACCTTCCGGGGCAATCGACGGGCACCGCAGTACGCGCAACGAGGAGAGGGATATTTGAATGATGAGAGGGATGATATCAGAGGTTGCCTCCACGGCGTATGGGCAGGACATGTCAGCATGCGGCTGCACCCGCAACACTTGTCATGTAAGTACATACCGTCACTTCTGAGAGCATTTTGCACTTGTACCGGAACCGCGAAGTGTGAGCAGGCTGGATAACCACACTCACGCTCCCGCATTTGAGACTTCGCAATCGGGGGAAAGCAATCAAGACCCTCGCGAGCTCCGTACTCGTGCGAAAAGTCATGTTCCTCACGTTCAGCTCTTCCACATGCAGGTATGTCTTGATCTGGATCAGCGTGATACGGTGAAAGGAAATGGAACGGTGTTGGCTCCACCAATCCATGGTGTACCGCTTTAGATTCGGCAGCCGCTGCAACAAGTCCACGGGGAGGACCTGGAGGAGGGATAGAGAGAACTCCTTCTCTAGCTCCAGGGGGGACAACAATAAGTGCTTCTCTAGGTCCAGGGGGAACAACGAGAGGCTCCGGACAAGGCTCCCCATGCGAGGATTAGAGGCCATGTAGTCGCGAATGGAGTAGAGGTCTTCTCTTGACCGTACAGATATTGATGTTATGAGATGCTGCCGAGCGTGGCGATCCCATCCGCGACAGGTTAAGGCGCAACTGCGGAGCGAGGCGACGTGTCCGCTAAGCTGGTCGATAATGTTCTCGCCGACCTCGAGCGGTATGTAGGGTAGCTCGCGGAGAGTCGTCATGGTGGTTGGAAGATCGATGCAAATGCGCCGCGGGATACTCATCGATGTTTGAACGCCTACATAGCGTCCGCGAGCGTCACCCGGACCGCGCGCATTTTCTCTGTCGCCGGTATCCTTGGAGTTTATGGAACTCTGACGCCCTTGCAAAGAAAAGGGAAGATACGCCCCGCGCAATGCGCGGGAATAGAGAAATGCAGTCGGTCTCATGCTGCAGCTGATTGGCGTGAGGAAGAACTCGCATCGGCCGCGCGTCCTGGCTGAGTCGCGTCAATGTATTCTACGCCTGTACCTACTATAAATATGCGGCGGTCTCCGGGTCGACAACTCCCGTCACTATCATGATAATCTCTGCGACCGACCTTCGTGTAACCACTCCGAGTCTTCACCCGAACTGGGAGCAACGCGCCGTACTCAGGTCTCCGTGCCGGCGGCCGCCGACGATACTAACTCTGGCTCCCTGGGGTTCAGGACCGACATCTGAATTCTGCGCCGAGGAGAAGCACGCGTAGCCGAGAGTCCAGACGAGGACAGCGTGCGATGTGACCGGGGAGTAGAGAGTGACTAGCCGGGCAGCGGGAGGAGGATCGTATGGCGTAGGACACCCGGGTGCCGAGCGAGTTGTTCTGCACGCGAGTGGAGCAGCGCACGGACATGGCAGGAAGTAGCGGTCGATGTGAGGGGTACGTGGTCGGGAATTGCAGCTTGAACCGGTATTCGATCGGGGAGAGGCGCAGAGCGAGACGAGACGAGACGAGGGAAAGCGAGATGCGTGGTCTCTGAAGTGGACAGGACGTGGCGCGGCGCGCGCGTTGGAAGAGCAGAGACATACGGATGTCGTGTACGACCAGGCCTGACGTGGCACTTGCAAGGCGCTGCATGACGGGTGAGGTTTGCTGAACCGATAAATCGGAGGACATTCCAGTAAGTCGACGGAGGGCCGCGTGAGGTGATCCGTTCGAGCGGCGCATCCGAGCCAGACGAGTGCTTGGATCCAAGATCTGAAAGGAAGGCTGGCGGGCTCCGCATTTGAGTCTTGTACATGGAGGAATGTAGGAGTATTGTTGCCTGTGAGTGTGAGCAGACGGGACGAGACTAGCTGGTTTGGGGGAGCATTTTTGCGTTGGCGGCGGGTGTGGGTCGTCGAGGCCGCGCACAGAGCATAGAGACCAAGGGGCACAGTGGAAGAGGAGCGTGGATGTACAGCGCAGAGACACGGACTGGACCGATAGTGAGGAAGAATGGCGAGCTTGAGCGGAATTATTGCATGCGCCGTGCGCGTGGTGCTTTGAACGGGTGCAGTGACAGAAAAAAACGTTGGTGAGTATAAGACGCGACTCGGATCAGATGGTGGAAGACGGGGACTGCAGTACTGCTACAGTTCTGATTGAGGAATCTGCTGCTGACCGCGTGGATGAGCGGATGCCAATTGGGTGATTGAAATGAGCTTGCGAATTTGTTCTGGGGCGGCGCGTCGACGATTAAAATGAGGATAGATACCCGGGTTGCATTTGCAGGTTACGGTGCGAATGACCAGCCCGGGATGGTAGTGACGACGAGAGGCATGGGCGAACTATTTTACGAGTGTTCACGGGGAGAGGCGGTGGCCATGAACCCAGAGAAATGTACTGCCATACGTATCCCTATCGCCCTTCAAAAGCGAGAAGAGGATGCCAAGTATCCGAGCGCGAGCTCTGGCTTAGATTAATCTCTGGTTAGAGGATGAAGGCCGGTGGTCCAGAGCAAGGAAGCAGCTGTCGCCGCTGGAGGCGTATTAGCGGAGTCCGTGGGCTTGTGCGCCGCGGCCGACGAGCACAGACATTGCGATCCGCATAGGAGGCGGTTGGAGACGTGTCAGACGTCAGATGAGCCGATGAGGCCAGTGACCAAGGCTGAGGACGGTGTCCGGCTGAGTTGAACGCGTCCTGGTCGTCGCTGTGTGTATGCAGGTGAGCTCAATGGTCTGCACAATCCGCTCCCAATTTTGAACAACAAACGTAGTACATACCTGTCTGCCTACCTGCTTGCTCGCCATCTGAGAGAAAGGACGAAGATGAGCCACAGGCGAGACGGTAGCCACCGGGGAGGCGCCGCCACGTGCGGCGCGCGCGTGGCCTCCTCGTCGTCGCCGCCGTCGGGCTCGCCGCTCTCACTCACCCACTCACCGACCACGAGATTCCTGCTAACAACTGTTGCCCGCTCTGCTACCCGCGCTGCCTGCCTCAAACCCTGCACAGTACTTGCTGTCCCGCCGCCTCTTGCAACTCGCTAGCCCGAAGCACGATCCGCCCTGCCCCGCCGCGCTCGATCTGAGCATCCGCTGTGCGTACATGCGTCTGTCACTCACCCCATCGCACGCTGACTTGCTGTATTGCTCGATTTCTACAGATGATTAACCGGCATCCTCAAGCTTGCATGTGCTCGCCCACGCGTCTCTTCCGAGTCCAGGGTGACCGGGATCATTATTCATTCCCAGCACCAACATGTCTAGGCTGCGATGTGAGTTCCCGTTTCTCCCCACGCCGGCAGGGCTACATAGATGCTGTCGCTGACGTGCGCTCACGCAGTACCTTGCCGCGATTGTGACATGGATCGCCGCTAGCTTCGAGGAGACCGCTGTCGAACTGCCAGGTCCGAGCCCAAACACGCCCGACCATCGCTCCGAACTCGCCACGTGGGTGAACTCAAAACTGCAAGTTTGGAGCATGAGTCGTTGCGCAGAGATGCGGTGGGATGAGCCGACGACCCAGGAGACATTGTGCGCGACGCAGAGATCAATAAGGTAAGTCCCTTTCGCACATTCTGCACTCTGTGGGTCTGGAGGAAGCGGAGATGGACAACCGATGGACTCGGATGAGCCACGGACAACGAGCTCAGCGTCGACCTTCGTCCTTCCTCGTCCTTGCGTTGGCCGTACCACTGTATCTATCCCTTCCGTATGCTGTCAACGATTGGTCAAGAGTCCCCCTCGTGCGGTGCTTCATGAAGTCGAGTGCACACGACAGCCATCGCGCAGAACCTGCGTCGAGCGTGGCTACAGATGTCTGTCCCCAAAGCCGGCTGTTCGCGAGGGTTCAAGGGACGCATTCTCGAGAAGCTTGTCGGAAGATTATGCCTTGCAGGGAGCATATGCAGCTCCTGGGCGTCGGGATGAGGTGTCGGTGTCGCTCCATCAATTCTGTGCGTGTCGGAAGACACGTCTAAAGCAGCAGGTCAGAGTCCATGCGGGTTCCATGGGATGTGCGTGCATCAGGACTTCGTCGGGCTACAGATGGACGTTTCCAAGACTGACGGAGACTATCACATGACGGAAATCGCTGACGAGGAGCCGTATGCGTGCTGAGTAGGACGCAAGCAGTGTACGTCGCCTGTGTGTGCAATGAGCTCGAGGGTCTTCCACTCACCTCCAGCTTTGCAGCGACATACGACGTACCTCGAGTGCTTACCTGGGTGCTCGCTCGTCGTCGTCGGGTGGAGGAAGGACGAGGACGAGACTTTTGCGGGCAATGAAGGGGCCCCCACGTGCTCGATGACGTCTGCTTGCCCGCCCGCGTTGTCGTTATCGTCGGCGGCGGCGCGGTTGCTCTCGCTCGCTCGCTCGCATCTTGCTGGCCGCATGACCAAAGCTCCGTGCCGATAATGTCCGCCCTCTCTCCCTGCACTGAGCCCGCCAGCTTCGTATCCGGTTCCGAGTCGGCCGTCCGTCTGTCGGCTCCCGGAGACACAGTCGGCTCGTAGGAAGACTTGCTCTCTGATCAGTGTCGGTCGAACAGGCCGGAAGCCAAGGTCCTATATTTGCGTCATCTGTATGCACACGGTGTATATATCGTTCACTTCCTCCGTCCCTGTGACTGGATAGTCTTGTTCAGTATTTGTCTCCGTACAATCTATGATTCCAGCGGGCGTAAGTCTTGTCGATCTGTCGTGACGCAGTGCGCTGAGGTATAAGATAACGGGTTCGCCTCAAAGGTCAAACGCACCTGGAGGGCCGTCATGACCTCACGAGCCTACTCTGTGAGAGTGGTTCAACATGTACTATCGGACATCGGAGCTGCGCAGCAGGTATACGGGGACATATCAATTTGGCGCGTCATACATGAGTAACTGTGGTCCGTGTTCTCTTGGGTCACGAGTGTAAGTGGATTGGATACTAATACTGCGTTAAACACCTAAGTATCGCCAACGGATAAACTCGGCGCATGCGGAATGAATCTCGATAGGATGTTTATGCAGACCCTTCCATCGCCAAATGTCGATGCCAGAATCCTCCCATTTGACGCGAAGATAATGTGTGGAACTGCGGGGTAGTTGTCTCGGAAGGTCCACAAGAGCTGTCCATCCTTCGTACTCCACAACCGGACGGTGTAATCATCAGATGCAGTTGCGACATATCCCTCGCACGGAGAGACACATACATCGCCGACAAGCCTTGAATGGCCATGGAGGACGACATGTAGTGAGAAGTCATAGCACATATGACCCTGGTCTGTGACGGTGGAGGTGCGGCGTAGGACGAGTACCCCTTGACACGGTGGGCCGGGTACCCCTTGAGGCGGTAGGACGAGAAGGAAGGAGTGAAGAGGCGACACGAAGAGCTTGGTCACCTCGGAAACCTCGGAAACCTCGGGAAAGACCGAGAGGACGCCGCACGGCTCTGATGTGGCCAACAGGGACGGGGGTATGTCCCACCAGCCGATAGTGCCGTCACAGAATCCGACCACCAGCTGGGTATCACCCACAAAGTACATGGAAGAAGGAAATTTTCCGAGCTTCAGTTGGTGTGTTTCGTATGTATCGACCATGCGCCAGATGTGGCATTCGGTATTGAGGGTGCCCCATACGGCAATACATAAACCGCTGGACGATTGTGCGATCCAGGAGCATATAAAGTGATCCTCGCTGAAAGCAGGGCCTCCGAGTGGATTGGGTGATAAGAAGACTGGTTCGCTGGTAGTTATTGTACCGCAGTGGTGTACATGCACCGTTGTGACCGACAGGAATGGGGATCTCGACGATTGGTGCGCACCACATTGCACAACTGAGAGGGTGAGATAATCAAGACTCTGCCTCCGCCACGCACAGGAGCGCAATTCGTCGGGAGGTGCAGTGATGGAGGTAAGTTGCACACCATCGACAACACGCCAGATGAGAAGATGGCGTCGAAACCTGCCCGCCAAGAACTCGCCGGTGTCGCAGAAATGGAGAGAGAAGACATCTCGCCGGTTATCGACGCACTGTATCTCCATGGGGATCCACTCTATACCTGTCGTACCATTCCATATAATGACGGTGCCGTCAGCCGCTCCGGTCGCAAAATAACGACCGTCCGGCGAGGCGGACCTGGCAGTCACCTCACTGTCGTGGCCGAGATGGACCTCCCCGTCTCGGAATCCTGCAATTATATGACATGTAAGCTCTAAAGGGCCTGAGCGGTGGCGTACATATATCATACGCACCGGAAGAACATTGGATCTGAAGCAGATTACGCTCGTGAAGACGGGGAAAGTGAGCGTGAAGCATCTTGGACCAAAATGCGAGTCTGTTGTGCTTCGCCTTCCATAACGAGAGGACCACGATAGGTGTCCCCGGTACAAGGATAGCGTCTTCCAGTGAACGCCCGGCCTGGGCCCAGCGGGTCTCCAAGGACTCATTGGGCAGACTCTGAGTGAGGTTGATCGTCACGTTACGGAGTATGTTTGGCTTCAATGCGGTTATGACGGAGCTGATGCGGCGAAACTGGACGTCAATCGACCCCCGGTCGACCATGAACTCCAGGTACTGGAGGCACTTCAACTCGGACAAGTTCAGAGCGCCAGCCCAGTCTGCGCAAACATTAGATATTACTACGCAGTAGCAGTTTAATCAGGGTGACATACTTCCTACATCGTCCACATCACACCGCAATATGTTCAATGTGGAGAGTGACATCTGTACGAGGAGACGCGTGATACAAGGATGTCGTGCTACCCGTATCTGGGCACGAAAGGTCAGTGTCCGGTTGCGAAACCCTATGATGTGGTTGGAGTACTGCACTTGTCGCGGAAACGTGCGGTGTCATTAACCTTGTTCGCAATGACCACCTCCGAGCATTCGAGACGTCGCAGTCGCGGCAAGGCGATCAAGACCCTCGCGAGCTCTGCACTCTTGCTGAACTCCAGGTTATCCAAGCTCAGCGCTTCTATATGCAGGTATAACTTGATATGAAGGAGTGTGGTGGCATGGATTGACATGAAGTCGCGGCCCCCCCACCCGCTGATGATCCTGTAACTCTGTAGATTGGGCAGCCACTTCATCAAGTCCCCTGGGAGGAAATCGTGAAGGGCGTGACGGTGCAACTGACCCCCTATGGCCACTGGTGTCATCGAGAGACTCTGGACAACGCTTGCCATGCGAGGGTTGGAGGCGAAGTAGTTGCGAATGGAGTGGAGATCGTCTCTTGAGCGTACCCGGATTGATGCCATGAGATGCTGCCGAGCGTGACGACTCCATCCGCGACAGACCAAGGCGCAACTGCGGAGCGAGCGAACGCGCCCGCTGAGCTGGTCGATGATGTTCTCCCCGACCTCAAGCGGGATGTACGGGAGCTCGCAGGGAGTCGTCATGGTGGGAGGAAGATCGATGCGACGCGCGACCTGTGCCACCGTGCCGCCAAGGACCACGCCGGCAAGCGTCACTCGCACACATTTTATCTGCCGCTCGGACTCCTAATGCCTCCGAGCTTGTCACACGCATGCAGCTGCTGTACGCTACTTGCGCGTGTCGCGTACGCACCGTGCCGTCATATCAGGGATAAACGTTGCGCGGGTTGGATGGTCCTACTGAACGCATCGAAGCTGCGCCGCGCGACATATGATGATTCTTCGACAGCGATGAGTACATGCAGCGAGAGTCTTTACTCCAATACAGTACTCATGATCACTACCTGTTTATGCAGCTCTAGCGACGTCCGCAACCCCTAGCCTTCATGACAGTCCTACGACCAAGCTTCGTACAAGTACCCTCCGCGTCTCCTCCACCCAGCTCGCAGAGACGACGGTTCCTGTGCACGGGTAACTGGGTCCCGGGTCGACGAGAACACTCCGAGTCGAAGCTGCGTCCCGCGGTAGCGACTCGGAGGATAGGACGAGGACGTCCTCCGTTAGCACTGAGCAGAGAGTCGGATGGGACGAGGATTCCCGGGCCGAGCGGGGTATGGACGTCGTAAAGAAAGACGCGAGCCTGCAAGATTGACGAGTGTCGCTCGGCGCTCATAATGATAGACTCGTACTTGAGACACAGGGAGTCGGGGACCCATGCAAGATGCAGATGCGGCGCAGCGCGAGAACAGACAAGAGACAGCCTGGCGGCGAGATCAGAGTCTCCAGAGAGTCCTCCAAAGCGGTCAGGACGAGCCACGAAGGGGACACCCGTCTGCGCGCGCGCGTAGGTAGAACGAGGACAAGCGTTGTGTGGTCAGGTCAGAGTGGTCGCGTGTGCGCGCGGGTACTTGGCGCGCTCTGCAATCGTGCGTTGGATTCGCTGGATGTGAGGTAGAGCAGGGGAATCCGATCGAGGCTGATCGACGAGCATGATATGCTCACCTTCCCGAGCCCGTGAAGGTGCAGTTCTCCGCCACAAGCCGACACTCATGCGGGGGCGTGTCTAACGGGAACCGCACAGAAAGACTGAAGTCGTGCTGGCGGAACGGCGGGTATGGCGAGGATGTGTGCTCGGCTCCGTAGGATGGACCTGGCCTCCGCATCATGCTCGTGATACCACTTGATGCCGCCCGAGCCTCCAACTATACCTGTCGAGATGACGGTGAGAGGGACGGCGAGGCGTTGTGCTCGACAGCGGACGGGCTGATATACGAGGCTCGCTGTCCGCTAGGTGAGCCGAGGAGGCTGCGAGTGCTAGTGCGAGCTCTCGCGAAACAGTCTGACCAGTGACCATCGATGATTAGGGACAAACGAGAGCCGTGAAGCAGCTTCCACGGACTGTCGCGGTCGGCTCGGCGGACGGGTAGAGCGTACCGTGACGAACAGGGTCCGGGTCTGCTGCGGCTCCAGTGCGGATGTCGTCCTAGGCCGCCCGAGGTGCGCGAGAGCAGCAGGTGTAGCTGAAGTGACGGAGTGACAAACGTCTTTGCTCTAGCTGGTGGAGCGGCGCATGGGAGAGCGGGCGAGGTACTAGACAGGAACAGATCTGGTATCATTGACTTCGGGACGCGTGGAGGAGGGTGCGCCCACCCCTGTCGCGACTCGCCAGAGACGAGGTATGAAGAGCACAAGTCTCAGCCTCCACATCCGCCACATCCTGCGTGCGCGAGGCAAGTTGCGGAAGACACGAAGGCCCGACAATTTCGACGCGAGTCGCGAGATGCTCCCGGTCTCGAGTCTCCGCACGCATGAGCACAGAATTGGATAGGACGGGTGAGAGGCCGAGTGCTGGAGGACGAGGGTTCAAGGGACTGCTGAAGGTCCTGCTGTTCCGCGGATCCGACGAACGATGGCCAGAAAATCGAAGCGAATTTCGAGGAAGGCGAGGCACGGGCAGTCTTTCACCAGTGTGGACTGATAGGCGGTGGTGAAAGGTGTAAGACCATGATGTACTCAGAGCGAGCCGATGTTGCCGATCGTGCGGGTCGAAGCTCTCGGTGGACAGTCTGACAGTCGAGGATCGAGGATCGAGGACAAGAGCAGGCAGTACGCATCGTGGAATCGCGAGTTTCGAGGTAAGTACCAGTGGAGCGCGTGCAATGTCGCCGTCGGCGGCCCCTGCGCCGAACCGGATACGCCGCTGCACAAATCCAGAAGCTGATGTCGTTCTGGGTCCGCCATGGATGAAAGTAGCAGATGTAGATGCCGGGACGCAGAGAAGGACGTCATGGACGGTGAACAAGCCGGCGCCGAGGCGGGATCCTGAGGACAAATTGACGAGAGTGTGGCTGCGATGGTCGCTAAAGACGAATGTTGCGAACGCAAACAGTCTGACCCTGGATGTCGGATGTCATCAGGCCGATTTCGAGAGGTGCACAGGCAAGACGAGACTTCGTTTTCGGTCGAGAGGCCGGGAGAAGTGTCGGAACGGGGGTGACGCACTAGGGTTCTCCGGGCGTACCGCGTAGAGGACGGCCGTGGCAGACTGATGGGCCACGTATAGGATAGGGCATCTTCGGAGAATCCGTCGGACGAGAGACGTCGATAGGCATGTCGAAGGCTGACGAAGGGTGTAGCACATGACGAAAATCACTGCCGAGGCGGCCTGATGAGTGGAACTCGAAGATTAGCGGCCCCCCATTTGTCGCCTGCCTGTGAGTATGTAGTGAGCAACGAGTGCTGCATTCACTTCACGTTCACAGCGACATAGGACGTACCTTGTGTGCTTACCTGCGTGCTCGCAGCTGTCGTCGGTTGTCGTCGGGCAAGAGGCGGACAAGAACAAAGGACGGGGACAGCAGAGCTTCATGGAGGCGTGGAGCTAGAGGAGGGATGTGTCGGGGAGCCGTGTCGAAGCTGACGAAGGCTCTACCGCATGGCGAAAATCAGTGACGAGGAGCCGTACTAAGTTGGACGCAGGGGGCGCGTTGTTCGTCGTCTGTGTGTATGCAGTGAGCTCGACAGTCCGCTGCACTCACCTCCACCTCTGCAGCGACATACGATGTACCTCGCGTGCTTACCTGGGTGCTTGCTCCTGTTGCTCGTCGTCGTCGGGAGGAGGAAGGACGAGCACGAGACGCCGCCGGTTTTCGGACCGCGCGCACGTGGTTGATGACGTCAGCGCGCGCGTCGTCGCGCGTCGGACTCGCTCTCGCTCGCTCACGACTCACTCACTCACCCACCACGATGTCTTTCCTCACGACCATCGCTCGCTCTGCTGCTCTCTCTGTACGCCCCGCAACGCGTTCCGTCCCCTCCGCAACAACCTCCTTGGCCGCACGCGGCGTGCACACACTCCCCAAGCTCGACTCATCCTATGACGTGCGTCCTCGCTCTCTCCCCGACCCGCACGTGCTGACAGCATGCGCGCACAAAGACCTTGAGCCGCATATCTCTCGCACGATTATGGAGCTGCAGGACAGCAAGCACCACCAGGCATACGTGAACGACCTCAACGCTGCCGAGGAGGCATACGCCAAGGCCGCCGCACCCAGGGAGCAGATTAAGCTCCGGTCTGCGCTCAATTCAACGGTGGCAGACACATCAACCATTCACTTGTCTAGAAGCACCTCGCGCCGCAGTCACAGGGCGGCGGCGAGCTTAAGTTTGGCCTGCTGAAGGATGTGATTGCCGCTGCCTATGGCAGTGTCAATGGTGAGTGCTACGTCTTGTGCATTGTGCGGAGGACGGAGCCTGCATTTGGTTCGCCAGTCAATCGGTCCTCTACGCGGTTATCTCTCGCAGCACGCTGGAGTCAATTCGAACGTCAGGGCCAGCACGGTCGGAATATGTGCAGACACCTCGCACCCACACGTCTCCCATTGCCCTACCCTTGCTCCATTTTACGTCCGCTAACACGCTTTACAGCTCTCACGGCGAAGAGGATACTACTCGGAGACTGAGAAGCTCGAGATCGCGACTATCCTGATGCCGAATCCGCTCCTCTCTCCCGTTCCCATCATCGATGTCTAGGAGTACGCGTTCCACCTCCAGTACTATCCCGTCAAGGCTGTGAGTCTCCTCCTGCGCGCGCTCGCTGCTCATATGTGCGAGAGAGCTGAGCTTTGCTTCTGCAGTACTGGAACTCCGTCCCTGCAACGAGGCCGCGCGTCGCTTCGTAGAGGCTGAAGAGTTGCATGGCTTGCATCCGCCCGCGCGACCCTCGAGGAGCCAGAAGGAGGCTTGCTGGACGGGGCGATATCCCACACTCGAGAGACCCGGTGGTACGTCGTCCCCGTCTATGGTCGCGTACGTTCTGGGTTCACGGGGGCACAAGCAACCAGTGGCCAGTCGTGTGGAGGACGGACTATGGGCTCGGATCATGATGCGCCGTCTGCGTTCATCCGTACGACGAGCTCAGCAATCTCCGTCGTCCTGCCCTCTTCAATATCGCGAGACTCCCAAGTCCTGCTCCCCGCATCCAATACCGGCCGGGGCTGCAGCGGCTGTTCCGTTCATGTCTGCAGCTACTCGACGTGTTGTCATTTTGCTCAGGAGCCCCCGTCGCGCTCACCTCCGGCTGGAGGTTCATCGAGCGCGCCGACGTTCGATCCCGCGACGATCTGGGCGATGGATGAATCAAAGCAGAGGAGATCAGCGTGCGTCGAGTCGGTGCGCCCCGCCCGTCAGCGTGGGGCATTTGGTTGGGCGCAGTCGTCGCGATGACCTCGCGATGTTCGGGCGCGGTTGGCGTCACGAATGTCTGAGCTGTTTGTGTGGATCGTCGCCTCAGGGACGGTACCGGATGACACGGAGCTACCGGACGACGCGTCGGCGGGAGGATATGCGCGTCCTTGGTGTCGTCTTGTCGGCGACCTGAAACAAACAGCTCGTAGGAGAGACTCTCAGACTATTGTGACCAGTCGAACAGGAGCGTACCGCCTACAGCTGAGCAGGCTCAAGCTGGAGTCTACCCGCCGTCACGGAGTACGTGCTGGGTCGCAGTCAGATGTTCCTTTTCCTCTGCCTGACGATACTCTTCCCAAACCCCCGATCCCCAGCTCTTTCATCGCCCGCAGAGCCTTGAGCTCTGACTTCGCGCGGGACATCTGCACGGACACCAGCACCTGGATCTTCCGCGCAGGAGGCAGGACCCGCGCGTGCGTCGAGATCCAGCCTCAGCGTTTTAGGCCGCACCCTGCGCACGTCTCCTCGCAGAATCCTCCCGCATATCCGGGCTGAGTGCCCAGCGGCGAGAACGTCCGAGCTACATCTGCCTCATTACTGGGGGTTTTGAACGTCCTCTCGTCGTAGAGGGCGGATAGCGTGTGTGTTGGGCGGGCGGCGTAGTCTCCGTGGTCGGACAAAGATCTGGAGGAGGGCGGGACTTGGTTGGAACGGTGTTCTAGTTACGCTCGAGGACGAGGGCGACTCGGAGGTTGTACATATGTTTACGTTGCTCATACATGCGTGTATCTTGTTCTCGACTCGGATCCACACCTTGAGGGACGTCTCTATCCACGATCCTCCTCTGGGAGAGTGAACCTGTATCATACAAAGGTCGGAAATGCGGAGCTGGTATGAGTAAATATCGATCGGACTCGTCATACATCGGTAACACTGTCCAGGTTCCTCTGGGGTTTGTTGGTCGTAAAACGTCAGTACTGCAAGCAAATGTCCGAAAGCTAGTCAGAGAAAACGGAGGACGGCTCTGCGTCTGGCACGTCCGAGGCTAGTCGCGCATTCAACATCTAAGTATCATCGACGGAAGGAACTGCCACATCCCTCACGAACATAGCCAATAGGCGTACACGCACTCTTCCGCCTTCGGATGCCGTTGCCAGCCACCTCCCGTCCGACGAGAAGCTGACGTGCGTCACCAGCTCCGAAAGGTCGCGGAAGGTCCACAAGAGCTCTCCATCACTGGTGCTCCATACCCGGACGGTGCGATCTTTGGAGGCGGTGGCCACGTATCGCTCGCAAGGAGAGACGCACACAGCAGTGACATTGTCCGTATGGCCATGGAGGGTGACATGAAGCGAGAAGTTGTCGGGCCGGGCTAAGGAACCCTGCGATGTGGGAGTCTTCGTGCGGCGTAGGATAGGTACACTGTTGTCTTCCCACCCCCAAGCAATGAGGAAGGAATGTTGAGGAGATACGGATGACGGCCGTTCCCCGAGGAACTTTGGGGCAAGAGCGCACGGATGCCGCAGGGCTCCACTTGAGCCGATGAAAACGAGGATATGTCCCACCAGCGAATTGTGCCGTCATCGAAACCTATCACGAGCTGGGTGTCACCTACAAAGATCGCCCACCAAGGACCTGAGTGAGGGTGTCCGTAGCTCAGTCGGTGCGTCAGGGCGTATGCGGGCCCGGTAGAATCGCCCACTGGCATTTTCCAGATGCAGCATCCAGGCGCACCAATGTTCCATACTGCGACGCATGAGCCGCTAGACGAATGTGTGATACGAGTGCGGCGTTCGAAGAGTCCTTCGTAGATAACAGGGAAGTGGTCGGGTGCTAAGGAAACAGGGTCACTGGTTGTCACTGTTCCTGAGTGGAGTACGTGCACCTCCGTTACCGACAGATATGCGGACCTTGGCTCCTCGTCGTCATCGTGTATCCCCCATTCCATGACTGAGAGAGTGAGATGATCGAGACTCTGGCTCCGCCATGCACAGGAGCGCTCGCACCGGAGGGGTCCTGGCATAGAGGTGACTTGGACACCGTCGACGACGCGCCAGATTAGGAGACTATGGTCGCATATGCCTGCCAAGAAATCGCCAGTGTCAGAGAAATGGAGAGAGCGGACGCCCTCAGACTCTGCGGGGCACTGCATCTCTACGAGAGTCCTCTCTGGAGCTGTTGCGCCGCTCCACACAATGACGGTGCCATCGGCCGCTCCGGTGGCAAAATATCGACCGTCCGGGGAGGTGTCCATGGCTTCCACCCTCGTCTCGTGGCCCAGGTGGAACTCCCCGTCTGGGTACCCTGTAAAATGATGATGTGTGATTTACAAAAGTCTGGAACGGTGGTGTGCACAAGCCGTACGCACGAGAAGAGCACTGGACCTGAAGCAATTTAGCCTCGTGGACACGGGGCAAGTATCTTTGAACAATCTTTGCGGAGGGTCCGTTGCGCTTTATGTTCGCTACTGATACGACCACGCTCGGTTTCCCAAGCGCAAGGATAGCATCCTCTAGCGGATGACCGACCTGGTCGGAGATGGTCTGCCAGTCCCGGGTGCTCAAGAAGCTGATGGTCAAGCTGCGGAGTTTGTTCGAGGGCATAGTGGAGATCACTGGGACGATCTGGTCGAATGAGTCTGCGATCGGGCCAGGGACCAAGAACTCCAGGGAGTGGAGGTGTTTCAGCTCGGACAAGTCTACAGTGCTACCCTCGTCTGTAAAAGCCTTCAGAGTCGGCGATGGTATACGAGTGGTATTATTGTCAGTACAAACGTACCTTTTAGAGCACTCAGAGCGCACCGCACTACGCGCAACGTGGAGAGCGACATCTGAACGATGAGACAAGCAACCGTGTGGTCCATCTGAGCAGAACATGTCAGTGTGCAGCTGCGATTGCTTGGAATGTACTAGTACATACTACTGTCACTTCCGTCAGCATCTTGCACTTGTTGCGGTACCGCGAGGTGTCAGTAGTCTTGATCACCATGAAGTGGCGCCCGGTTTCGAGGCGTCGCAATCGCGGCAAGGCCATCAAGACCCTCGCGAGCTGCACACTCGTGCGAAATTTCAGGAAATCCAAGTTCAGCTCTTCCACATGTAGGTATGTCTTGATATGGAGGAGCATATTATCATGGAAAGAGACGGATGGGGAGCCAAGGTATCCCTCGCCGAGGAGGCTGTACCGCTGTAGATTTGGCAACCGCTTCAACAGGTCCACAGGGAGGGCCTCGAGGAGAAATAGACGGTTCTCTGTCTCCGCCGGTGACATCGAGAGGGTCCGGACTAGGCTCGCCATGCGAGGGTTAGAGGTGAAGTAGTCGCAAATGGAGTAGAGGTCCTCTCTTGACTGTACACGTATTGCTGCCACGAGGTGATATCGAGCGTGGCGATTCCATCCACGACAGGTCAATGCGCATTTGCGGAGTGAGTAGATTTGCCCGCCGAATTGGTCGATGATGTTCTCCGCGACTTCGAGAGGGATGTAAGGCAGCTCTGGGAGAGTCGACATGGTGGGAGGGAGGAAGATGCGAACGCGCAAGACACGCACGTTGACAGTGAACGCCTGAAGCCGGCTGTGCTTGTCAAACATGGTTTCCCAAGAGCCGGACACGAGGACCGCGACCGCGCGCTCTGTCACCGGTATTCGTGGGTCTTCCAAGCTTGCTGAGTTCATACCGGTGAACACGAAGTACGTTCCCTGTGTAGGCATGACACGGACAATGGACATGCCGTGGCCATCGGGGCGGGAAGATATGTTCTCCGCGGAGAGTAAAAGGAGGTGCCGACAGCGAGACGGCGGACTAAGTAAATGGAGCACATGAACCCGCTCAGGCAGATCGAGGATCGCGCATGGTCCTCCCGGTGTACTCGTACTCCAATGTAACTCCAATCCGCCGACTAAGCAGCGCGGAATACGGTCCCGCATAGCCAACTCCTCTGTTTGTCTTCGTGCTCTCATGTTGTCCGTTTCCGTGCGTTCCCTGCTCTTTACGCTACACTCAAAAGTTGGAAACGAGGGAACAAGAACGTAGGATGAGCAAGGCGGTAGTCCTTACCTCAGCCTGCCCAAGAGACGCCCCGACTACACGCGTAGATTCTCCGTTCTCCCGCACGCCGTCTGAATTCGAGCAGCCACCGAGGTGATGCAGATCGGCCTTCCCGTATGCATCTTCAGGAGTACGCGCAGCAGCTGCGAGTGCATTGCAGGGCGACGGACGCGTGGTAGGAGAGAGGCTCGATCGCTGCGCAGGCAGGTCCACCGCCATCCTGAAGCGCCAGCACGAGCCCAATAACGAACGCTACACGCACCGACCGCGCAGAGCGAAGGCACCAGAAAGCACGCTGCATTCCAGCCTTCGAGTTGCGTGTTGCAGAGACTAAGTAGTGCCTCGCAGTGTGCTACTAATGCGGACGCGGTCAGCCGGCTTTCGGAGGACTACATATACAGTGCACGCACCGACGGCCGTCATCTGTTGCTTGCCTAACCCCTGCTGGTGCTGTTGGATATATGGTGAGGATGCCGCCCGGGTACAGGTGCAGACGATGAATGGACGCGCGCTGGGAAGCCGAGCCGAGAGGTTGCACGGCCGGAAGGAGCGACGAACACATTCTCTCCGCCGTCCTCCCCGCACGGGGCGCGCCCCGCCCCCTTGCGCCGAGGCGTCCGACGGATGATGTCGCCCTTCATACCCGCCCGGACTTTATTCTCGCGAGACAAGATACACAGGCCGATGTCCAAGCGGGCGCGGGACTAGAGATCTTGAACCGGAGAACGGACACTGGCTCCGGGCAGGTGGAAGTGCGCAAAGCCGCGGGCGGATAGTCGTCTCCTCAATCCTAGTCCTGCGATGAGTCTGGTATGTCCTCATGCCGGTGCGAACGCGAACGGTCTTGTCCACCCTGTCTGATTGTGCGAGATGCAGATGTGGAGCTGACGGTGGTGTTGAGGGCCGGGGACGCGCGTATACGACGTAGGCCCCAGCACGGCCCCTCGAACCCTCCGACCACACACACACACAACCAGGACGAAGTAAGAGGGAAAACAGCGATACATAGCGGGTTGAGCGGAGTAGTCCACACACCTCTCGCGCACATCTATCGTACAGCCAAGTCCATCCTGCGTCTCGGCACACGCTCCTCTTCATCCTCGCCTTGCCTCTCCCTTCCAGGGTCCTCATGCATCTGACCGTCGAGAGCGCGTCCCGGTCGAGAGACTCAAGCGTGCGCAGTCATCTCATGCGGACTTGACAGCCTCGATTAAGCGGCGCTCGGCCTCCTTGAAGTTGATGACGTTCCAGATCGCTGTCAAGTACTGTGTGCAGAAGTCAGCTACCGAGTCTCGAACCAGAGGCAGAGCGAACTCACATCCGCCTTGACGTTGTGGTACTGGAGGTAGAACGCGTGCTCCCAGATGTCGATGCCGATGATGGGGACGTGAGACAAGAGCGGGTCCTGGTTCGGGGTCGTCGCGATCTCGAGCTTCTTCGTGTCGGGGTTGTAGCCGAGCCAGCCCCAGCCAGAGCCCTGGATGGCGGCGGTCACAGTGTTCATCTTCTTCTTGAACGCTAGGGGTGTGTTAGCAGGGTTGCGGGAAGAGAGTTGGCAGACGCGTACATGCGGGGACATTGCACGCGACACAAACGCAGTACTGTACTCACCATCGACGCTACCGAAATCGGCGACAATCGTATCCTTCAGCGGGCCAGATGTGAGCTCACCACCGCCCTGTGACTGCGGTGCGAGGTTCTTCCAAAAGAGCGAGTGGTTGATGTGTCCGCCGCCGTTGAACTTGAGCGCAGACTGGAGCTTGATCTGCTCCTTCGGGGCGGCGGCCTTGGCGTATGCCTCCTCGGCAGCGTTGAGGCCGTTCACGTACGCCTGGTGGTGCTTACTGTGGTGCAGCTCCATAATTTTGCGAGAGATGTGCGGTTCAAGGGCCTAGTGCGCGCGTGCTGTCAGTGCGGAACGGAGAGAGCAAGAGAGGGACGCACGTCGTAGGAATAGTCGAGCTTGGGGAGGGTGTGCACGCCGCGTGCGGCCAAGGAGAGGGATGCGGAGGGAACGGCACGCGTAGCGGGCCGTGCAGCGCGAGTGGCAGAGCGAGCGACGGTCGTGAGGAAAGACATCGTGGTCAGTTGTGAGTGAGTGAGCGAGAGCAACAGCGAGTCCGACGCGCGCGACGAGGCAGGCAATATATACGCGCGCGCTGACGTCATCGAGCACGTGCGGGCGCCTCTGACCGTCCGAAAACCGGCCGCGTCTCGTCCTTGCTCCTCCCGACGACGACGAGCAACAGGAGCAAGCACCCAGGTAAGCACTCGAGGTTCGTATGTTGGTGCAAAGGTGGAGGTTAGTGCAGCGGACCGTTGAGCTCACTGCATACACACAGACGACGAACACAGCGCCCCCTGCGTCCGACTCAGCATGCCTCCTCGTCACTGAGTTTCGCCACGCGCTAGAGCTAGTAGAGCCTTCGTCAGCTTTCGACACGCCTGCCGGACACACCTCTCCTCTCGCCCGACACATTTCCGAAGTATATCCGCCCCATCCGTTGTTCTTGTCCGCCTCTTGCCCGACGACGGCCGGCCACAGCTGCGAGCATGCAGGTAAGCACCCAATATTGTACGTCCTATGTCGCTCCGAGCGTGAAGTGAACGCAGCACTCGTTTCTCACTGCATACTCACATGCAGGCGACAAACGGGGGAACGCCTCCTCAGTCCGATTCATCAAGCCTCCTCGGCAGTGATCACCGTCATGTGCTGAACCCTTCGTCAGCCTTCGACACGTCTATCGACATCTCTCGTCCGACGCGTTCTCCGAATATGTCCTATGCGCGGCCCATCTGGCGGCAACGCTTGTCCTCCACGCGGTACGGTCGCAGATATTCAGTGCGTTACCTCCCTTCCGACACTTCGTCCTCCCTCGACCAAGAACGCAGTCTCGTCTTGCCTGCGCGCCTCTGGGAATCCGTCTGAAGACATCCTATCGAGGCCAGACTGTTTGCGGTCACAATAACCGTCTTCGGAAACCATCGCAGTCGCAGTCGCGTTCTCGTCCACCCGTCCTCATTCCAGTCCGAGATCCCTGCGTTTCCTCAGGCCCAGCGTGCGCCGACCTGTTCACCTTGCAAAATGATCTCCTCCCCGTCCCTGCAGCCACACCCTCTACCCTTGTACATCTTGAGACCCAAACGACACCAGCTCCGGGATTCGTGCAGCAGGGTACCCGGAATAATCATCGTTGCGGCTTGTGAGGACGCTGCTCGGGTTCAGCTGGTACGCCGACCCTAGCAATCTGCCACCACCTGCTTTCTGCTTTCTGCGCCTGCTCTTGCCTTCTATCCTCGATCCTCGACAGTCAGATTGTCCAGCGAGACCTTGGATCCGCACCATCTGCAACCATAGCTCGCTGCCTTTTAGACTCAGCCTTACACGTTGCACCCCCGCCTATCCATACATACTCGGGAACGACTGATTGCCCGTGCCTCGCCCTCCTCGCAACCCGCTTCGATCTTCTGGCCATCTTTCGTCGGATCTGCGGACCAGCAGGACCCAATCCTCATCAGTCCCTCGCATTATCGCTCTCTTCGCACTCGGCTTCTCAGCAGTCCTCTCCAACTCTGTATTCACGCGAGTCGGAGACTCGAGACCCGGAGCATCTCGCACGACTCGCGTCACGTCAGACCCCATTGCGTGGACATTGCCCGCCCTTCGCGTTTCTGGGAACCTGCCTCGCACAATGGGGATGTGGCGCATGTGGAGGCTCAGACTGGCGTTGTTTGTCGCCAGTCTCAGGCGCACTCTCCTCCATCCGCGCTAAAGATGACAACAATACCATCTGTACCGTGCCGTCTCTACCATGCGTCGTGTCCATCACGGGCGAAGACGCCCTGCTCTCCGTCATGTGAGCTACGCCGACCACTGTCATACTTCTCGGGCGGCCCAGGACCACGCAAGCATCCGAGTCGAGACTGGAGCCGCAGCATACCCGGACGTCTCCTCGTTCGCCAACAGTGAGGATCGGCGATAACCGTTTCTTCCTCTTGTTTGGCTCAATCATGGACGGCCACTGGTCAGATTTTCCGCGAAAACTCGCACTGGCACTCGCGGCGTCCTCGACTCACCTAGCGGACAGCACGTTCGTCTGAGCCTCGCATATCAGCTCGTCCGCTGTCGAGCACGATGCCGCCCGCCGACGCGCGAACGAGATGCGGAGGAGGCACCGCCCTTCAAACTTCAATATTCAATGCCGAGCACTCGTCCTCGCCGTACCTGCACCTGTCAGTCGAGCGGTTCGCGCTGGCACTCGATCATATTCGCCATGTTTTCATCAGGCCGTCTGGGTATGAATCTGGGTATGAGACCGAATAGTGCCTCCTCTGCTCTATTTCCTAGCTGGACAACCCATCGGCGCCCGGGAAGCCTTGTCACATTCGGACTCTCTGCTTAGTTGGAGTAGAAGACGTCTCCGTCCCATCTTCGGTACTGCCGTCCACAGGCTCGACTCGGGAGCGTCCCCTATACGCGTGCGCAGGACCCACTGCCGATTATCCCGTTCGTGTTCGGCACGAAGGACTGTGCGGGTCGTCTCTCCGAGCTCGGCAGAGATTGAGACTTGAAGAGGTGCTTATTCGGAGCTCGGTCGCTTACACTGTCAGCGCCCACATAGCAGATATTGATCTTGAGTACTGTATTCGATTACAGTCTATACCTTGGCTGCTGCACGTACTTAGTCGTCTGGTCGCGGTCAAATAATCTTCATATGCTGCGCGGCGAAGCTTCTACGTAGTTTCTAGTGAGTAGGACCATCCGACCTCAAACTACTGCGATACGACGTTTCAGACTGGACATCTCTCCCTGATATGACGGCACGGTGCGCACATAGGTTGCTCAAAGTTATGCTCATCGGCATGCAGCATGCATGTGAACCAGGGGCAGATAACGAGTGCGCGGTCCGAGTGACGCTTGCGGGAGGAGAGCTGGGAGCTCGAGGCGCGTGTCGAAAGGATGAAGTGAGCTCGGATGTCTGTTGCACTCTCCTCCGCCTTTGCAGCAGCATGTAAGCTCGTCGTCGTCGGGAGAAAGAAGGACGAGGACGCGGCCGGTTTTCGGACAATGAGGCCTGAGGCCTGAGGGGCGCTCGCACGTGGTCGTCAGCATATGTATATCGCCTGCCTCGTCGTCCGCGTCTGCTGTTGCTCTCGCTCATTCACGACTCACCACGATGTCTTTCCTCACGACCACGCGTGCTTTCCCCACCGCATCCCTCTCCTTGGCCGCACGCGGCGTGCACACACTTCCCAAGCTCGACTATTCCTCGATTCCTGTGACCGGCGTCCCTCTCTCGCTCTCCCCCCGACCCGCACTGAAGTACTGAAGGATCGCGCGCACAAGGCCCTCGAGTTACACATCTCGGGCAAGATCATGGAGCTACACCACAGCAAGCACCACCAGGCGTACGCGAACGACTTCAACGCTGCTGAGGCGGCCGCCAACGCTGCCGCACCCAAGGAGGAAATCAAGCTCCAGTCAGCGCTCAAGTTCAACGGCGGCGGACACATCAACCACTCTCTCTTCTGGAAGAATCTCGCGCCGCAATCGCAGGGCGGGGGCGAGCTCACGTCTGGCCCGCTGAAGGACGCGATCGTCGCCGACTGTGGCAGCGTGGAAGCGTTCAAGAAGAAGATGAACACGGTCACCCCCGCCATCCGGCTCTGGCTGGGGCTGGCTCGGCTACAACCCCGACACGAAGAAGCTCGAGATCGCGACAACGCCCAACCAGGACCCGCTCTTGTCGCACGTCCCCATCATCGGTATCGACATCTGGGAACACGCGTTCTACCTCCAGTACCACAACGTCAAGGCCGATGTGAGTCTTTTCCTCCCCTCTCCTCGCACTTCACTCCCCCGCTCTCGCCCTCGTCCTGGCGTGCTTCACTCGAGTAGGGGCGCCTGCTGTTTGGAGCTGATTGCTGACCTATGCACGCAGTACTTGACAGCGATTTGGAACGTCATCAACTTCAAGGAGGCCGAGCGCCGCTTCGTCGAAGCTGCCAAGTCCGCTTGAGCTGCCCGCGGCTTATTGTCGTACTTCCTCGTCAACACCGCTGCACGAGGAGTGTGAGAAGGAAGAACGAGGAGGATGCCGAGAGGAGGAGGAGGAGGAGGCGTTGCGCTGAGAGGCGGGATGGCCTTGACTGTACGATAGATTGCCCCACGCGCGACGTCGCGGATAGGTGTGTACACTATTCGACTCGAACATGCTATGCATTGCTTTCCCTCCCTTCACGACGCGCCTGCGTGTGCGGGATCCCTCGGAGTAACCGCACCCGCTAGGACGCTGCTATCTGTCGATACCGCGCGCGATGCACAGGAGGCTCCATGGTCCTACCAGCTTAGAAAAGAGCTAGCCGACGTTTCGGCGTGCTTGGGTCGTACGTCACCTGCGTTGATACTGCTGCCTCGCCGTGCTGACGCCTACGTCGTATACGTGCGTCCCCGGCCCTCAACGTCACCGTCACCTCTGCAACTGCCTCTCCCAAAATCAGACATGGCAGTCAAGACTGTTCGCGTTCGCGCCGGCATAAGGACGTACCAGACTCATGGCAGGACTAGGATCGAGGAGACGACTGTCCGCCCGCAGCCTCGCGCACTTCCACCTGCCTGGAGCCAGCGTCCGTTCTCCAGCTCAAGACCGAGGCGATCTCTTCGATTGGTTCACTTCGACCGATAAGGCCCGTGCCAACTTGGATATTGGCCGGTGTATCTGGCCTCGCGAGAGGCGAGTCTGGGAAGTTGTGCAAGAGGGTGGGTAGGTGGAGCGACATCATCCGTCGGACGCCTCGGCACAAGGGAGCTGGGCGTGCCCCTTGCTCTTTCGTCTCATGGTCTAGGTACGGGCAGGAGGCGGGCGTCGCTGGGGGACCGGAGAAAAGTATTCATCTCGCACGTATAGGATTACCCTGCTCCTTCCGGCCGTGCAGCATCTCGGCTCGGCTTCCCGCGCGCTGCACCTGTACCTGGATGACTTCCTCCGCATGTGTTCAACATTACCGATGAGGTAGGGCAAGCGATAGATGACAGCCATCGGTGCGTGCACTGTATATGTAGTCCTCCGAAATCCGGCTGACCGCGTCCGCATTCGTAGCACACTGCGAGGCAGTGATTAGTATCTGCACCACGCAACTTGAAGGCGCAACACGCAGCTCGAAGGCTGGGGATGCAGCGCACTTTCTGGCCCTTCGCTCTGCGCTGTGCATGTCGGATTTGTTGTCCTTGGGGTAGCGCTCGCGCTTCGGGACGGCGGTAGACCTGCGGGCCTGCGCAGCGATCGAGCCATGTACGGCTCTCTCCTACCACATGTCCGTCGCCCTGCGATGCGCTCGTAGCTCCTGCGCGCACTCCTGAGGATAATTACGGGAAGGCCGATCTGCCTCACCTCGGTGGCTGCACGAATTCAGACGGCGTGCGGGCGACCGGAGAATTACGCGTGTAGTCGGGGCGTCTCTTGAGCAGGCTGACGTACGGACACTCGCCTGGCTCGTCCTACGTTCTTGTTCCCTGGTTTCCAACTTCCGAGTGTAGCGTAGAGAGAAGGGGACGCACGGGAACGGACAACATGAGAGCACGAAGACTAACAGAGAAGATGGCTGTGCGGGACCGTATTCCGCGCTGCTTAGTCGGAGGATTGGAGTTGGATTGGAGTACGAGTACACCAGGAGGACCTTGCGCGATCCTCGATCTGCCTCTGCGGATTCATGTGCTCTATTTGCTTGATCCGCCGTCTCGCTGTCGGCACCTCCTTTTACTCTCCGCGGAGAACATATCTTCCCGCCCCGATGGCCACGGCATGTATCCATTGTCCGTGTCATGCCTACACAGGGAACGCACTTCGTGCTCACCGGTATGAACTAAGCAAGCTTGGAAGAACCACAAATACCGGTGACAGAGCGCGCGGTCGCGGTCCTCGTGTCCGGCTCTTGGGAAACCATGTTTGACAAGCACAGCCGGCTTCAGGCGTTCACCGTCAACGTGCGTGTCTTGCGCGTTCGCATCTTCCTCCCTCCCACCATGTCGACTCTCCCAGAGCTGCCTTACATCCCTCTCGAAGTCGCGGAGAACATCATCGACCAGCTCGGGCACGTCGACTCGCTCCGCAGTTGCGCCTTGATCTGTCGCGGATGGAATCGCCACGCTCGGTACCACCTCGTGGCAGCAATACGTGTACGGTCAAGAGAAGACCTCTACTCCATTTGCGACTACTTCGCCTCCAACCCTCGCATGGCGAGCCTCGTCCGGAGCCTCTCGATGTCACCGGCGGAGACAAAGGACCGTCGATTCCTCCTCGAGATCCTTCCTGTGGACCTGTTGAAGCGGCTGCCAAATCTACAGCGGTACAGCATCCGCGGCAGGGGATGGTATGAATACCGTCCCCCTTCCGTCTCTTTCCATGATACTACGCTCCTCCATATCAAGGCATACCTACATGTGCAAGAGCTGAACTTGGATTACCTGAACTTTCGCACGAGTGTGCAGCTCGCGAGGGTCTTGATGGCCTTGCCGCGATTGCGACGCCTCGAATCCGAGAGCAACCTCATGGAGATCACGACTACTGACACCTCGCGGTACCGCGACAAGTGCAAGATGCTGACAGAAGTGACAGTAGTATGTACTAGTACATTCCAAGCAATCGCAGCTGCACGCTGACATGTTCTGCTCAGATGGACCACACGGTTGCTTGTCTCATCGTTCAGATGTCGCTCTCCACGTTGCGCGTACTGCGGTGCGATCCGAGTGCTCTAAACGGTATGTTTGTACTGACAATAATACCACTCGTATACCATCGCTGACTCTTAAGGCTTTTACAGACAAGCATAGCACTGTAGACTTGTCCGAGTTGAAACACCTCCACTCCCTGGAGTTCTTGGTCTATGACCCGATCGAAGACTCATTTGACCAGATCGTCCCAGTAATCGCCACTATGCCCTCGAACAAACTCCGCAGCTTGACTATCAGCTTCTGGAACACCCAGGATTGGCAGACCATCTCCGACCATGTCGGTCATCCGCTAGAGGATGCTATCCTTGCGCTTGGGATACCAAGCGTGGTCGTATCAGTAGCGGAAGTAAAGCGCAACAGCCCCACCGCAAAGATTGTTCAAAGATACTTGCCCCGTCTCCACGAGGCTAAATTGCTTCAGGTTCAGTGCTCTTCCGGTGAGTACGACATGTGCACACCACCATTCCAGACTTTTGTAATTTACACATCATCATTTTACAGGGTACCCAGACGGGGAGTTCCACCTGGGCCACGAGACGAGGGTGCAAGCCATGGACACCTCCCCGGACGGTCGATATTTTGCCACCGGAGCGGCCAATGGCACCGTCATTGTGTGGAGCGGGACGACAGCTCCAGAGAGGACTCTCGTGGAGATGCAGTGTCCCGAAGAGGGCGTCCTCTCTCTCCATTTTTCTGACACTGGCGATTTCTTGGCAGGCATAACATGCGGCTATAGTCTCCTAATCTGGCGCGTCGTCGACGGTGTCCAAGTCACCTCTATGCCAGGACCCCTCAGGTGCGAGCACTCCTGTGCATGGCGGAGCCAGAGTCTCGATCATCTCACTCTCTCAGTCATGGAATGGGGGATACACTATGAAGACAAAGAGCCGAGGTCCGCATATCTGTCGGTAACGGAGGTGCACGTACTCCACTCAGGAACGGTGACAACCAGTGACCCTGTTTCCTTATCACCCGACCACTTCCCTGTTATCTACGAAGGACTCTTCGAACATCGCACTCATATCACACATTCTTCCAGTGGCTCATGCGTCGCAGTATGGAACAATGGTGCACCTGGATGCTGCATCTGGAAAATGCCAGTGGGCGATTCAACCCCTGCATACACCCTGACGCACCGACTGAGCTACGGACACCCTCACTCAAGTCCTTGGTGGGCGATCTTCGTAGGTGATACCCAGCTGGTGATAGGTTTCGATGACGGCACAATTCGCTGGTGGGACATATCCTCGTTTCCATCGACTCAAGTGGAGCCCTGCGGCATCCTTGCGCTCTTGCCCCAAAGATCCTCGCCGGCTCGGTCGCCATCCATATCTCCTCAACATTCCTTCCTCATTGCTTGGTGGTGGGAAGACAAGAGTGTACCTATCCTACGCCGCACGAAGACTCCCACATCGCAGGGTTCCTTGGCCCGGCCCGACGACTTCTCGCTGCATGTCATCCTCCATGGCCATACGAATGGGGTCACCGCTGCATGCTTCTCTCCGTGCGAGCGATACGTCGCCACCGCCTCTGACGATCGCACCGTCCGGTTGTGGAGCACTAGGGATGGAAAGCTCTTGTGGACCTTCCGCGACCACGACAGGGAGGTGAGACATGTCGGCTTCACGCCGGACGGGAGAGTCCTGGCATCGGCAGGCGATGACGGAAGAGTGCGTATACGCTTACTGTCCATGTTCGTGAGGGACGTGCCAGTTTCCTCCGTCGACGATACTTAGGTGTTGATCGCGTGACTAGCCTCGGAATTCCAGACGCGAAGCCGTCCTGCGCTTTTTCTATGTAGCTTGCGGTCATCTACTTGCAGTACTGACATTTACGACAAACGAAACCCGGAGGGACAGTGTTACTGATGTATGACGAGTACGATCGTTATGTACCCATATCTGCGTGGCATTTGCCCTTTGTATATACAGTGTCTTAGGCTGAGAGGTCCAGGCTTGAGGTGTGAGTCTCAGACTGAATATCGAGCAGAGCTACTCGTCGTTGACCTCAAACCTGCTCGCAGCATATCTACGAGAGTCCGCGGTAATCATAGGTCGTATACATTGGCGCGATTTTCACTCCATGACGAGCCACAACCAATGTATGTAGAGAACGAAATGTCCAATGCACGAGCGACGTAAACTCACCTATGACCTCGCCCTCATCCTCGAGCTGGACTAGAACACCGTTCCATCCACGTCCCGCACTCCTCCAGAAATATGTCCGACCCCAGAGACTACACCCGCCCGCCAAACTTGAACACACGCGCTATCCGCCCTCTGCAACGAGAGAACTTTCGATACCCCCAGTGATGAGGCAGGCCTAGCTCGGACATTCCCGCCGCTCGGGCACTCCAGCCCCGGATATGGGCAAGGAATCTGCGGGGAGACGTACGCACACCCGATCCCGGCGTGCGACCTGAACCGCTGACACTGGAGTTTCGACGCTCGCGCTGGTTCCGCCTCCCGCGCAGAAGATCCAGGTGCTGGTGTCAGTGTGGAGGTTCCGCGCAAAGTCAGATCTCAAGGCCTGCGCGCCTGCAAGAGCTCGCAACTGCGGGTTTGGGAGGGATAACGTCAGGCAGAGCAAAAGGAACGTCCGCCTGCGGCCCAGGTGCACGAACTCCGTGACGGCGGGTAAAATCCAGCTTGAGCCTGCTCGGCAGTAGGCAGTACGCTCCTGTTCGACTGGTCACAATAGTCCGAGAGTCTCTCCTACGAGCGGTTTGTTTCAGTTCGTCGACCAAACGACACCGAGGACGCGCATATTCTCCTGCCGACGCGTCGTCCGGTAGCTGCGTGTCATCCGGTAGCGTCCCCGAGGCGACGATCCACACAAACAGCTCGGACATTCGTGACGCCAGCCGCGCCCGAACATCGCGAGGTCATCGCGACGACTGCGCCCAACCAAGTGCCCCACGCTGACGGGCGGGGCGCACCGACTCGACGCACGCTGATCTCCTCTGCTTTGATTCATTGATCGCCCAGATCGTCGCGGATGGGGATGTTGGGGCGCTCAATGAACCTCCAGCCAGAGGCACGCGCGACCACGGTACAGCGCGTCGAACGTGGACGAATAGCTGCAGACATGGGCGGGACAGCCGCTACAGCCACGGCGGATATCGGATGGGGGAGCAGTACGGGGGAGTCTCGCGATATTGAAGAGGGCAGGACGACGGAGATTGCTGAGATCGTCGTATGCAGGAGTGCAGACGGGGCATCATGGTCCGAGCCCGTCGTCCGTCCTACCCGCGACTGGCCACTGGTTGTTTGTTCCTCCGCGAACCCGGAATGTACGCGACGATAGGCGGGAACGACGTACCGCCGGGTCTCTCGAGTGTGGGGTATCCCACCCCATCCAGCAAGTGCATGCTCTCCTCCTTCTGGATCCTCGAAGGCCGTGCCGGAAGCCATGTAAGTCTTCAGGCTCTACGAAGCGACGCACGAGCTCGTTGTAGTGATGGGGTTCCAGATGGCGATCACGTACTGCGAGCGTGAAGGTCAGCTCTCTCGCATACCTGAGCAGCGAGCGCGCGCCGGAGGAGACTCACAGCCTTGACGGGGTAGTACTGGAGGTCGAACGCGTACTCCTAGATGTGGATGATGGGCACGGGAAGAAGGAGCGGGTTCTCCGTAAACGCTGTAAGGCCTGTTAGCGGACGTGAATTCAAGCAAGGGGATGGGTGTGGGAGACGTGTGGGTGCGAGGTGTCTGCACATCTTCCGACCGCTCTGGCTCTGATGCGTCTTTCGAATGGGAAGAAGTCATCCAGCATGCTGCGAGAGACGATCGCGTAGAAGACAAGTTGACTGGCGACCAGGATGCAGGCTCCATTCTCCGTCCTCCACACAATGCACACAGACACAGCACTCACCACTGTCGACGCTTCCATTCAGCAGCAATCGCATCCTTCAGCGGGCCAGACTTGAACTGGCAGCGGCCGTGAAACTGTGGCGCGAGGCCTTTGCAGAAGAGAGAGCGGCTGATGTGTCCGCGGCTGTTGAACTTGATTACGGGCTGGACCTTGTTCTGCTTGACGTATGCCTCCAGGAAGGGAGTTCACGTACACCTGGCGGTGCTGGTAATAGTCGAGCAGCATGTGTACGGTGCGAGCGGCCAAGGAGAGAGACCCGGCGGGTACAGCACACGTTGCGAAGCGTGCAGGAGGCGATGGTCGTGAGGAAAGACATCGTGGTGTGAGTGAGTGAGCGAGAGACAGCGATCGCGAGTCGAACACGTGCGGGCGTCCCCGCGTCTCGTCCTCGACCTTCCTCCTCCCAACGACGACGAGTTTCCGGAGCGAGTACCCAGGTGAGCACCAAGGTACGTTCTATCTCGCTGCAAAGCCGGAAGTGCAGCAGACCGTCGGGCTCACTGCACACACACAGGACGAACACCGCGCACCCGCGTCGGACTTATACTTTCGACGCCTCCTCGACACTTCTACCCTCTCGTAGGACGCCCTTCCGACGTGTCCGACCCTTCCGAAGTATTCCCCGTCCTCTGCGCACTTTTCTCCAATTCTTTCCTCACGACGGCCGGCCACAGTTGCGGGAATTGCTGCGCCTCTTGGAATCTGCCTCATGACATGGGATATCGAGGCCAGACGAGCACAGTACGTCTATCCTTGCATCTTGACTGATCCATGTCGTGGAGCTCACCGCGCAGGCGGAGAACCGGCGGCATCCCGCGTCCGACTCAGCAAGGCGAATTCCGTCATCTGCTAACGCCCTCATCAGTCTTGGACACGCCGATCTCTCGTCCGACCCGGTATGCTACTGTGGAGGACAGCTGTATGTACGTGGGTGTATGCGTCGACCCGGTTCGGACACTGCGCCACTGCAATTAAATGACAACAACCACGCAAGCTCCTCGGTGCTCGCGATGGCCCTCTCCCGCGACCACACCATCCGCGCTCTCGTCCGCCAGGACTCTTCTTCAAACACGTATTGCGAGAACCCTACACCTCATGGCCACTTCCGCCTCACCGCTGCACGAGACGTTCTTCTCCACGACGCTGGGGCTGCTCTTGCTGCATCTCTCATACCTCTCGATTCCAGAACGACGCCAGCTCCGCCACTCCAGCAGAAGCGTACCGGGACTCAGCACGGTTGCGGCCTGCGCGGGCTCAGCTGATTCGTCATCCCTGGAGATCCGAGATCCGCAATCCCTGAAGCCTTGTTTTCTTCGATGCTCTACCGTCAGATTGTACAGCATGAGCTTGTAGCGGGACGATTGACATCTTCGACTCGCTCCGGCAGGGGCAGACATCGAGTACATCTCAGCCTCGTACCACGACGCCGATAACTCATGAACTCCCCGTGCCTCTCGCCGTCAATGCAATCAGCCTAACCTTCTGGTCCCTGTTCTGCGGAACCGCGGAACCTCAGGACCCACGTCGACGCGCGCCCTCGTCCGTGTCCACAAACACGCTCATCCCAGTCGCGCATATGCGCTCATGCCTTGCGCAGAACCTCCAGTAAGTACGAGCATACAAGTCCTCACCCAGGTCCTTCCACATCCGATCACTTACATTCGTCTCCCACAGCATGACATACATCCGAGGTGCCCGACTCCCCGACTCCCCGTTTGTCGCGCACGAATCTCTTGGCGGTCCGAGTGCCGAACCACATTCGTCAACGGTCAGGAAATCCTGCCGGTGCCCGTGCGCGAGATCCCGCCAGATGTGCATTCGGTGGTTCTAGCTGGTGCTGTGCGACTCCGCTCGCTCGCGTCGCGCCCGCTCGGGTGCCTCTCAGTGGGCATGCTCTTCGACTCCTAACCCTCTGACGAGGGCCGTGAGGTTCAGGGTTATGTTCGGGCATGTCACCCCTCCCCCGGGCAGCTCATCGAGGACCGTCGACTCTGTGCGGACGCACGGCGAGCCCGGGCGCGAAGACCCGCACCTGCACTTGCTCATCCTGTCGCCGACGCTGGCCACGACAGACGTTCTGGTCCTCGCGCACCGTTATTTGGGTCGAGGAGACCAGTCCGGCCGTTTGTGTCTGTGGGAAACATCACTAGAATAATAGATGAGGCCTGAAGACGATCGTCCGCGAGCTGTGTGATTGCGGAGTCTCTGAAGCTGGAACGCACGAATCTGTCGCCCCGTAATTACAGCAGGGTAGCCCGCTGACAGCATGTACCAGCCTGAGCTATGGCCACCGCACCTCCCAGCGCGTGTATCGTCAAGCTCAAGAGCGACGACGGGTTCGGGTCTTGCGGGCGAGCTTGAATGACATCCTGTACGTCCTCATAGCTTGACTGGAATTTCAGAAGTGCCGTGGAGTATTCTACACGAGGTTGAGGGACAGAGCTCGCTGTTGAATCAAAGAGCACAGCTCATAGCAGGTCAACATGAGGCGGGCATGTAACGTAGTGCTCGACAGCGGCATGCAATTTCAGAGAAACTTGAAGTACGCGGTCCGATTTCCCGGCGCGCAGTCCGTATATGTGGGAACCGTGCATGACCCCGGCTGAGGCCTGAGGCGTTGCGTCCTCGCATCGATCTTCGAACCACCATGGCGACAGTCCCGCCGCACCCCTACATCCCGCTCGAAGTCGGGGAGAACATCATTGACCAACTTGACGAGCACGTTGACTCGCTCCGCAGTTGCGCCTTGACCTGTCGCGGATGGAGTCGTCACGCTCGGCAGCATCTCATGGCATCAATACGGATACAGTCGAGAGAAGAGCTCTACTCCATTTGCGACTACATCACCTCTACTCCTCGCATATCGAGCTTCATCCGGAGCGTCTCAATAACACCCGCACCCACTACGAAGAAACCTCGTTTCTTCCTCGATGTCCTCCCAGTGCACCTGTTGATGCGGCTGCCAAATCTACAGAGGTACTGCATCGCCGACTACCGAGACGCCATCTTGTTCCATTCCATTGCGCTGGTCAACCTCAAGGCATATGTGCTCGTCCAAGAGCTGAAGCTCGAAAGGGTGCAGTTTCACACGGGTGCGGAGCTTGCAAGGTTCTTGATCGCCTTGCCGCAACTGCGACGCCTCGAATGCCACGAAGTTCGCAGTTCTGCTGCCAACACCGCTGGCCCCGCGCGGTTTCGGGACAAGTGCCCAAAGCTGTCCGAAGTGGCGGTGCGTTGCAGCGCAAAGACACGATGGGTGGTAGCAGCTGGATGCTCACTTTTCACGAGTAGATATGGCACGGGACAGACGTTCATACCGTCGGTCTCATCATACAGATGTCCTTCTCAGCACTGAACGTATTGCAGTTCGACGGCAATAATCTTAGTGATCTGCAAGGTATGTTGTCGCTCAAGGTATTACTACTTATAAACCGACGCTGAGTGCACAGGGCACGCTGGCGCCATAGACCTCTCCGAGTTGAAGCACCTCCAATCCCTGGATATAATGACCGACCATTGCGAATGGGTCGATGTGGCGATCCGCCAGATACTGTCTAACGATACGTTACGATTACCAGCGACCACAAGGCTACATCTCTGGTGCGACCTGTATGACTACATGTAGCCTCCTTCTAGCTATCCACATCTTCGCGACACTTCTACATATAGACGAGAGTCAAAGTGCGCGAGGAACGACATGTCATGACATATGAGCTATCGCGCCCTTGCGCTCGTGCCCGACCCGACCTCCCGCCGTTTCATCCGAGTCCACAACCCCGCGTCCGCGCTCGTGCCGAAGGCGGTCGAACTGAGCAGCACCATCTGCCGCGCCCCAAAGTACTCAAGCTCTACCGAGACGAGATTGTCCTACATGACGACTCACGAGATTCGTATCAGCGGGACGAGAAGGAGCTTGTACCAGTACACTCTCCCGGAGTCCGAGTCCGAGTCCTACAGCCTTGATGGTCATGAGCATGCTGCGTTGCACGCGGGACTTGCAGGATCGTACTTACAATCCGGGCACGTCTGTTCTTCTTGCAGTTGCACTGATGGCGAGGGCGCAGAGCCCAGCCGAGTCGGTGCAGACAGGGGAGGAACGGCACGGCGGATGTCACAAGCGGTGTGCACTCGAACGAGATATGTATATTCGACTTTCTATCAATTACGACTACAACTCGCCCCGTCCTCGTCCTCAGCGTCCTCGAGCCCAGCCAGCACTGCGCACGCCGCTCCATCGGCGCCCCGTCCTCCAGTACTATGGGTCTACGTCCGACGGGCTGCACGCTCTGCAGGACGTCGGAGTGCCGCTGCCCGGGAGGGTCCTGTACGACGAGAGAGAGGACGATGAGGACGTGTTATATACTACAGAGAAACGGACGGCTTGGAAGTCCTCTGCTAGCTGTAGGTGCGCGAGCGCGTCGGGAGACGGAAGACGTACATATGTATTGTCTGTCCCGCGGCGCGCGATCTGCAACACGAGAAGCTCGAGCTCAACGCTGGGGGTTCCGCCTCCAATTCAGCAGATCCGGGCCAGAGTGCACTGTGCAGTTGCAGCGGCTTCGAGTGACGGTTCCGGGCGATGCGAGTCGGGAGGCGGCGAACAGCTGTGGAGGTTGAGGGTCGGGAAGAGGAAGAGGAACGTCGGGCGGAGGTGGATGCGCGTTCGGCTGCAGGTCGGCGGGGGAGACCGGAAGCCTTGACCTGAACCTGTGCCTATTCAGCAGTTCGCGATCGGGGCGTGACCAAGCTCGCGCTCCCTGACGCTAGTCCGATGACCCGAAACTAAGTCCCGGCAGTGATTGAGCACTGAAGAAGTAGCGCAGACGTGTCTCGCGGAGTGGAAACGAGGACACCAAGAATACATACACCTCCCGCCCGCCCTCTACTGCGACCATCTCTGCACGATTGTCCGCCATACCAGGTCGTGCGCGGAGCTCGCGAGGTCCTCACGATGGCCGCGCCCGATGGCTCCTCGGGTTCGGAATCGGGATCGCTCAGGTCATCGCGAACGCGAATGTCGGCGGACCCGACAGACCTCCAGCTAGAGGCATGTCTGCCGTCGACGATTGACAAGGAGGGATGGACAGCGGACAGCGGACGGGTAGCTGAATGCACGGGAGGAATGACACGGTTGACGGCGGGCATCGCAAGTGAGAACGAGGGCGAGGGCGAGGGCGAGGAGATCTCGGGAGCCTGAGCATGGCGAGACGACGGACTTGGCTGAGCTCGTCGTACGCTGCACTGCAGAAAGTGCGTCCGGGCCCATCACTCGTCCTGCCGTGTGTTCCCGCTGATGCCCCGCAAGCTTGGAATGTGCACGTCGCAGGACAGTACTTGGGGGCGACGTACCTTCGAAATCTACCGCTCCTAAAATTGGACATGTGCCTGCTCTCCGTCCGGCATCACGCGTGGGGGTTCTAGCCACGTAGGGTCAAGAACTTGCAGGCGACTTTGCTGCCTCGACGATGCGATGCTCGGCCTTCTTAAAGTCGATGCCGGCCAGGTACTGCGTGGGATAGACAGCAAGTGCGGTGAGCGTTTTGCGAAGATATTGGAGTACGAGGGGAGCAGGCTGACGCGAAAGAGGAATACTCACAGTAGCCGGGACGTCGCGGGACTGGAGAGGGAAGTGCGGCCTGGTGTTCGTGTCAATGATGGGAGATGTGGAAGAGGAGCGGGTCCTGCCTTCGGGTGGTGACAAATTCAAGCTTCCTGCACTGCAAGTTGCGACGTTGACAAGAGTTCTGGATGACGGCGGTGACGGTGTTCATATTCTTGATTGCTGTCGTCGTGTGAGCGGTGGGATCGATTGCGCGAACAAGCGAGCACGACACTCACATTGACACTGCAAAAGATCAAATACACCAGCATCCTCTAGCAGCCCTGGAATGAGCTCGCTGCGGGACTTAGCGTGGGCGCGAGATTCTGCAATCAAACAGAGCGCGGACTGCTTCTTGCGACCGGCACCTGGGCGTAGGAGGCCTCGGCGGGCTTGAGGCCCTTATAAAACGCCGGTTGAGCTTGCTGTGCAGGAGTTCAACGGCCTTGTGCGAGATGCGCGGCTCGAGGACATCGTTCTGTGACCTGCCATGACGCGGGAAGAGGGCAGACGGCGGAAGGGTGTGGACGCGGTGTGTGAAGGCGGGGACAACACCGATAGGTCAGGCGAGGCGGGTGACGCGGCAGTACTGGCGAGTGAGTGGGTAAGCGAGCAAGAGGTCAGAGCAGCGGCGACGAGGGCGACGGCGACAACCAGGGCGATGAGGGCAATGAGGTAGACGATCTGCACGCATCGACGTCATCGCTGTGGCGGCGTCTCCGGCAACGGCCGTGTCTTGCCCTCCTAGCGACGGCAGCGAGGACGCAGGTCAGGTTATGTCTGTCGCTACAAAAGCGGGGTGTGTGCAGCGTACGTCGAGCTCACTGCATACACAGGCAACGAACGGCTCGGCTCCCGCGGCCGACTCAGCGGGACACCTCCCTCGTCGAGAGCCCCAGACCTCCGTCAGCCTTCGATGTGCCTCCTCTGCACTCCTCTTACAAACTCTCCGACCCTCTCCTATACGCGGCACTGTACTCAATCACGCACGACTGTCCGCCCATACTCCTGTGCGCCCGTCGCAGCCTACTTGAGGCGCAATCCAAGTTCACTCCGTCTCGTGCTTGCAGTGCGACTCACCTGGACACCACCCTTCTACGGTGCTGGCACGCGTTCGTACATGCGTCTGGAGCTCACGCTCTCGCTCTTAGGGCGAGGGCATATCCTACTGCGCTCTTTACCTCGACTCGAGGATAGGCTCTGTCAACAGCTCGATGGACGGCTCCACCACCTCCTGCTCTGACACTTCCTCCGCCATACGCCGTCCGAACGCTGTCTTCGTTACACAAGTCTATTTGGAGCCTCGCCGTACGTCGACTCCTTTGTCCTCTACTGCAATCCCGCATGGTCCTCCCGTCCTAATGTCCAGCCCTCGTACAGCGCGTCACCTCCTCAGTATGCAAGGCCCGCAGACATCTCAAGTGCCGAGGCTCGCATGCGATAGATCCAATGGAAGTGCTTGCCCCGAGTACCGGTCACTCTCTGTCCGAGTCCTCTTGATTGTACTGCAACAAGTCTCTCTGCAACTCGCGCCCCTCGTACCGCGTTCCTGCAAATGCGATTGTCTTGCATATCACGGTACGTCCATCATGTTATCTTGCTCGTCAACTTCTCCCGCCCTCGCCCCGTCATTCAACTCGTCCACGTCCAGGCGCAGCGCGTCCATCTCGCGCCTCGCTCTCCGCACCCTCTCATCCTGCGCTGTCTGCGCCTCCATCCATCCCCGCCCTCGTACCGCGCACATCCAGTCTCCCGCCCGCCGTCACTTCTCAAGCTCAACATCCGCATGTGCTGCGTACATGTATGCTACCACCGCTGTCTACTCACCGCACGCTCGACTCTTGCCGCTGCACTGATCCTCCCCGCTATACACGACACTGGGTACGTACAAGTCACATCTGCTCGCCGTTATGCAAGAAAACTAAATCCAGAACGCCGGGAACACGGCGCGCAACGCCTACCTGCAGCCCGAGTCCCGACAAAACCCTTGGGACGGTGACCCGGGCTGCACATGCTACGTCAGCACATTGAACGATCCTGAGGGCTTCGTACGTACCAGCAAGCCCGGAGACACTGTAGATTGCTAAATGCAGCGCGTCAGCTTCAGTACACGCAGAGAACACCGCGCGCGATGCGTACCTGCAGCCCTAGCCCCAACGAGGCCCTCGGGAGAACGACTTCAGCTGCACACGGTACGTCAGCTCGTCGAACGAACTTGAAGGACACGGTGCGTACCAGCTCGCCGGGAGACACGCGTCGTCCGCAGCGCGGGCCGTCCTGCGCGGCCAGCATAGGCACGCGTTCGTCTCGATCGCTGCGGCCTGTAGCGAACGCATATATGTGAGTGAGCAGACACGAGCGCAGACGGGAGAGTGTACCTGTGGATGCAGACCTGTGTGCCACACAGACGTGAGCTGACGCAGCTGGGCGAGGTTGAACACTTACGTACCTAGCGCTCCGACGGGCGACGGTCTGACAGCAATACCGGGACGAGCTCGTGCAGGGCAGCAACGGCGAGGAGGGCTGCGGTGGACCGTCAGCATACCTGGGGACGAGGAATGAAGGGCGACGAGCGTCGAGCTCGGAGGTACGCACGGCCCCGTCGCTCTTGCCCGTCACCGTACTCACACTCACGCTGTCCCGCAGCGTCGGCGTCCTGCCTGTAACGCGTCAGTACAGCGATCAGACGGAGAGAGGTAGGACGGAGGCCGTACCACACAGCGGGAGACCGTAGACGAGAACGGGAGAGGCAGAGGGGAGGGACGAGAGGTGGGAGGGAGGGACGAGGGGTGGGAGTGTGCCCGTCAGGCGCATCCGCCTCTAGCATAAGTGCCAGCGGGGCGTGGGGTGCGGCAGCATCCGGGCACGGCGCTCGGTCCACAGTTCGACGTGCGGAATTCAGCCGGTGCGCTGGCCGCCTTCGAGGTGCGTACATACGAACCCTGCAAGCCATTCTGAGTCCTGACGACGGCGTATGCAGCTGGAACATCGAACCCTCGGGCCATCCTGTGTCTCGCGCTGGTTCCGACGCGGTCTGTGCGTACTGCACCCTCGCAGCGACCGCGGGATGGGGAGAGTCGAGGTCGAGAGAGAAGCGCGAAGACGTGAAGCATGCATGGTCCCTGCTTGATGCGTCTTCGCCGTTTGGCGGTCTGCGAGTTCAGCAACGAGGCGCGGCGCTGCTGGAAGCTCGGGAGCGGCCATGGCGGACTGACCTGCTGTCCGCCGGAAGTCTGGAGACGTCCGTACGTAGCAGATATGGTGACGATCAGTCTACCTGTACCGTAGTCCACGCTCGGTTGCGCCGCAATTATGATGCCCTTTCTTTTGCGACTTCGAGCGCGTCGCGCTGTGCGTGCTTCAAGCTGTCTCTTGTGTGTTTCTGCAGTGCGCACTTGTACATATGACTTGAGATTCGAAGCCTGCTCTTGCGGCGGATTTCGGTGGAGTCCGCATAGACAGTCGTGTTTACTTGTGTCCTAGGCACTGTGTAGGATGTCGGGTAATCCCGAGCATGTTGCACGTACCTGCGGGCAGCTCGGCCGAGTCAGCCAGTACCTAAAGGTGTGGGAGAGCGAGCGGCATTGCAGGACCCGAGCAGGCTGGGCTATGCAGAACCGTGTCAGAATATTCGAGTTGCTGGGTATCTGACATCCCGCCGGCCTATGTAGAACTTCAGGATTCCTCCATCAGGGCACGCTGTTACGCAGGCTTGGACGACAGTTGTGCGCGGTATAATTATCGCTGAGCATGCACGCTCGAATTTGCTGTCTACGACATGTGTATCTACTACAAGGGGCGAACCCTGCGTCGATGTGTGTCGGTTCTCTGGGTCTGCATGGTAATCGACAGATTGACCGCGCTAGGCGGGACATCGAGGAACCTGCAAGCGATCGGGAGGATGGGCGGAATGTTAGACACTCGCCTGGGAGCGGGGAAGCATAGGAAGAGAACCTGATGTGCGGCGTGCGTACCGTAGAGACCGCGTGCGAACGAGATGGCTTACCGGGAGAGTATCTGGAAACAGAACCCTCGCCTGAGGCCAGCTGCAGCAATGATGTCCGATGGCAAGACAACAGGTGCAGACGAATCCGACAGCGCTGGGGCACGAGTCAGCTGGCTGGACAACTGACTCGAACAGGCATGTTCTGGCTGGTCGAGGCGGTATCCAAGCACACATGACGGCGGGAGCATGACGCGGTATCCACACGCAGTCTTTCTGAAAGTAGTAGGTCAGTTCTATTCATGAAACTCGTCTGGGCAGTTGATCGGACACTCACCTCTCGCCACAACGTCGGCTGTCATGCGAGACTGGCTCGTGCAGTGCTCGGACGCCGCATATTCACTGGGAAATCTGCGCCATTCCTCCAACCATAGGCGCACCCGAGTACGGTCTTTGACTGTGTTAGCATGCGCCGTTTATGGGGGCTGTGTGTGCAGCCACTGCCGCATATGCGACCGCGGCCCTGCCAGACGCGTTCTTACTGTGGAAATGTCTGCGCCGGGACTGGATGCAGAGGGCTTGAGAGCTGAAGCCGAGCCGAGCACTGTCGGCCTCAAACCCAGCCGTACATCTGCGTAGGGCGGTATACACGAGCTCATACCCCGGTACAGGACCGAGCGGCCGGACAACGGCAAGAGTCCTGCATGTGGCGTCGTATCAGACCGCTATCCGAACGTCTTCAGGGAGAGAGAATACATACATGTGCGAATTGTAGCCCACGTCTTCAGTCCCAAAATACGAGCATGCCACCACGTGGGATCTGGTACAGTGACCGCCGCATAGGAAAGCATCCCCCGAAGAAGCGATCGGGTGTCTATAACATACAAGACAGTCAGCTCTCAGACTCTCCCGCCGGCGCAGAGCTGCTCCGCAATCGGCGCAGGTCTGAATCCTGTTGCAGCCGTACAGCTTCAGCTTCAAGGTAATGTGCTCGAGGAGTTATGAAGATCGGGGCATGCATAGTAACTAATAATCATAGTAGCAGATACTCACCTCGCGCCCTGCAGTGGCCGAAACACGCTGCTCTTCGCTTCCCGGAGGCAAGATCGGCTCGAAGACCCTGCAAATGTTGTCAGCGCATCGACATGTAGAAGCCCAAGTTGGGAGACACCGCATACCTCATCTGATCTGAGTTGCGGGGCGTACCGCCGTTCGGCTGTTGCTGCGCGTCCCGGTATCTCCTTCCCATGCTTCCGAGCCCCGACGTCCTCTGACTGCCCTCCCAGCTCGTCCCAGAGCTCTCATACCACCGTCTATTTGATAGTGCATCCTGGAGGCGCACCTGCACACCGGCATCTGTGCCCTGCGAGTCGTTCTTGACGGCGGCACAGCTCAAGTCGAAAGTAATCCGAGAAGGATTGGTCGTGGCCACGGTCTGCCGCAGGCGAGACGTGCGAATGAGGATGTTGCCCGGTGTGGTCCGATAATGGCCCGGAAAAGCAATGGAAGCCTGTACAATCCGTAAAGCATGTCAGAAGTTAGAACGCCATTCACGGAAAATGCCAGTCTGAAGAGCGTACCATGTAAGTATGTCGAGCAACCCGCTTCCGAGGAGTTGCATGGGCGGAGGGCTCCGGCTGCAACGCGCGCTGCGGATCGCTTCGCCGAGTACGTATGAGGTCGACTAAAAAAGGTGGAGACTATCAGCATTCCCACTACTCTGCGGCCATGGAGAGGCCCAAAGATCACTGAAAACGCACCGGTTGTATCTGCGCACAAGCAGACCGTATAACAGCCAGAACGGCCGGTATAATGCGCACCAGACGCAGCGACGTCCTGGCAATTCTCGTGATTCCTGTGCGGCAGCTAGCCTGTATCCTGGAAAGATCAGGTTCATGGATACTGATCCTAATGCGTGAGGTACGCACATTTCATGCCGAAACGTCCTGGTGTTCGCTTCCAGCATGCAGGCACCGCCCTATGACCCTGTGAACTTCGTTACCGCGTCAATGCATCGGAGCTCACGGTATACGGCTTACCAGCTCAAGTGGGTCGTTCTATCTCTCGCCGCGCTACACCGTCACATCCTTCCCCTCCCATCCTCGCATCTGCTCCTCACCTCGCATGGTCACCCGTCCTCCCGTCGTCTCGCACTCCAGTCGTCCTGTCGTCACTCGTCGACGCTCTCCCATCTCGTTCCCTGCCTCCCATGTCGTCTTGCCCTCGGTTTTGACCGGTCCTTCTACGCGTTTCCAGAAGAGTGAGGAGCGAGCAGACGAGGAAGGCTTGAGATGAGAGGATAGCTGTCGTCGACCGCGCATCAGGTGAGTACTTCTGCAGTGCTAGTTATCCGGGCTCACGCTGATGAAAGCCACTCGGTCGGTCGGTCGGTCGCGATGGGCTGGTCGAGGATGGTCGCTGCCGGCCGCAAGATCGTCGGGAACCCGGCGCCGGACAACATTCGAGGCAGCTTTTCGAAGCTGGAGGAGCTGACGGCGAGTGGGTCAGCGGAGAGATCGAGGTATGGATACTACACAGAGCGACACACGAGAAGCCGAGCTCACGGGTCCTGGCAGCGACGAAGACGTCCGAATGTTTCCTCGTTGAACATCTTGCGCCGACTGCTGCCGCTGCCTCCCGGCTCTCTCAAGGAGCTCGTCTGCGGGCGACGAGCACTGCGCCTCCCAATCACGGATGCAGTGCCGTCGCTCGCATGCATCACAGTGACATGAAGACGCTGTTCGTGTCGCATCTGGCATTAAAACATCTCCGTTCATTGTGCCGTCATCCACGACGAACCGCGGCTCAAGGGCAAGCCGAAGTACGACCACATCGACTCGGGCTGCGCCATCCCGGAGCTTGAGACCGGGAGGACGTGTCGTGCGAGGGGCCGCGGTTTGCGAGCTCCCAGAGGACGTTTCGGGTGTGTCCGTAGTGCAGCCGAGTATGTATGTTGCCGTTCTTGTGTCGCGGTCGTGGTGGTCGAGAAGAGGGCACCAATGCTGTGCAGCACGGCCTCGCGTTCTTTCTTGTGGTTCCGGTATAGCGTACATACTCCACTGTAATTGTAATGCCTTCGTGCTCGTAGTCCTTGCAATATACGCTGCTTGAGGCGATATAATGGCGAGAACACTGAAGAAAACTCACGTAATGATTGCGGCAACAGCCGGCATGCTTCGCTCCTCGATTGGATGGCGGCTCCCGGTGGCTAAATTGCACCGACTGACAGCGCACCGAGAGTCCGTCTGGGTATTCGCATCAAGGCAGGGTGGCCAGGACAGCGCTCACCCGTGTGCTCTCCCCGCCCTCCCCTTGAGCCTCCTCCCTCCTGCAGTATCCTCATCCTCTGAGTCTCCACCCCCGGGGCCTTGTAGCAGAGCCTTAGCAGTCCCTGTACATAGCGTAGACACAGGACGGCAGTGCACCGATGCCGACTCCGCGTGGCCGGTCTCGACAGGACCCTCTCATGTGCTGTAGAATAGCTCGGAGAACACATTCTATTATATCAACTCGCGACTTCCTGAGGTAACTACACCCCGGGATAGACCCCCGGATATGCTGTAAGGTAAAGATTCGTGCGCTGGAGAGTAGCCTCGCCGGCCCAGAGTGGCTCTCTCCGTGCACCGCCCGCGGACCCGACGACGCACCACGAGGCTACTCGCCGCCGCCGCAGCGCACATGTCGCCATAGTGTGTCGTTCGACCGCTCGTCCGACTGAGCACCACCTGCCGCCCCCCGAAGTATGTACCCCAAGCTCTACCGAGACGACGTTGTCCTACATGACGACTCACGAGATCCGTATCAGCGGGACGAGAAAGAGCTTGTGCCAGTACATTCTCCCGGAGTCCGAGTCCTACAGCCTTGGCCCTTGATGGTCATGAGCATGCTACGTTGAACGCGGGACTTGCAGGATCGTACTTACAATCCGGGCCCGGGTGCGTCTGTTCTTCTTGCAGTTGCACTGACGGTCAGGGCGCAGAGACCAGCCGAGTCGGTGCAGACAGGGGAGGATCGGCACGGCGGATGTCACAAACGGTATGCACTCGAACGGATGTATATTCGACTTTCTATCTATTACGATTATGTACAACTCGCCCCGTCCTCGTCCTCGTCGTCCTCGAGCCCAGCCAGCAGTGCGCACGCCGCTCCATCGGCGCCGTGCGCTCCTCCAGAACTCCAGAACTAGAGTCTATGTCCGACGGGCTACACACTCTGCAGGACGCCTGAGTGCTGCTGCCCGGGAGGGTCCTGTACGACGAGAGAGAGGACGATGAGGACGTGGTACAGAGAGACGGACGGCTTGGACGTCCTCCGATCCTTAACCGCTAGCGGTAGGTGCTCGAGCACGTCGCGAGACGAGGGACGTACATTATGTACTGTCTTTCCCGCGGCGCGCGATCTGGAGACTAGAACGCGAGAAGCTCGAGCTCAACGCTGGGGTTCCGCCTCCGGTGCAGCAGATCCGGGCTCGAGTGCACTGTGCAGTTGCAGCGGCTTCAAGAGGGCGTTTCAGGCGATGCGAGTCGGGATGCGATTCACAACGATGGGATGTCGATAGGTTGAGGTTCGGGAAGAGGGAGAGGAACGTCGGGCGGAGGTGGATGCGCGTTGGGCTGCAAGTCGACGGGGGAGACCGGAAGCCTGAACCTGTGCCTGTGCTTGTTCAGCAGTCCGCGACTGGGGCATGCCCAGGCTCGCGCTCCCCACGCTAGCCCGATGACTTGAAAATAGAGTACTGAAGGAGTAGCGCAGACGGGTCTCGCGGAGCGGAGACGAGGACACGAAAGATACACATACCTCCCGCTCGCCCGCTATCGCGAACACCGAACACCCGGAGGGGCAATTGTGCGCCATGCCAGGCCGCGCGTGGAGCTCGCGAGGTCCTCACGATGGCCGCGTCTGATCGCTCCTCGGGTTCGGGATCGCTCAGATCGTCGCGAACGCCAACACGAGCGGACCCAACGGACCTCCAGCTAGAGGCATGTCTGCCGTCGACGACTGAGCAGGAGGGATGGACAGCGGACAGCGGACGGGTAGCTGCACGCACGGGAGGAATGACGCGGTTCACGACGGGCATCGCAAGCAAAGACCATAGATGAGGGCGAGGAGATCTCGGGAGCCTGGGCAGGGCGAGACGACGGACTTGGCTTGAGCTCGTCGTACGCTGCACTGCAGAAAGTGCGTCCGGGTCTGTCGCTCGCCGTGCCGCATCCCCCCGCTGATGACCCGGCTTGGGATGTGCACGTCGCACGATAGGACTCGGGGACGACGTACCTTCGAGATCTACCGCTCCTAACATTGGACATGCGCCTGCTCTCCTTCCGACCTCTCGCATTGGGACATTCGAGCCACGTAGGGTCAAGAACTTGCAGGCGATGTTGCTGCCTCGACGATGCGATACTCGGCCGTCTAGGAGTTGATCCCGGTCAGGTACTGCGTGGGACAGACAGCAAGTGCGTTGAGCGTTTTGCGAAGATATTGGAGTACGAGGGGAGCAGGCTGAAGCGAAAGAGGGCATACTCACAGTATCCGGGACGTCGCGGGACCGAAGAGGGCAGTGCGCCCAGGTGTTCGTACAGATGACGGAGATGTGGAAGAGGAGCGGGTCCTGGCTTCAGGTGGTGACAAATGCGAGCTTCCTGAACTGCAAGTTGCGACGTTGACAAGAGTTCTGGATGACGGCGGTGACGGTGTTCATATTCTTGATTGCTGTCGTCGTGTGAGCGGTGGGATCGATTGCGCGAACAAGCGAGCACGACACTCACATTGACACTGCAAAAGATCAAATACACCAGCATCCTCTAGCAGCCCTGGAATGAGCTCGCTGCGGGACTTAGCGTGGGCGCGAGATTCTGCAATCAAACAGAGCGCGGACTGCTTCTTGCGACCGGCACCTGGGCGTAGGAGGCCTCGGCGGGCTTGAGGCCCTTATAAAACGCCGGTTGAGCTTGCTGTGCAGGAGTTCAACGGCCTTGTGCGAGATGCGCGGCTCGAGGACATCGTTCTGTGACCTGCCATGACGCGGGAAGAGGGCAGACGGCGGAAGGGTGTGGACGCGGTGTGTGAAGGCGGGGACAACACCGATAGGTCAGGCGAGGCGGGTGACGCGGCAGTACTGGCGAGTGAGTGGGTAAGCGAGCAAGAGGTCAGAGCAGCGGCGACGAGGGCGACGGCGACAACCAGGGCGATGAGGGCAATGAGGTAGACGATCTGCACGCATCGACGTCATCGCTGTGGCGGCGTCTCCGGCAACGGCCGTGTCTTGCCCTCCTAGCGACGGCAGCGAGGACGCAGGTCAGGTTATGTCTGTCGCTACAAAAGCGGGGTGTGTGCAGCGTACGTCGAGCTCACTGCATACACAGGCAACGAACGGCTCGGCTCCCGCGGCCGACTCAGCGGGACACCTCCCTCGTCGAGAGCCCCAGACCTCCGTCAGCCTTCGATGTGCCTCCTCTGCACTCCTCTTACAAACTCTCCGACCCTCTCCTATACGCGGCACTGTACTCAATCACGCACGACTGTCCGCCCATACTCCTGTGCGCCCGTCGCAGCCTACTTGAGGCGCAATCCAAGTTCACTCCGTCTCGTGCTTGCAGTGCGACTCACCTGGACACCACCCTTCTACGGTGCTGGCACGCGTTCGTACATGCGTCTGGAGCTCACGCTCTCGCTCTTAGGGCGAGGGCATATCCTACTGCGCTCTTTACCTCGACTCGAGGATAGGCTCTGTCAACAGCTCGATGGACGGCTCCACCACCTCCTGCTCTGACACTTCCTCCGCCATACGCCGTCCGAACGCTGTCTTCGTTACACAAGTCTATTTGGAGCCTCGCCGTACGTCGACTCCTTTGTCCTCTACTGCAATCCCGCATGGTCCTCCCGTCCTAATGTCCAGCCCTCGTACAGCGCGTCACCTCCTCAGTATGCAAGGCCCGCAGACATCTCAAGTGCCGAGGCTCGCATGCGATAGATCCAATGGAAGTGCTTGCCCCGAGTACCGGTCACTCTCTGTCCGAGTCCTCTTGATTGTACTGCAACAAGTCTCTCTGCAACTCGCGCCCCTCGTACCGCGTTCCTGCAAATGCGATTGTCTTGCATATCACGGTACGTCCATCATGTTATCTTGCTCGTCAACTTCTCCCGCCCTCGCCCCGTCATTCAACTCGTCCACGTCCAGGCGCAGCGCGTCCATCTCGCGCCTCGCTCTCCGCACCCTCTCATCCTGCGCTGTCTGCGCCTCCATCCATCCCCGCCCTCGTACCGCGCACATCCAGTCTCCCGCCCGCCGTCACTTCTCAAGCTCAACATCCGCATGTGCTGCGTACATGTATGCTACCACCGCTGTCTACTCACCGCACGCTCGACTCTTGCCGCTGCACTGATCCTCCCCGCTATACACGACACTGGGTACGTACAAGTCACATCTGCTCGCCGTTATGCAAGAAAACTAAATCCAGAACGCCGGGAACACGGCGCGCAACGCCTACCTGCAGCCCGAGTCCCGACAAAACCCTTGGGACGGTGACCCGGGCTGCACATGCTACGTCAGCACATTGAACGATCCTGAGGGCTTCGTACGTACCAGCAAGCCCGGAGACACTGTAGATTGCTAAATGCAGCGCGTCAGCTTCAGTACACGCAGAGAACACCGCGCGCGATGCGTACCTGCAGCCCTAGCCCCAACGAGGCCCTCGGGAGAACGACTTCAGCTGCACACGGTACGTCAGCTCGTCGAACGAACTTGAAGGACACGGTGCGTACCAGCTCGCCGGGAGACACGCGTCGTCCGCAGCGCGGGCCGTCCTGCGCGGCCAGCATAGGCACGCGTTCGTCTCGATCGCTGCGGCCTGTAGCGAACGCATATATGTGAGTGAGCAGACACGAGCGCAGACGGGAGAGTGTACCTGTGGATGCAGACCTGTGTGCCACACAGACGTGAGCTGACGCAGCTGGGCGAGGTTGAACACTTACGTACCTAGCGCTCCGACGGGCGACGGTCTGACAGCAATACCGGGACGAGCTCGTGCAGGGCAGCAACGGCGAGGAGGGCTGCGGTGGACCGTCAGCATACCTGGGGACGAGGAATGAAGGGCGACGAGCGTCGAGCTCGGAGGTACGCACGGCCCCGTCGCTCTTGCCCGTCACCGTACTCACACTCACGCTGTCCCGCAGCGTCGGCGTCCTGCCTGTAACGCGTCAGTACAGCGATCAGACGGAGAGAGGTAGGACGGAGGCCGTACCACACAGCGGGAGACCGTAGACGAGAACGGGAGAGGCAGAGGGGAGGGACGAGAGGTGGGAGGGAGGGACGAGGGGTGGGAGTGTGCCCGTCAGGCGCATCCGCCTCTAGCATAAGTGCCAGCGGGGCGTGGGGTGCGGCAGCATCCGGGCACGGCGCTCGGTCCACAGTTCGACGTGCGGAATTCAGCCGGTGCGCTGGCCGCCTTCGAGGTGCGTACATACGAACCCTGCAAGCCATTCTGAGTCCTGACGACGGCGTATGCAGCTGGAACATCGAACCCTCGGGCCATCCTGTGTCTCGCGCTGGTTCCGACGCGGTCTGTGCGTACTGCACCCTCGCAGCGACCGCGGGATGGGAGAGTCGAGGTCGAGAGAGAAGCGCGAAGACGTGAAGCATGCATGGTCCCTGCTTGATGCGTCTTCGCCGTTTGGCGGTCTGCGAGTTCAGCAACGAGGCGCGGCGCTGCTGGAAGCTCGGGAGCGGCCATGGCGGACTGACCTGCTGTCCGCCGGAAGTCTGGAGACGTCCGTACGTAGCAGATATGGTGACGATCAGTCTACCTGTACCGTAGTCCACGCTCGGTTGCGCCGCAATTATGATGCCCTTTCTTTTGCGACTTCGAGCGCGTCGCGCTGTGCGTGCTTCAAGCTGTCTCTTGTGTGTTTCTGCAGTGCGCACTTGTACATATGACTTGAGATTCGAAGCCTGCTCTTGCGGCGGATTTCGGTGGAGTCCGCATAGACAGTCGTGTTTACTTGTGTCCTAGGCACTGTGTAGGATGTCGGGTAATCCCGAGCATGTTGCACGTACCTGCGGGCAGCTCGGCCGAGTCAGCCAGTACCTAAAGGTGTGGGAGAGCGAGCGGCATTGCAGGACCCGAGCAGGCTGGGCTATGCAGAACCGTGTCAGAATATTCGAGTTGCTGGGTATCTGACATCCCGCCGGCCTATGTAGAACTTCAGGATTCCTCCATCAGGGCACGCTGTTACGCAGGCTTGGACGACAGTTGTGCGCGGTATAATTATCGCTGAGCATGCACGCTCGAATTTGCTGTCTACGACATGTGTATCTACTACAAGGGGCGAACCCTGCGTCGATGTGTGTCGGTTCTCTGGGTCTGCATGGTAATCGACAGATTGACCGCGCTAGGCGGGACATCGAGGAACCTGCAAGCGATCGGGAGGATGGGCGGAATGTTAGACACTCGCCTGGGAGCGGGGAAGCATAGGAAGAGAACCTGATGTGCGGCGTGCGTACCGTAGAGACCGCGTGCGAACGAGATGGCTTACCGGGAGAGTATCTGGAAACAGAACCCTCGCCTGAGGCCAGCTGCAGCAATGATGTCCGATGGCAAGACAACAGGTGCAGACGAATCCGACAGCGCTGGGGCACGAGTCAGCTGGCTGGACAACTGACTCGAACAGGCATGTTCTGGCTGGTCGAGGCGGTATCCAAGCACACATGACGGCGGGAGCATGACGCGGTATCCACACGCAGTCTTTCTGAAAGTAGTAGGTCAGTTCTATTCATGAAACTCGTCTGGGCAGTTGATCGGACACTCACCTCTCGCCACAACGTCGGCTGTCATGCGAGACTGGCTCGTGCAGTGCTCGGACGCCGCATATTCACTGGGAAATCTGCGCCATTCCTCCAACCATAGGCGCACCCGAGTACGGTCTTTGACTGTGTTAGCATGCGCCGTTTATGGGGGCTGTGTGTGCAGCCACTGCCGCATATGCGACCGCGGCCCTGCCAGACGCGTTCTTACTGTGGAAATGTCTGCGCCGGGACTGGATGCAGAGGGCTTGAGAGCTGAAGCCGAGCCGAGCACTGTCGGCCTCAAACCCAGCCGTACATCTGCGTAGGGCGGTATACACGAGCTCATACCCCGGTACAGGACCGAGCGGCCGGACAACGGCAAGAGTCCTGCATGTGGCGTCGTATCAGACCGCTATCCGAACGTCTTCAGGGAGAGAGAATACATACATGTGCGAATTGTAGCCCACGTCTTCAGTCCCAAAATACGAGCATGCCACCACGTGGGATCTGGTACAGTGACCGCCGCATAGGAAAGCATCCCCCGAAGAAGCGATCGGGTGTCTATAACATACAAGACAGTCAGCTCTCAGACTCTCCCGCCGGCGCAGAGCTGCTCCGCAATCGGCGCAGGTCTGAATCCTGTTGCAGCCGTACAGCTTCAGCTTCAAGGTAATGTGCTCGAGGAGTTATGAAGATCGGGGCATGCATAGTAACTAATAATCATAGTAGCAGATACTCACCTCGCGCCCTGCAGTGGCCGAAACACGCTGCTCTTCGCTTCCCGGAGGCAAGATCGGCTCGAAGACCCTGCAAATGTTGTCAGCGCATCGACATGTAGAAGCCCAAGTTGGGAGACACCGCATACCTCATCTGATCTGAGTTGCGGGGCGTACCGCCGTTCGGCTGTTGCTGCGCGTCCCGGTATCTCCTTCCCATGCTTCCGAGCCCCGACGTCCTCTGACTGCCCTCCCAGCTCGTCCCAGAGCTCTCATACCACCGTCTATTTGATAGTGCATCCTGGAGGCGCACCTGCACACCGGCATCTGTGCCCTGCGAGTCGTTCTTGACGGCGGCACAGCTCAAGTCGAAAGTAATCCGAGAAGGATTGGTCGTGGCCACGGTCTGCCGCAGGCGAGACGTGCGAATGAGGATGTTGCCCGGTGTGGTCCGATAATGGCCCGGAAAAGCAATGGAAGCCTGTACAATCCGTAAAGCATGTCAGAAGTTAGAACGCCATTCACGGAAAATGCCAGTCTGAAGAGCGTACCATGTAAGTATGTCGAGCAACCCGCTTCCGAGGAGTTGCATGGGCGGAGGGCTCCGGCTGCAACGCGCGCTGCGGATCGCTTCGCCGAGTACGTATGAGGTCGACTAAAAAAGGTGGAGACTATCAGCATTCCCACTACTCTGCGGCCATGGAGAGGCCCAAAGATCACTGAAAACGCACCGGTTGTATCTGCGCACAAGCAGACCGTATAACAGCCAGAACGGCCGGTATAATGCGCACCAGACGCAGCGACGTCCTGGCAATTCTCGTGATTCCTGTGCGGCAGCTAGCCTGTATCCTGGAAAGATCAGGTTCATGGATACTGATCCTAATGCGTGAGGTACGCACATTTCATGCCGAAACGTCCTGGTGTTCGCTTCCAGCATGCAGGCACCGCCCTATGACCCTGTGAACTTCGTTACCGCGTCAATGCATCGGAGCTCACGGTATACGGCTTACCAGCTCAAGTGGGTCGTTCTATCTCTCGCCGCGCTACACCGTCACATCCTTCCCCTCCCATCCTCGCATCTGCTCCTCACCTCGCATGGTCACCCGTCCTCCCGTCGTCTCGCACTCCAGTCGTCCTGTCGTCACTCGTCGACGCTCTCCCATCTCGTTCCCTGCCTCCCATGTCGTCTTGCCCTCGGTTTTGACCGGTCCTTCTACGCGTTTCCAGAAGAGTGAGGAGCGAGCAGACGAGGAAGGCTTGAGATGAGAGGATAGCTGTCGTCGACCGCGCATCAGGTGAGTACTTCTGCAGTGCTAGTTATCCGGGCTCACGCTGATGAAAGCCACTCGGTCGGTCGGTCGGTCGCGATGGGCTGGTCGAGGATGGTCGCTGCCGGCCGCAAGATCGTCGGGAACCCGGCGCCGGACAACATTCGAGGCAGCTTTTCGAAGCTGGAGGAGCTGACGGCGAGTGGGTCAGCGGAGAGATCGAGGTATGGATACTACACAGAGCGACACACGAGAAGCCGAGCTCACGGGTCCTGGCAGCGACGAAGACGTCCGAATGTTTCCTCGTTGAACATCTTGCGCCGACTGCTGCCGCTGCCTCCCGGCTCTCTCAAGGAGCTCGTCTGCGGGCGACGAGCACTGCGCCTCCCAATCACGGATGCAGTGCCGTCGCTCGCATGCATCACAGTGACATGAAGACGCTGTTCGTGTCGCATCTGGCATTAAAACATCTCCGTTCATTGTGCCGTCATCCACGACGAACCGCGGCTCAAGGGCAAGCCGAAGTACGACCACATCGACTCGGGCTGCGCCATCCCGGAGCTTGAGACCGGGAGGACGTGTCGTGCGAGGGGCCGCGGTTTGCGAGCTCCCAGAGGACGTTTCGGGTGTGTCCGTAGTGCAGCCGAGTATGTATGTTGCCGTTCTTGTGTCGCGGTCGTGGTGGTCGAGAAGAGGGCACCAATGCTGTGCAGCACGGCCTCGCGTTCTTTCTTGTGGTTCCGGTATAGCGTACATACTCCACTGTAATTGTAATGCCTTCGTGCTCGTAGTCCTTGCAATATACGCTGCTTGAGGCGATATAATGGCGAGAACACTGAAGAAAACTCACGTAATGATTGCGGCAACAGCCGGCATGCTTCGCTCCTCGATTGGATGGCGGCTCCCGGTGGCTAAATTGCACCGACTGACAGCGCACCGAGAGTCCGTCTGGGTATTCGCATCAAGGCAGGGTGGCCAGGACAGCGCTCACCCGTGTGCTCTCCCCGCCCTCCCCTTGAGCCTCCTCCCTCCTGCAGTATCCTCATCCTCTGAGTCTCCACCCCCGGGGCCTTGTAGCAGAGCCTTAGCAGTCCCTGTACATAGCGTAGACACAGGACGGCAGTGCACCGATGCCGACTCCGCGTGGCCGGTCTCGACAGGACCCTCTCATGTGCTGTAGAATAGCTCGGAGAACACATTCTATTATATCAACTCGCGACTTCCTGAGGTAACTACACCCCGGGATAGACCCCCGGATATGCTGTAAGGTAAAGATTCGTGCGCTGGAGAGTAGCCTCGCCGGCCCAGAGTGGCTCTCTCCGTGCACCGCCCGCGGACCCGACGACGCACCACGAGGCTACTCGCCGCCGCCGCAGCGCACATGTCGCCATAGTGTGTCGTTCGACCGCTCGTCCGACTGAGCACCACCTGCCGCCCCCGAAGTATGTACCCCAAGCTCTACCGAGACGACGTTGTCCTACATGACGACTCACGAGATCCGTATCAGCGGGACGAGAAAGAGCTTGTGCCAGTACATTCTCCCGGAGTCCGAGTCCTACAGCCTTGGCCCTTGATGGTCATGAGCATGCTACGTTGAACGCGGGACTTGCAGGATCGTACTTACAATCCGGGCCCGGGTGCGTCTGTTCTTCTTGCAGTTGCACTGACGGTCAGGGCGCAGAGACCAGCCGAGTCGGTGCAGACAGGGGAGGATCGGCACGGCGGATGTCACAAACGGTATGCACTCGAACGGATGTATATTCGACTTTCTATCTATTACGATTATGTACAACTCGCCCCGTCCTCGTCCTCGTCGTCCTCGAGCCCAGCCAGCAGTGCGCACGCCGCTCCATCGGCGCCGTGCGCTCCTCCAGAACTCCAGAACTAGAGTCTATGTCCGACGGGCTACACACTCTGCAGGACGCCTGAGTGCTGCTGCCCGGGAGGGTCCTGTACGACGAGAGAGAGGACGATGAGGACGTGGTACAGAGAGACGGACGGCTTGGACGTCCTCCGATCCTTAACCGCTAGCGGTAGGTGCTCGAGCACGTCGCGAGACGAGGGACGTACATTATGTACTGTCTTTCCCGCGGCGCGCGATCTGGAGACTAGAACGCGAGAAGCTCGAGCTCAACGCTGGGGTTCCGCCTCCGGTGCAGCAGATCCGGGCTCGAGTGCACTGTGCAGTTGCAGCGGCTTCAAGAGGGCGTTTCAGGCGATGCGAGTCGGGATGCGATTCACAACGATGGGATGTCGATAGGTTGAGGTTCGGGAAGAGGGAGAGGAACGTCGGGCGGAGGTGGATGCGCGTTGGGCTGCAAGTCGACGGGGGGAGACCGGAAGCCTGAACCTGTGCCTGTGCTTGTTCAGCAGTCCGCGACTGGGGCATGCCCAGGCTCGCGCTCCCCACGCTAGCCCGATGACTTGAAAATAGAGTACTGAAGGAGTAGCGCAGACGGGTCTCGCGGAGCGGAGACGAGGACACGAAAGATACACATACCTCCCGCTCGCCCGCTATCGCGAACACCGAACACCCGGAGGGGCAATTGTGCGCCATGCCAGGCCGCGCGTGGAGCTCGCGAGGTCCTCACGATGGCCGCGTCTGATCGCTCCTCGGGTTCGGGATCGCTCAGATCGTCGCGAACGCCAACACGAGCGGACCCAACGGACCTCCAGCTAGAGGCATGTCTGCCGTCGACGACTGAGCAGGAGGGATGGACAGCGGACAGCGGACGGGTAGCTGCACGCACGGGAGGAATGACGCGGTTCACGACGGGCATCGCAAGCAAAGACCATAGATGAGGGCGAGGAGATCTCGGGAGCCTGGGCAGGGCGAGACGACGGACTTGGCTTGAGCTCGTCGTACGCTGCACTGCAGAAAGTGCGTCCGGGTCTGTCGCTCGCCGTGCCGCATCCCCCGCTGATGACCCGGCTTGGGATGTGCACGTCGCACGATAGGACTCGGGGACGACGTACCTTCGAGATCTACCGCTCCTAACATTGGACATGCGCCTGCTCTCCTTCCGACCTCTCGCATTGGGACATTCGAGCCACGTAGGGTCAAGAACTTGCAGGCGATGTTGCTGCCTCGACGATGCGATACTCGGCCGTCTAGGAGTTGATCCCGGTCAGGTACTGCGTGGGACAGACAGCAAGTGCGTTGAGCGTTTTGCGAAGATATTGGAGTACGAGGGGAGCAGGCTGAAGCGAAAGAGGGCATACTCACAGTATCCGGGACGTCGCGGGACCGAAGAGGGCAGTGCGCCCAGGTGTTCGTACAGATGACGGAGATGTGGAAGAGGAGCGGGTCCTGGCTTCAGGTGGTGACAAATGCGAGCTTCCTGAACTGCAAGTGCGACGTTGACAAGACTTCTGGATGACGATGGTGACAGTGTTCATATTCTTGAATGCTGTTGCTGTGTGAGCGGTGGGATCAGTTGCGCGAACATGCGAACACGATACTCACATCGACACTGCCAACATCGGATACACCAGCATCCTCTAGCGGCCCTGGAATGAGCTCGATGCACGATGCGGGACTCAGCGTGGGCGCGAGAGTCTGCAATCAAACAGAGTGCGGACTGCTTCTTGCGACCGGCACCTGGGCGTAGGAGGACTCGGCGGCCTTGAGGCCCTAATGGTACGTCCGGTCGAGCTTGCTGTGCAGAAGCTCAACGACCTTGTGCGAGATGCGCGGCTCGAGGACATCGTTCTGTGACCTGCCATGACGCGGGAAGAGGGAGACGGCGGAAGCGTGGGGACGCGGTGTGTGTGGCGGGGACAACACACCGATAGGTCGAGCGAGGCGGGTGACGCAGCAGTACTGGTGAGTGAGTGGGTAAGCGAGCAAGAGGTCAGAGCAGCGGCGACGAGGTTGACGGTGACGACCAGGGCGACCAGGGCGACCAGGTAAGTAGACGATCTGCACGCATCGACGTCATCGCTGTGACGGCGTCTCCGGCAACGGCCGTGGCTTGTCCTCCTTTCTCTCGTCCAACGACGACGACGAGCGACGGCAGCAGGTTATGTCTAAAGGAGAGGTGTGTGCAGCGAACGTCGAGCTCACTGCATACACACAGGCAACGAACGACTCGGCTCCCGCGGCCGACTCAACGGGCCACCTCCCTCGTCGAGAGCCCCAGACCTCCGTCAGCTTCGATGTGCGTCCCCTGCACTCCTAGGCCTACAAGCTCTCCGACCCTCTCCCATACGCGGCACTGTACTCAATCACGCACGACTTCCGCTCATACTCCTGTCCGCCCGTCGCAGCCTACTTGAGGCGCAATCCAAGTGCGCTCCTCTCGTGCTTGCAGTGCGACTCACCTGGACACCATCCTTCTACGGTGCAAGCACGCGTTCGCACGTGCGTCTGGAGCTCACGCTCTCGCTATCAGGGCGAGGCATGTCCTACTGTTTCTTCGCCTCGACCCTACTCAGGCTGAGCTCGAGATACGCTCTGTCAACAGCTCGATGGACAGCTCCGCCACCTCCTGCTCTTGACACTTCCTCCGCCATACGCCGTACGAACGCTGTCCTCGTTACACAAGTCATTCAGCCTCGCTGTACGTCGTACTTGATCCTTCACTGCAATCCCGTCCTAATGTCCAGCCCTCGTACACCGCGCCACCTCCTCAGTATGCAAGGCCCGCAGACATCTCAAGTGCCGAGGCTCGCATGCGATCGATCTAATGGGAGCGTGAGCCCCGAGTACCAGTCACTCTCCGTCCGAGTCCTCTTGATTGTACTGCAACAAGTCTCTCTGCAACTCGCGCCGCGTTCCTGCAAATGCGATTGTCTGCATATCACGGTACGTCCATCATGTTATCTTGCTCGTCAACTTCTCCCGCCCTCGCCCCGTCATTCAACTCGCCTACGTCCAGGCGCAGCGCGTCCATCTCGCGCCTCGCTCTCCGCACCCTCTCATCCTGCGCTGTCTGCGCCTCCATCCATCCCCGCCCTCGTACTGCGCACGTCCAGTCTCCCGCCCGCCGTCACTTCTCAAGCTCAACATCCGCATGTACTGCGTACATGTATGCTACCACCGCTGTCACTCACCGCACGCTCGACTCTTGCCGCTGCACTGATCCTCCCCGCTATACACGACACTGGGTACGTACAAGTCACAACTACTGCTAACCGCAGTGCATCCGCTTCAGTACACGCAGAGACCACGGCGCGACACGTACCTGCGGCCCAAGTCCCAACAAGACCCTCGAGACAGCGACCCGGGCTGCACATGCTACGTCAGCACATTGAACGATCCTGAGGGCTTCGTACGTACCAGCAAGCCCGGAGACACTGTAGATTGCTAAATGCAGCGCGTCAGCTTAGTACGCGCAGAGAACACCGCGCGCGACGCGTACCTGCAGCCCGAGCCTCAACGAGACCCTCGGGAGAACGACTTCAGCTGCACACGGTACGTCAGCTCGTCGAACAAACTTGAAGGACACGGTGCGTACCAGCTCGCCGGGAGACACGCGTCGTCCGCAGCGCGGGCCGTCCTGCGCGGCCAGCATGGGCACGCGTTCGTCTCAATCGCTGCGGCCTGTAGCGAACGCATATATGTGAGTGAGCAGACACGGGCGCAAGCGAGGGAGCGTACCTGCGGACTCTGACCTGTGTACCACATAGACATGAGCTGACGCGGCTGGCCGAGGTTGCACGGGTACGTACCTGGACGCGCAGTGCATATGCGCTTCGACTGGCGGCGGTCTGACCCTCCCCGCTATACACGACACTGGGTAAGTACAAGTCACAACTACAGATTGCTAACCGCAGTGCATCCGCTTCAGTAAACGCAGAGAACACCGCGCGCGGCGCGTACCTGCAGCTCGAGCACCACCAAGACCCTCGGGAGAACGACTTCAGCTGCACACGGTACGTCAGTTCGTCGAACAAACCTGAAGGCAAAAGTGCGTACCAGCTCGCCTGGAGACACCCGTCGTCCGCAGCGCGGTTCGTCCTGCACGGCCAGCACGGGCACGCGCTCGTGTCAGTCCTGCGGCCTGTTCCAAACGCGTATTCGTGAGTGTGCGGACGCGAGCGCAGACGGGAGAGCGTACCTGTGGATGCAGACCTGTGTGCCGCACAGACGTGAGCTGACGCGGCTGGGCGAGGTTGAACACGTACGTACCTAGCGCTCCGACGGGCGACGGCGGGCGACGGTCTGACAGCAATACCGGGACGAACTCGTGCAGGGCAGCAACCGTCAGCATACCTGGGGACGAGGAATGAGGGCGACGAGCGTCGAGCTCGGAGGTACGCACGGCCCCGTCGCTCTTGCCCGTCACCGTACTCACACTCACGCTGTCCCGCAGCGTCGGCGTCCTGCCTGTAACGTGTCAGTACGGCGATCAGACAGAGAGAGGCGGGACGGAGGCCGTACCACACAGCGGGAGACCGTAGACGAGGACGGGAGAGGCAGAGGGGAGGGACGAGAGGTGGAAGGGAGGGACGAGGGGTGGGAGTGTGCCCGTCAGGCGCATCTGCCTCTGGCATATGTGCCGGCGGGGCGTGGGGTGCGGCAGCGTCCGGGCACGGCGCTCGGTTCACGGTCTGACGTGCGGAATGCAGCCGGTGCGCTGGCCGCCTTTGAGGTGCGTAAGTACATATGGACCCTGCAAACCAGTCTAACAACGACGTATGCAGCTGGGACATAGACCCTCGAGCCATCCTGTGTCTCGCGCTGGTTCCGACTCGATCTGTGCGTACTGCGCCCTCGAAGCGGCCGCGGGATGGGGAGCGTCGAGGTCGAGACAGAAGCACGAAGACGTGAAGCATGCATGGCTCCTGCTTGCAGCTTGCTGCGTCTTCGCCGTTCGCCGTTCGGCGGTTTGCGAGTTCAGCAACGAGGCGCAGCGCTGCTGGAAGCTCGGGAGCGATCATGGCGGACGGGAGTCTGGTCTGGAGACGTCCGTACGTAGCAGATATGGCGACGATCAGTCTACCTGTAGTCCACGCTCGGTTGCGCCGGAATTATGATGCTCTTTCTGTTGCGACTTTGAGCGCGTCGCGCTGTGTGTGCTTGAAGCCATTCCTCGCGTGTTTCCGCAGTATGCGCTCGTACATATGACTGAAGTCTTGAGCGGCCTCTGTGACTGCGGCATTGTGTGCATGAACAGTCATGTTGACTTGTGTCCTAGGCACCCTGTAGGATGTCGGATGATTCCGAGTATGTTGCGCGTACCTGCGGGGAGCTCGGCCGAGTCAGCCAGTACTTACCTGAAGTTGTGGCAGAGCGAGCGACATTGGCGGACCCGAGCAGCTTGAGGTAGAACCCTGTCAGGAGTATTCCGAGTTGCTGGGTATCTGACATCCCGCCGGCCGTCCTTTAGGGTATGTTGTTATGCAGGCTTGGACTATAGTTCAACGTGCGCGGTATAATCATTGCTGAGCATGCACGCCCGAATTTGCTGTCTACGACATGTCTATCTACTACAAGTGGCGAACCCTGCGTCGATGTGTGTCGGTTCTCAGGCTCTGAGTCTGCATGGTAATCGACAGATTGACCGCGCTGGGCGGGACATCGAGGAACCTGCAAGCGATCGGGAGGATGGGCGGAATGTTAGGCACTCGCCTGGGAGCGGGGAAGCATAGGAAATGAAATTGATGTGCGGCGTGCATACCGTAAAAATCGCGTGTGAACGAGACGGCTGCCTAGGACGGTATCTTTGAATGGAACCTGTGACAGCAGGTTGCGTCGACGTGCCGTCGAGAGTATTCGACGACAGCCGATGGCGAGAAGGCGTACGCAACGCGCAAACCTGAAGGAGCAGGTGTGCACGAGAGAGCTGGCCGGTCGGGCCGAGTAAGTTCCTCGTATGGAAACGGTTCGGCGGACACTCACTCCTCGCCCCGTCGGGACTCTGCCGTGATGCAAGACTGCTTGGACACAGCAGGTTCATGGGAAACATTCCTCGAACCATGGCCGCACCCGAGTACGAGTTTCGACTGTGCCATGTGCCATGTATGGGGGCTGCGCTTGCGGCGACGTCCGCATATGTGAGCGCGGCCCTGCACGCGTTCTTGCTGTGAAAGTCGCCGCGCCGGGACTGGGATGCGGCGGAGGCTGAGCCGAGCAATGTCGGCCTCAGACCCAGCCGTACATCTGTGTTTACAAGCTCAGACCTCAGTACAGGACCAAGCGGCCGGACAACGGCAAGGAGTCCTGCATGTGGCGTCGTATCAGACCGCTATCCGAATGCCTTCAGGGAGAGAGAATACATACATGTGCGAATTGTAGCCCACGTCTTCAGTCCCGAAATACGAGCATGCCACCACGTGGGATCTGGTACAGTGACCACCGCATAGGAGAGCATCCCCCGCAGAAGCGATCGGGTGTCTATAACATACGAGACCGTCAGCTCTCAGACTCTCCCGCCGGCGCAGAGCTGCTCCGCGATCGGCGCAGGTCTGGTTAATCCTGGCGCAGCCGTACAGCTTCAGCTTCAAGGTAATGTACGAGAATGCTCGAGAAGTTATGAAGATCGGTAACTAATATTCATAGTAGCAGATACTCACCTCGCGCCCTGCAGTGGCCGAAACACGCTGCTCTTCGCTTCCCGGAGGCAAGAGCCGCTCGAAGACCCTGCAAATGTCGTCAGCACATCGACACGTAGAAGCCCAAGTTGGGAGACACCGCATACCTCATCTGATTTGAGTTTCCTGCGCTATCTGGTCATCACCCTCCCATGCTCCCGAGTCCCGACGTCCTCTGACCGCCCTCCCAGCCCGTCCCAGAGCTCTCATACCACCGTCTATTCGATTGTGCTTCTGGGAGGCGCACCTGCACACCGGAATCTGTGCCCTGCGAGTCGTTCTTGACGGCGGCACAGCTCGAGTCGAAGGTGATCCGAGGAGCATTGGTCGTGGCCACGGTCTGCCGCAGGCGAGACGTGTGAACGAGGATGTTGCCCGGTGTGGTCCGATAATGGCCCGGAAAAGCAATGGAAGCCTGTACGATCCGTAAAGCGTGTCAGAAGTTACTTAGAACACCGTTCACGGAAACATGCCAGTCTGAAGAGCGTACCATGTAAGTATGTCGAGCAACCCTCTTCCGCTAAGTTCCATGGGCCGATGGCTCCAGCTGCATCGCGGGCTGCGGAGTGCTTCGCCGAGTATGTATCAGGTCGACTGAGAAAGGTGGAGACTATCAGCATTCTGACTACTCTGTGGCTATGGAGAGGCCCGAAATCACTGAAAACGCACCGGTCGTACCTGCACACAAGGAAACCGTATAACGTCCAGAACGGCCGGTATGATTTGCTCCGGGCAGAGCGACGTCCTGCCTGTTCGGCAGCTGCAGCTTAGAACGATCGCGTACATGAACACTCATCCCAAGGCGGGAGGTACGCACTTGTTATGGCCGAACGATGCTAGTCGCTTCCGGCATGCAAGCACTGCCCGGGAACCCTGTGAATTTTGTTACCGCGTCAACGCATCGAAGCTCACGGTATACGGCTTACCAGCTCTAGTGGGTCGTTCCATCTCTCGCCGCGCTACACCGTCACATTCTTCCCCTCCCATCCTCGCATCTGCTCCTCACCTCGCCTCGTCACCCGTCCTCCCGTCCTCTCGCACTCCAGTCGTCCTGCCGTCGCTCGTCGACGCTCTCCCATCCCGTTCCCTGCCTTCTATGTCGTCTTGTCCTTGTTTTTGACCGGTCCTTCTACGCGTTTCCAGGAGAGTGAGGAGCGAGCAGACGAGGAAGGCTCGAGACGATAGGATAGCTGTCGTCGACCGCGCATCGGGTGAGTACTTCCGCAGTGCTAGTTATCCGGGCTCACGCTGACGAAAGCCACTCGGTCGGTCGGTCGGTCGGTCGCGATGGGCTGGTCGAGGAACATGGTCGCCGCCGGCCACAAGATCGTCGAGCTCCCGGTGCTGGCCGTCCCTGGGAGAACATTTGAGTCAGCTTCCTGAAGCTAGAGGAGCTGACGGCAACGTAGGTCAGCAGAGAGATCGGGATGTGTATGCTACACAGAGCGACACACGTGAAGCCGTGCTCACGGGTCCCGGCAACGGTGAAGACGTCGGAGCTCCCGCTCATGAAATATCTCCGCCCTCCTCCGCCGCTGCCTCCCGGCTCTCTCAAGGAGCTCGTCTGCGGGCGACGAGCACTGCACCTCCCAATCACGGACACAGTGCCGTCGCTCGCACGCATTGGCACAGCGACATGAAGACGCTGTTTGTGTCGCATCTGGCATCAAAACATCTCCGTTCATCGTGCCGTCGCCCACGACGAACCGCCGCAAAGCGGCTCAAGGGCAAGCCAAAGTACGGCCGCGTCGACCGGAGCTTGAGGCTGAGAGGACGTGTCGTGCGAGGGGCCGTGGTTCGCGAGCTCCCAGGCGCTGGCCATGCAGAGGACGTTTTGGGTCTGTCTGTAGTGCAGCCGAGTATGTGTGTAGTCGTTCCTGTGTCGCGGTCGTGGTGGTCGAGAAGAGAGCGCCGTTGCTGTGCAGCACGGCCTCGCGTTCTTTCTTGTGGTTCCGGTATAGCGTACATACTCCACTGTAATTGTAATGCCTTCGTGCTCGTAGTCCTTGCAATATACGCTGCTTGAGGCGATATAATGGCGAGAACACTGACGAGGACTCATGTAATGAATGCGGCAATAGCCGGCATGCTTCGCGCCTGGTTTGATTGCCGGCTCCCGGTGGCTAAATCGCACCGACTGACAGAGAACAGATTTATAAGAACCGACTACGCTACCGTAAGTAACTCAGGTAATAGATAACAATCTAATACCTCGCCGCGCACCGAGAGTCCGGGTGAGCGCCAGCGCGCACGGGTATTCGCATCAAGGCAGGGCGGCCAGCGCTCTCTCGTGTCCTCTCCCTCGCCCCTCCCCTCGAGCCTCCCTCCTGCAGTATCCCTCTCTCTTCCGCCCCCGGGGCCTTGTAGCAGAACCTCAGGAGTCCCTGTACATAGCGTAGACACAGGACGGCGGTATGGACGCTGCAGCACCAATGCCAACTCCGTGTGGCCGGTCTCGACAGGACCCTCTCATGCGCTGTAGAATAGCTCGGAGAACACATTCTATTATATCAACTCGCGACCTCCCTGTCTACCTACACCCCGGAATACACGCTGGATATGCTGTAAGGTAAAGATTCGTGCGCTGGAGAGTAGCCTCGCCTGCCCAGAGCGGCTCTCTCCGTGCACCGCCCGCGGACCCGACGACGCACCATGAGGCTACTCGCCGCCGCCGCAGCGCACATGTCGCCATAGTGTATCTGTATCGTTCGACCGCTCGTGCCGAAGGCGGTCCGACTGAGCACCACCTGCCGCCCCGCGAAGTATGTACCTAAGCTCTGCCGAGACGAGATTGTCGTACATGACGATCACGAGATCCGTATCAGCGGGACGAGAAAGAGCTTGTACCAGTACACTCTCCCGGAGTCCGAGTCCTACAGCCTTGGCCCTTGATGGTCATGAGCATGCTACCTTGAACGCGGGACTTGCAGGATCGTACTTACAGTCCGGGTGCGTCTGTTCTTCTTGCAGTTGCACTGATGGGGAGGGCGCAGAGACCAACCGAGTCGGTGCAGACAGGGGAGGAACTGCACGGACGGCGGGTATCACAAACGGTATGCACTCGAACGAGATATGTATATTCGACTTTCTATCAACTACGACTATGTACAACTCGCCCCGTCCTCGTCCTCGTCGTCCTCGAGCCCAGCCAGCAGTGCGCACGCCGTTCTATCAGCGCCCTGCACTCCTCCTACGAGGCTCCGTCCGGCGGGCTGCACACTCGGCAGGACGTCGGAGTGTCGCTGGCTGGGAAGATCCTGTACGGCGAGAGAGAGGACGATGACGACGTGGTACATACTACAGAGAGACGGACGGCTTGGACGTCCTCCGCTAGCTGTAGGTGCTCGAGCACGTCGGGAGACGAGAGACGTACATACGTACTGCCTTTCCCGCGGCGCGCGATCTGGAGACTGGAACGCGAGAAGCTCGAGCTCAACGCTGGGGTTCCGCCTCCGGTGCCGCAGATCCGGGCTCGAGTGCACTGTGCAGTGGCAGCGGCGTCGAGAGGGCGTTCCGGGCGATGCGATTCGGGAGGCGGGTACCAGCGATGGGAGGTCGAGAGGTTGAGGTTGAGGTTCGGGAAGAGGGAAGGGGGAGAGGAACGTCGGGCGGAGGTAGATGCGCGTTCGACTTCAGGTCGACGGGGGAGACCGGAAGCCTTGACCTGTGCCTGTTCGGTAGTTCGCGATTGGGGCATGCCCAAGCTCGTGCTCCGCGACGATAGCCCGATGACCCGGAAGTAAGTCCTGCAATAATAGAGTGAAGGGGTAGCGCAGACGTGTCTGGAGGAGCGGAAACAAGGACACCAAGGATACATACACCTCCCGCCCGCCCTCTATCGCGAACACCCGGAACTCGGAGGGGCGATTGTACACGATGCCAGACCATGCGCGGAGCTCGCGAGGTCCTCACGATGGCCGCGCTCGATCGCTCCTCGGGTTCGGGATCGGGATCGCTCAGGTCATCGCGAACGCGAATGTCGGCGGACCTCCAGCTAGAGGCATGTCTGCCGTCGACGATTGACAAGGAGGGATGGACAGCGGACAGCGGACGGGTAGCTGCACGCACGGGAGGAATGACATGGTTGATGGCGGGGCGAGCATATACGAGGGCGAGGAAGTCTCGGGAGCCTGAGCAGGGCGAGACGACGGACTTGGCTCAGCTCGTCGTACGCTGCACCGCAGGAATGGCGTCCGAGTACATCGCTCGCCCTGCCGTGTGCTCCCACTGATGCCCCGCGAGCTTGGGATGTGCACGTTGCAAGACAGGACTCGGGGACGACGTACCTTCAGAATATACGACTCTCAACATTGAACGTGCGCCTGCTCTCCTTCCGGCATCTCGCATTGGGACATTCGAGCCACGTAGGGTTAAGAACTTGCAGGCGATGTTGCTGCCTCGATGATGCGACGCACGGCCGGCTTGGGGTTGATGCCGGTCAGGTACTGCGTGGGATAGACAGAAAGTGCGTGAGCGTTTTGCGCAGATACTGGAGTACGAGGGGAGCAGGCTGAAGTAAAAGAAGGCATACTCACAGTAGATGGGACGTCGCGGTACTGGAGAGGGGAGTGCGCCCAGGTGTCCGTGTCGATGATGGAGATGTGGAAGAAGAGAGGGTCCTGGCTTCCGGTGGTGACAAATTCGAGCTTCCTAAACTGCAAGTTGCGACATTGACAAGAGTTCTGGATGATGGCGGTGACGATGTTCATATTCTTGAATGCTGTTGCTGATGTGAGCGGTGGATCAATTGCGCGAACATGCGAACACGACACTCACAGCGACACTGCCAAAGATCGGATACACCAGCATCCTCTAGCAGCCCTGGAATGAGCTCGCTGCGGGACTTAGCGTGGGCGCGAGATTCTGCAATCAAACAGAGCGCGGACTGCTTCTTGCGACCGGCACCTGGGCGTAGGAGTCCTCGGCGGCATTGAGGCCCTTATGGTATGGCCGGTCGAGCTTGTTGTGCAGGAGCTCATCGGCCTTGTGCGAGATGTGCGGCTCGAGGACATTGGTCTGTGACCTGCCATGACGCGGGAAGAGGGCAGACGGCGGAATCGTGGGGACGCGGTGTGTGATGGCGGGGAGAACACACTGATAGGTCGAGCGAGACGGGTGACGCAGCAGGACTGGTGAGTGAGTGGGTAAGCGAGCAAGAGGTCAGAGCAGCGGCGACGAGGTTGACGGCGACGACCAGGGCGGCGAGGGCGAGTGCGCATCGACGTCATCGCTGAGCGCGCGTGGCGGCGTCTCTTGCAACGGCCGTGTCTTGTCCTCCTTTCGACGGCAGCGAGGACGCGTCTGCCGCTACAAAGGCGACATGTGTGCGGCGCACGTCGAGCTCACTGCATACACACGGGACCTCCGTCAGCCTTCGATGTAACTCCTCTGCACTCATCTTACAAACTCTCCGACCCTCTCCCATACGCGGCACTGTACTCAATCACGCACGACTTTCCGCTCATAAGTCCTCCTGTCCGCCCGTCGCAGCCTATTTGAGGCGCAATCCAAGCCGTCTCGTGCTTGCAGTGCGTCTCACCTGGACACCACCCTTCTCAGTTCACGCACGCGTTCGCACATTCGTCTCGAGCTCACGCTCTCGCTCTCAGGGCGAGGCATATCCTACTGTGTTCTTCGCCTCGACCCTGCTCAGGCTGAGCTCGAGGATAGGCCATATTAACAACTCGATGGACAGCTCTGCCACCTCCTGCTCTGACACTTCCTCCGCCATACGCCGTCCGAACGCTTTCCTCGTTACACAAGTCGATCTCCGGCTCGCCGTACGTCGACTCCTTTATCCTTTGTCTTCCTGTCCTAACGTCCAGCCCTCGCGCACCGAGCCACCTCCTCAGTATACACGGCCCGCAGACATCTCAAGTGCGGAGGCTCGCATGCGATCGATCTAATGGGAGCGTGAGCCCCGAGTACCAGTAACTCTCCGTCCAGTCCTCTTGATTGTACTGCAACAAGTCTCTCTGCAACTCGCGCCCCTCGTACCGCGTTCCTGCACATGCGATTGTCTTGCATATCACGGTACGTCCATCATGTTATCTTGCTCGTCAACTTCTCCCGCCCTCGCCCCGTCATTCAACTCGTCTACGTCCAGGCGCAGCCGTCCATCTCGCGCCTCGCTCTCCGCACCCTCTCATCCTGCGCTGTCTGCGCCTCCATCCATCCCCGCCCTCGTACTGCGCACGTCCAGTCTCCCGCCCGCCGTCACTTCTCAAGCTCACATCCGCATGTACGCAGTACATGTATGCTACCACCGCTGTCTACTCGCCGCACGCTCGACTCTTGCCGCTGCACTGATCCTCCCCGCTATACACGACACTGGGTACGTACAAGTCACATCTGCTCGCCGCTATGCAAGAAAACTAAATCCAGAACGCCGGGAACATGGGGCGCAACGCCTACCTGCAGCCCGAGTCCCGACAAAACCCTTGGGACGGTGACCCGGGCTGTGCATGCTACGTCAGCACATTGAACGATCCTGAGGGCTTCGTACGTACCAGCAAGCCCGGAGACACTGTAGATTGCTAAATGCAGCGCGTCAGCTTCAGTGCACGCAAAGAACACCGCGCGCGACGCGTACCTGCAGCCCGAGCCTCAACGAGACCCTCGGGAGAACGACTTCAGCTGCACACGGTACGTCAGCTCGTCGAACAAACTTGAAGGACACGGTGCGTACCAGCTCGCCGGGAGACACGCGTCGTCCGCAGCGCGGGCCGTCCTGCGCGGCCAGCATGGGCACGCGTTCGTCTCAATCGCTGCGGCCTGTAGCGAACGCATATATGTGAGTGAGCAGACACGGGCGCAAGCGAGGGAGCGTACCTGCGGACTCTGACCTGTGTACCACATAGACATGAGCTGACGCGGCTGGCCGAGGTTGCACGGGTACGTACCTGGACGCGCAGTGCATATGCGCTTCGACTGGCGGCGGTCTGACCCTCCCCGCTATACACGACACTGGGTAAGTACAAGTCACAACTACAGATTGCTAACCGCAGTGCATCCGCTTCAGTAAACGCAGAGAACACCGCGCGCGGCGCGTACCTGCAGCTCGAGCACCACCAAGACCCTCGGGAGAACGACTTCAGCTGCACACGGTACGTCAGTTCGTCGAACAAACCTGAAGGCAAAAGTGCGTACCAGCTCGCCTGGAGACACCCGTCGTCCGCAGCGCGGTTCGTCCTGCACGGCCAGCACGGGCACGCGCTCGTGTCAGTCCTGCGGCCTGTTCCAAACGCGTATTCGTGAGTGTGCGGACGCGAGCGCAGACGGGAGAGCGTACCTGTGGATGCAGACCTGTGTGCCGCACAGACGTGAGCTGACGCGGCTGGGCGAGGTTGAACACGTACGTACCTAGCGCTCCGACGGGCGACGGCGGGCGACGGTCTGACAGCAATACCGGGACGAACTCGTGCAGGGCAGCAGCCGTCAGCATACCTGGGGACGAGGAATGAGGGCGACGAGCGTCGAGCTCGGAGGTACGCACGGCCCCGTCGCTCTTGCCCGTCACCGTACTCACACTCACGCTGTCCCGCAGCGTCGGCGTCCTGCCTGTAACGTGTCAGTACGGCGATCAGACAGAGAGAGGCGGGACGGAGGCCGTACCACACAGCGGGAGACCGTAGACGAGGACGGGAGAGGCAGAGGGGAGGGACGAGAGGTGGAAGGGAGGGACGAGGGGTGGGAGTGTGCCCGTCAGGCGCATCTGCCTCTGGCATATGTGCCGGCGGGGCGTGGGGTGCGGCAGCGTCCGGGCACGGCGCTCGGTTCACGGTCTGACGTGCGGAATGCAGCCGGTGCGCTGGCCGCCTTTGAGGTGCGTAAGTACATATGGACCCTGCAAACCAGTCTAACAACGACGTATGCAGCTGGGACATAGACCCTCGAGCCATCCTGTGTCTCGCGCTGGTTCCGACTCGATCTGTGCGTACTGCGCCCTCGAAGCGGCCGCGGGATGGGGAGCGTCGAGGTCGAGACAGAAGCACGAAGACGTGAAGCATGCATGGCTCCTGCTTGCAGCTTGCTGCGTCTTCGCCGTTCGCCGTTCGGCGGTTTGCGAGTTCAGCAACGAGGCGCAGCGCTGCTGGAAGCTCGGGAGCGATCATGGCGGACGGGAGTCTGGTCTGGAGACGTCCGTACGTAGCAGATATGGCGACGATCAGTCTACCTGTAGTCCACGCTCGGTTGCGCCGGAATTATGATGCTCTTTCTGTTGCGACTTTGAGCGCGTCACGCTGTGTGTGCTTGAAGCCATTCCTCGCGTGTTTCCGCAGTATGCGCTCGTACATATGACTGAAGTCTTGAGCGGCCTCTGTGACTGCGGCATTGTGTGCATGAACAGTCATGTTGACTTGTGTCCTAGGCACCCTGTAGGATGTCGGATGATTCCGAGTATGTTGCGCGTACCTGCGGGGAGCTCGGCCGAGTCAGCCAGTACTTACCTGAAGTTGTGGCAGAGCGAGCGACATTGGCGGACCCGAGCAGCTTGAGGTAGAACCCTGTCAGGAGTATTCCGAGTTGCTGGGTATCTGACATCCCGCCGGCCGTCCTTTAGGGTATGTTGTTATGCAGGCTTGGACTATAGTTCAACGTGCGCGGTATAATCATTGCTGAGCATGCACGCCCGAATTTGCTGTCTACGACATGTCTATCTACTACAAGTGGCGAACCCTGCGTCGATGTGTGTCGGTTCTCAGGCTCTGAGTCTGCATGGTAATCGACAGATTGACCGCGCTGGGCGGGACATCGAGGAACCTGCAAGCGATCGGGAGGATGGGCGGAATGTTAGGCACTCGCCTGGGAGCGGGGAAGCATAGGAAATGAAATTGATGTGCGGCGTGCATACCGTAAAAATCGCGTGTGAACGAGACGGCTGCCTAGGACGGTATCTTTGAATGGAACCTGTGACAGCAGGTTGCGTCGACGTGCCGTCGAGAGTATTCGACGACAGCCGATGGCGAGAAGGCGTACGCAACGCGCAAACCTGAAGGAGCAGGTGTGCACGAGAGAGCTGGCCGGTCGGGCCGAGTAAGTTCCTCGTATGGAAACGGTTCGGCGGACACTCACTCCTCGCCCCGTCGGGACTCTGCCGTGATGCAAGACTGCTTGGACACAGCAGGTTCATGGGAAACATTCCTCGAACCATGGCCGCACCCGAGTACGAGTTTCGACTGTGCCATGTGCCATGTATGGGGGCTGCGCTTGCGGCGACGTCCGCATATGTGAGCGCGGCCCTGCACGCGTTCTTGCTGTGAAAGTCGCCGCGCCGGGACTGGGATGCGGCGGAGGCTGAGCCGAGCAATGTCGGCCTCAGACCCAGCCGTACATCTGTGTTTACAAGCTCAGACCTCAGTACAGGATCAAGCGGCCGGACAACGGCAAGGAGTCCTGCATGTGGCGTCGTATCAGACCGCTATCCGAATGCCTTCAGGGAGAGAGAATACATACATGTGCGAATTGTAGCCCACGTCTTCAGTCCCGAAATACGAGCATGCCACCACGTGGGATCTGGTACAGTGACCACCGCATAGGAGAGCATCCCCCGCAGAAGCGATCGGGTGTCTATAACATACGAGACCGTCAGCTCTCAGACTCTCCCGCCGGCGCAGAGCTGCTCCGCGATCGGCGCAGGTCTGGTTAATCCTGGCGCAGCCGTACAGCTTCAGCTTCAAGGTAATGTACGAGAATGCTCGAGAAGTTATGAAGATCGGTAACTAATATTCATAGTAGCAGATACTCACCTCGCGCCCTGCAGTGGCCGAAACACGCTGCTCTTCGCTTCCCGGAGGCAAGAGCCGCTCGAAGACCCTGCAAATGTCGTCAGCACATCGACACGTAGAAGCCCAAGTTGGGAGACACCGCATACCTCATCTGATTTGAGTTTCCTGCGCTATCTGGTCATCACCCTCCCATGCTCCCGAGTCCCGACGTCCTCTGACCGCCCTCCCAGCCCGTCCCAGAGCTCTCATACCACCGTCTATTCGATTGTGCTTCTGGGAGGCGCACCTGCACACCGGAATCTGTGCCCTGCGAGTCGTTCTTGACGGCGGCACAGCTCGAGTCGAAGGTGATCCGAGGAGCATTGGTCGTGGCCACGGTCTGCCGCAGGCGAGACGTGTGAACGAGGATGTTGCCCGGTGTGGTCCGATAATGGCCCGGAAAAGCAATGGAAGCCTGTACGATCCGTAAAGCGTGTCAGAAGTTACTTAGAACACCGTTCACGGAAACATGCCAGTCTGAAGAGCGTACCATGTAAGTATGTCGAGCAACCCTCTTCCGCTAAGTTCCATGGGCCGATGGCTCCAGCTGCATCGCGGGCTGCGGAGTGCTTCGCCGAGTATGTATCAGGTCGACTGAGAAAGGTGGAGACTATCAGCATTCTGACTACTCTGTGGCTATGGAGAGGCCCGAAATCACTGAAAACGCACCGGTCGTACCTGCACACAAGGAAACCGTATAACGTCCAGAACGGCCGGTATGATTTGCTCCGGGCAGAGCGACGTCCTGCCTGTTCGGCAGCTGCAGCTTAGAACGATCGCGTACATGAACACTCATCCCAAGGCGGGAGGTACGCACTTGTTATGGCCGAACGATGCTAGTCGCTTCCGGCATGCAAGCACTGCCCGGGAACCCTGTGAATTTTGTTACCGCGTCAACGCATCGAAGCTCACGGTATACGGCTTACCAGCTCTAGTGGGTCGTTCCATCTCTCGCCGCGCTACACCGTCACATTCTTCCCCTCCCATCCTCGCATCTGCTCCTCACCTCGCCTCGTCACCCGTCCTCCCGTCCTCTCGCACTCCAGTCGTCCTGCCGTCGCTCGTCGACGCTCTCCCATCCCGTTCCCTGCCTTCTATGTCGTCTTGTCCTTGTTTTTGACCGGTCCTTCTACGCGTTTCCAGGAGAGTGAGGAGCGAGCAGACGAGGAAGGCTCGAGACGATAGGATAGCTGTCGTCGACCGCGCATCGGGTGAGTACTTCCGCAGTGCTAGTTATCCGGGCTCACGCTGACGAAAGCCACTCGGTCGGTCGGTCGGTCGGTCGCGATGGGCTGGTCGAGGAACATGGTCGCCGCCGGCCACAAGATCGTCGAGCTCCCGGTGCTGGCCGTCCCTGGGAGAACATTTGAGTCAGCTTCCTGAAGCTAGAGGAGCTGACGGCAACGTAGGTCAGCAGAGAGATCGGGATGTGTATGCTACACAGAGCGACACACGTGAAGCCGTGCTCACGGGTCCCGGCAACGGTGAAGACGTCGGAGCTCCCGCTCATGAAATATCTCCGCCCTCCTCCGCCGCTGCCTCCCGGCTCTCTCAAGGAGCTCGTCTGCGGGCGACGAGCACTGCACCTCCCAATCACGGACACAGTGCCGTCGCTCGCACGCATTGGCACAGCGACATGAAGACGCTGTTTGTGTCGCATCTGGCATCAAAACATCTCCGTTCATCGTGCCGTCGCCCACGACGAACCGCCGCAAAGCGGCTCAAGGGCAAGCCAAAGTACGGCCGCGTCGACCGGAGCTTGAGGCTGAGAGGACGTGTCGTGCGAGGGGCCGTGGTTCGCGAGCTCCCAGGCGCTGGCCATGCAGAGGACGTTTTGGGTCTGTCTGTAGTGCAGCCGAGTATGTGTGTAGTCGTTCCTGTGTCGCGGTCGTGGTGGTCGAGAAGAGAGCGCCGTTGCTGTGCAGCACGGCCTCGCGTTCTTTCTTGTGGTTCCGGTATAGCGTACATACTCCACTGTAATTGTAATGCCTTCGTGCTCGTAGTCCTTGCAATATACGCTGCTTGAGGCGATATAATGGCGAGAACACTGACGAGGACTCATGTAATGAATGCGGCAATAGCCGGCATGCTTCGCGCCTGGTTTGATTGCCGGCTCCCGGTGGCTAAATCGCACCGACTGACAGAGAACAGATTTATAAGAACCGACTACGCTACCGTAAGTAACTCAGGTAATAGATAACAATCTAATACCTCGCCGCGCACCGAGAGTCCGGGTGAGCGCCAGCGCGCACGGGTATTCGCATCAAGGCAGGGCGGCCAGCGCTCTCTCGTGTCCTCTCCCTCGCCCCTCCCCTCGAGCCTCCCTCCTGCAGTATCCCTCTCTCTTCCGCCCCCGGGGCCTTGTAGCAGAACCTCAGGAGTCCCTGTACATAGCGTAGACACAGGACGGCGGTATGGACGCTGCAGCACCAATGCCAACTCCGTGTGGCCGGTCTCGACAGGACCCTCTCATGCGCTGTAGAATAGCTCGGAGAACACATTCTATTATATCAACTCGCGACCTCCCTGTCTACCTACACCCCGGAATACACGCTGGATATGCTGTAAGGTAAAGATTCGTGCGCTGGAGAGTAGCCTCGCCTGCCCAGAGCGGCTCTCTCCGTGCACCGCCCGCGGACCCGACGACGCACCATGAGGCTACTCGCCGCCGCCGCAGCGCACATGTCGCCATAGTGTATCTGTATCGTTCGACCGCTCGTGCCGAAGGCGGTCCGACTGAGCACCACCTGCCGCCCCGCGAAGTATGTACCTAAGCTCTGCCGAGACGAGATTGTCGTACATGACGATCACGAGATCCGTATCAGCGGGACGAGAAAGAGCTTGTACCAGTACACTCTCCCGGAGTCCGAGTCCTACAGCCTTGGCCCTTGATGGTCATGAGCATGCTACGTTGAACGCGTGACTTGCAGGATCGTACTTACAATCCGGGTGCGTCTGTTCTTCTCGCAGTTGCACTGATGGCGAGGGCGCAGAGACCAACCGAGTCGGTGCAGACGGGGGAGGAACGGCACGGCGGGTATCACAAGCGGTGTGCACTCGAACGAGATATGTATATTCGACCTTCTATCAATTACTACAACCCTCGTCCTCGTCGTCCTCGAGCCCAGCCAGCAGTGCGCACGCCGCTCCATCGGCGCCGCGTCCCCCAGGACTATGGGTCTATGTCCGAGGGGCTGCACGCTCTGCAGGACGTCGGAGTGCCGCTGCCTGGGAGGGTCCTGCACGACGAGAGGACGATGACGACGTGGTACATACTAGAGAGAGACGGATGGCTTGGACGTCCTCCGCTAGCTGTAGGTGCTCGTGCACGTAGGGCGATGAGACGTGCATACATATGTACTGACTTTCCCGTGGTACGCGATCTGGAGACTGGAACGCGAGAAGCTCGAGCTCAACGCCGGGGTTCCGCCTCCGGCGCAGCAGATCCGGGCTCGAGTGCGGTTGCAGCGGCTTCGAGCGACGGTTCCGGGCGAGTCGGGAGACGGGAGACGGGTACCAGCGATGGGAGGTCGATAGGTTGAGGGCCGGGAAGAGGAAGAGGATCGTCGGGCGGAGGTGAATGTACGTTTGGCTTCAGGTCGACGGGGGGAGACCGGAACCCTGAACCTGTGCCTGTGCTTGTTCAGCGGTCCAGGATCGGGGCGTGACCAAGCTCGCGCTCCGCGACGCTAGCCCGGCGACCCATGACTAAGTCCTGCAAGGAAAGAGCACTGAAGGGGGAGCGTAGACGTGTCTCGCGGAGCGGAAATGACGGCCCGAGAATACATACACCTCCCGCCCGCCCGCTATCGCGAACACCCGACACTCGGAGGGGCGATTGTACACAATGCTAGAACGTGCGCGGAGCTCGCGAGGTCCCCACGATGGCCGCGTCTGGTCGCTCCTCGGGATCGGGATTGGGATCGCTCAGGTCATCGCAGACGCGACTGTCGGCGGGCCCGACGGACCTCCAGCTGAAGGCATGTCTGTCGCCGACGACTGACAAGGAGGGATGGACAACGGAGAGCGGACGGGTAGCTGTACGTACGCGAGCATATACGAGGGCGAGGGCGAGGAAGTCTCGGGAGGCTGTGGAGGGCGAGACGACGGACTTGGCTGAGCTCGGAGTACGCTGCACTGCAGAAAGTGCGTCCGGGTCCATCGCTCATCCTGCCGTGTGTTCCCGCTGATGCCCCGCAAGCTTGGAATGTGCACGTCGCACAACAGTACTTGGGAGCGACGTACCTTCAGAATATACGACTCTCAACATTGAACATGCGCATGCTCTCCTTCCGACCTCTCGCGTGGGGATTAGAGCCATGTAGGGTCAAGAACGGCGATGTTGCTGCCTCGAGAATGCGATGCTCGGCCTTCTTGGAGTTGATGCCGGTCAGCGGTCAGGTACTGCATGGGATAGACAGCAAGTGCGGTGAGCGTTTTGCGAAGATACTGGAGTATGATGGAAGTATGCTGAAGCGAAAGAGGGCATACTCACAGTAGATAGGACGTCGTGGTACTGGAGAGGGAAGTACGCCCAGGTGTTCGTGCCGATGATGGAGATGTGGAAGAGGAGCGGGTCCTGGCTTCAGGTGGTGACATATTCGAGCTTCCTGAACTGCAAGTTGCGCCGTTGACAAGAGTTCTGGACGACGGCGGGGACGGTGTTCATATTCTTGAATGCTGTTGCTGTGTGAGCAGTGGGATCGATTGCGCAAACAAGCGAACACGGCACTCACATAGACACTGCCGACATCGTATACAGCAAAATCGTGTAGCGGCCGAAAGAGAGGGTCGCGTGGGGCTCAGCGTGGGCGCGAGAGTCTGCAATCAAACAGAGCGCGGACTGCTTCTTGCGACCGGCACCTGGGCGTAGGAGTCCTCGGCGGCATTGAGGACCTCATGGTACGTCCGGTCGAGCTTGCTGTGCAGGAGCGCGACGACCTTGTGCGAAATGCGCGGCTCCAGGACATCGTTCTGTGACCTGCCATGACGCGGGAAGAGGCAGACGGCGGAAGCGTGGGGACGCGGTGTGTGATGGCGGGGACAACACACCGATAGGTCAGGCGAGGCGGGTGACGCAGCTGTACTGGCGAGTGAGTGGGTAAGCGAGCAAGAGGTCAGAGCAGCGGCGACGAGGCTGACGGCGACGACCGGGGCGACGAGGGTTGTGCGCCGACGTCATCGCTGAGCGCACGTGGCGGCGTCTTCGGCAACGGCCGTGGCTTGTCCTCCTTTCTCTCGCGAGCGACGGCAGCAAGGACGCAGGTAAGGTTATGTCTGTCGCTACAAAAGCGGGGTGTGTGCAGCGTACGTCGAGCTCACTGCATACACACAGCCAACGAACGGCTCGGCTCCCGCGGCCGACTCAACGGGACCTCCCTCGTCGAGAGCCCCAGACCTCCATCAGCCTTCGATGTGCGTCCCTGCACTCCTAGGCCTACAAGCTCTCCGACCCTCTCCCATACGCGGCACTGCACTCAATCACGCACGACTTTCCGCTCATACTCCTTTTCGCCCGTCGCAGTCTATTTGAGGCGCAATCTAAGCCGTCTCGTGCCTGCAGTGCGTCTCACCTGGACACCACCCTTCTACGGTGCAGGCACGCGTTCGTACATGCGTCTGGAGCTCACGCTCTCGCTCTTAGGGCGAGGGCATATCCTACTGCGCTCTTTACCTCGACTCGAGGATAGGCTCTGTCAACAGCTCGATGGACAGCTCCGCGACCTCCTGCTCTTGACACCTCTTCCACCATACGCTGTCCGAACTCTGTCTTCGTTACACAACTCTATTTGGAGCCTCGCCGTACGTCGACTCCTTTATCCTCTACTGCAATCCCGCATGGTCTTCCCGTCCTAATGTCCAGCCCTCGTACAGCGCGTCACCTCCTCAGTATGCAAGGCCTGCAGACATCTCAAGTGCCGAGGCTCGCATGCGATCGATCTAACGGGAGCGTGAGCCCCGAGTACCAGTCACTCTCCGTCCGAGTCCTCTTGATTGTGCTGCAACAAGTCTCTCTGCAACTCGCGCCCCTCGTACCGCGTTCCTGCAATTGCGATTGTTCTGCATATCACGGTACGTCCATCATGTTATCTTGCTCGTCAACTTCTCCCGCCCTCGCCCCGTCATTCAACTCGTCTACGTCCAGGCGCAGCCCGTCCATCTCGCGCCTCGCTCTCCGCACCCTCTCATCCTGCGCTGTCTGCGCCTCCATCTATCCCCGCCCTCGTACTGCGCACGTCCAGTGTCCCGCCCGCTGTCCCTGCTCAAGCTCTACCTCCACATCACCTGCGTACTCTACATGTATGCTACCACCGCTGTCTACTCGCCGCACGCTCGACTCTTGCCGCTGCACTGATCCTCCCCGCTATACACGACACTGGGTACGTACAAGTCACATCTGCTCGTCGCTATGCAAGAAAACTAAATCCAGGACGCCGGGAACACGGTGCGCGACACGTGCCTACAGCGCAAGTCCCGACAAGACCCTCGGGACGGCGACCCGGGCCACACACGGTACGTTAGCACGTCGAGCGAACCCGAGGACTTCGTACGTACCAGAAAGCCCAGAGACACCGCAGACTGCTAGATACAGCGCGTCAGCTTCAGTACATGCACAGAACACCGCGCGCGATGCGTACCTGCAGCCCGAGCCCCAACGAGACCCTCGGGAGAACGACTTCAGCTGCACACGGTACGTCAGCTCGTCGAACGAACTTCAAGGACACGGTGCGTACCAGCTCGCCGGGAGACACGCGTCGTCCGCAGCGCGGGCCGTCCTGCACGGCCAGCATGGGCACGCGTTCGTCTCAATCGCTGCGGCCTGTAGCGAACGCATATATGTGAGTGAGCAGACACGAGCGCAAGCGAGAGAGCGTGCCTGCGGACGCTGACCTGCATGCCGCCCAGACGTGAGCTGACGCGGCTGGCCGAGGTTGCACGGGTACTTACCTGGACGCGTAGTGCGTACGTGCTTCAACTGGGGGCGGTTTGACGGTGATAGCAGGACAAGCTCGTGCAGGGCAGAGACTGCGAGTATGGCTGCGGTGGACCGTCAGCAGACCTGGGGAGGGCAACGAGCGACGAGCTCGGAGGTACGCACGACCGTGTCGCTATTTCCCGTCACCGTACTCTACTCACACGCCCGCAGGGTCGCTGTCCTGTCTGTAACGCGTCAGTACGGCGATCAGACAGAGAGAGGCGGGACGGAGGACGTACCCCACGGCCGGGGAGAGACAGAGGTGAGAGGGGAGACGGGAGGGGAGGGACGAGAGGTGGGAGCGTGCCCGTCAGGCGCATCTGCGTCTTGCATAAGTGCCAGCGGGGCGTGGGGTGCGGCAGCGTCCGGGCACGGCGCTCGGTTCGCGGTTTGACGTGCGGAATGCAGTGGTCGGCCGGCCGCCTTCGAGGTGCGTACGTATGGCATACGGACCCCGCATGCCATTCTGAGTCCTGACGACGGCGTATGCAGTTGGAACATCGAACCCCGGGCCACTGCAATCCCTGCGTCTCGTGCTGTTTCCGACTCGATCTGTGCGTACTGCGCCCTCGAAGCGGCCGCGGGATGGGGAGATTCGAGGTCGAGACAGAAGCGCGAAGACGTGAAGCATGCATGGTTCCCAGTGCAGCTTGATGCGTCTCTGCCGCTCGGCGGGTTGTGACTTCAGTGACGAGGCGCGGCGCTGCTGGAAGCTCGGGAGCGGCCATGGCGGACTGGCGGGCTGTCCGGAAGTCTGGAGACGTCCGTACATACATAGCAGATATGGTGACGATCAGTCTACCTGTACCGTAGTCCACGCTCGGTTGCGCCCGAATTACGATGCTCTTTCTTTTGCAACTTCGAGCGCGTCGCGCTGTGTGTGCTTCAAGTTGTCTCTTGTGTGTTTCCGCAGTGCACACTCGTACATATGACTTGAGCTTCAGAGCCTGCTCTTGCGGCGGGCTACGACGGTGTCTGCAACGATAGTCGTGTTTACTTGTGTCCTGGGCACCCTGTAGGATGTCGGATGATTCCGAGCATGTTGCAGGTACCCGGGGGCAGCTCGGCCGAGTCAGCCAGTAACTGAAGTTGTGGCAGAGCGAGCGACATTGCAGGACCCGAGCAGGTTGAGGTAGAACCCTGTCAGGAATACTCCGAGTTGCTGGGTATCTGACATCCCACCGGTCTATGTAGAACTTCGAGATTCCTCCATCAGGGCACGCTGTTACGCACGCTTGGATTGTAGTTGTGCGCGGTATAATTATCGCTGAGCATGCATGCCCGAATTTGCTGTCTACGACATGTGTATCTACTACAAGGGGCAAACCCTGCCTCGATGCGTGTCGGTTCTCTGCTGAGTCTGCATGGTAATCGACAGATTGACCGCGCTGGGCAGGACATCGAGGAACCTGCAAGCGATCGGGAGGATGGGCGGAATGTTAGACACTCGCATGGGAGCGGGGAAGCATAGGCAGAGAACCTTCGGATGTGCGGCGTGCGTACCGTAAAAACCGCGTGCGAACGAGACGGCTGCCCAGGACGGTATCTTCCAATGGAACCTGCGACAGCAGGTTGCGTCGACGTGCCGTCGAGAGTATTCGACGACAGCTAATGGCGAGAAGGTGCACGCAATGCTCGAACCTGAAGGGCAGGTGTGTACGAGAGAGCTGGCCGGTCGGGCCGAGTAAGTACCTTGTATGGATAAGGTTTGGCACTCACTCCTTGCCGTGTCGGGACTCGGCCGTGATGCAAGACTGGCTCGTGCAGTGCTCGGACACCGCAGATTCCTGGGAAAGGAGCAGCATTCCTCAAACCATGGGCGCACCCGAGTACGAGTTTCGACTGTGCCATGTGCCATGTATGGGTGCTGCACTTGCGGTGACGTCCGCATATGTGAGCGCGGCCCTGCATGCCTTCTTGCTGTGAAAGTCGCCGCGCCGGGACTGGGATGCAGCGGAGGCTGAGCCGAGCAATGTCGGCCTCAGACCCAGCTGTACAGCTGTGTATACAAGCTCTAGACCTCAGTACAGGACCAAGCGGCCGGACAACAGCAAGGAGTCCTGCATGCGGCGTCGTATCAGACCACTATTCGAATGTCTCCAGGTTGAAAGAGAGGATACAAACATGTGTGAGTTCTTAGTCTAGTCCGCGTCTTCAGTCCCGAATACGGGTCCGCCACGTGAGGTCTAAACATGTGAAGTGACCGCCGCGGCGGAGGAGAGCATCACCGGAAGAAGCGATCAAGTGTCTAGTAAATACAAGACCGTCAGCTCTCAGACTCTCCGGCCGGCGCAGAGCTGCTCCGCAATCGCGGCAGGTCTGATTCATGCTGATGGAACACTGCGGGGTAGGCGTCACGGTAGCGTTCAAGATCCGTCCAATGCTTGAGGAGCTAGGAAGATCAGGATACGCATAGTCAATAGTAGCAGATGGCAGCTCACGCTGTGCCATGGCTGAAACATGCTACTCTTCGCTTCCCGGAGGCAAGAGCCGCTCGAACACCCTGCAAATGTTGTCAGCGCATCGACACGTATAAGCCCAAGTTGGGAGACACCGCATACCTCATCTGATCTAAGTTGTGGGGCGTACCGCCGTTCGGCTGTTGCTGCGCGTCCCGGTATCTCCTTCCCATGCTTCCGAGTCCCGACGTCCTCTGACCGCCCTCCCAGCCCGTCCCAGAGCTCTCATACCACCGTCTATTCGATTGTGCTTCCGGGAGGCGCACCTGCACACCGGAATCTGTGCCCTGCGAGTCGTTCTTGACGGCAGCACAGCTCGAGTTGAAGGTGATCCGAGGAGCATTGATCGTGGCCACGGTCTGCCGTAGGCGAGACGTGTGAACGAGGATGTTGCCCGGTGTGGTCGTATAATAGCCCGGAAAAGCAATGGAAGCCTGTACAATCCGTAAAGCGTGTCAGAAGTTAGAGCGCCGTGCACAAAAAATGCCAGTCTGAAGAGCGTACCATGTAAGTAGAACCCTCTCCCGAGGAGGTGCATGAGCCGGTGGCTCCGGCTGCAACGCGCGCTGTGGAGCGCTTTGCCGAGTCCGTATGAGGTCGACTGAGAAAGCTGGAGAGTATCAGCATTCCGACTTCTCTGCGGCCATGGAGAGGCTCCAAAATCACTGCAAACGCACCGGTTGTACCTGCGCACAAGCAAACCGTATAACAGCTAGAATGGCTGGTATGATGCGCACCAGATGGAGCAACGTCCTGGCAAATCTCCTGATTCCTGTGCGGCAGCTGTATCCTAGAAAGATCAGGTTCATGAATACTGCTCCTAATGCGTGAGGTACGCACATTTCATGCCGAAGATCTTGGTGTTCGCTTCCGGCATGCAAGCACCGCCCTATGACCCTGTGAATTTCGTTACCGCTTCGACGCATCGAAGCTCACCGTATACGGCTTACCAGCTCAAGTGGGTCGTTCTATCTCTCGCCGCGCGACACCGTCACATTCTTCCCCTCCCATCCTCACATCCTCCCATCTGCTCCTCACCTCGCCTTGTCACCCGCTGTCGCACTCCAGTCGTCCTGTCGTCGCTCGTCGACGCTCTCCCATCTCGTTTCCTGCCTCCCATGTCGTCTTGCCCTCGGGTTTGACCGGTCCTTCTACGTGTTTCCCAAAGGGTGAAGGGCGAGCAGACGAGGAAGGTTTGAGACGAGAGGATAGCCGTCGTCGACCGCACATTGGGTGAGTACTTCCGCAGTGCTAGTTATCCGGCTTGCGCTGACAAAACCCACTCGGTCAGTCGGTGTCGGTCGCGATGGGCTGGTCGAGGAAGCTGGTCGCAGCCAGCCACAAGATCGTCGGGTTCCCGGTGCTGGCCGTCCCTGCGCATCCGGAGAACATTCGAGGCGGCTTCTCAAAGCTGGAGGAGCTGACGGCGAGTGGGTGAGCGGAGAGATCGAGGTACGGATACTACGCAGAGCGACACACCTGAAGCCGTGCTCACGGGTCCCGGCGACGGTGAAGACGTCGGAACTCTCGCTCATCAGATATCTCCGCCCTCCTCCGCCGCTGCCTCCCGGCTCTCTCAAGGAGCTCGTCTGCGGGCGACGAGCACTGCGCCCCCCAATCACGGACGCAGTGCGGTCGCTCGCATACATCACAGCGACGCAAGCACGCGGTGATCGTGAGAGCAGGGCCGGCTCCAAGACATCTCCGTTCATTGTGCCGTCGCCCACGACGAACCGCGGCGAAGGGGCTCAAGGGCAAGCCGAAGTATGAGCGCATCGACTGAGACTGCGCCGTCCCGGAGTTCGAGGCCGAGAGGACGTGTCGTACGAGGGGCCGCGGTTCGCGAGCTCCCAGGCGCTGGCCATGCAGAGGAGGAGGAGGAGGAGGAGGAGCACCGTGTTCGGAGCGCCGAAGCGCCCCGCGAATCCCGCTTAGAGAGTCGTCCGAAACACACATCACCGTTGTCCGTCAATGATACCGGGCGCGCGCGCGCGTCGTTGGAGTCAATGAGCGCACTGGTAGGAGTCTCAGGCGCAGATCCAAGTCCCCCTAGGACTCGGAGTCAGACGAGAGGGACGCACAACCCGAGGATGTGTATTCGTAGACCAGCGTGCGGGCATCCGCACCATGTACAAGTACATGTATGGATCTAAGTATAGTGTAGTAGGAAACTACGATGTGACAGACCTTGACCGATTAAAGGTCAAGGCTCTGCAGCTCTGTGTCACTGCGGACTAGGAAGTAGGGGACCGTCTCGACCAGCTGGTAGACTTCATATACGTACTGTGCAAACACCGGGAGCAACCGCTCTTTTCTCAGAACAAAATTGAGGAAGGCCATGGAGGGGAGACGATGATAGAGCTCGCGGGTGCCCGGGAGCAAGGGTTGGAGAGCGTCAAGCAGACGCGCCTCCCGGAGGTGTTCGAGCCGCTCGTCCTCGCACTCCAGGAGTACGTGCTCTTCCTTCTCGATGGCCTTCCGCTTACGACAGAACCGACAGATGCGGCGATGTTCCGGCACCTGAGGAGAGCGACGCCGGCCGACCTCAATACCAAACGGGTGGTCGGACGTGAGGAGTCGGACTAGCGCTTCCCGCGGTTTGGTGCTAGTAAGCTTGAGGTACGGTTGCGGTGCGCAGACCTGCGACAACGACGGAGCAGAGGAAAGACGGCTGAAACGGGCCCACAGCATAGGTAAGCGGCGGGAGTCTCGCACGGTTGTGAAGAGGTGGCGCGCGAGCGATTGCTCCAGGTCCTGGATCAGCCTCGCGACACTGTCCGTCGTCGGCCAGACATCCAGCGCAACTGGGACAGGGACGGGGAGCGAGAGGAGGCTGTGGCAGAGATCACTCCACCAAGTCGAGTGACCGTTCTGCGCAAGTGTCCAGGCTTCGCGGACCGCGGCGAGTGCCAGCTTGGGTTCGTCGCGCAGGATGTACCTGAGGTACCGCAGCACGAGTGCCGCCCGTCTGTAGCGCAGCGGCCAAATCCCCGTCTCGGTGAAGAGAGGGGCGAGCTGTGAGTGCGACCCGAGGCCGAGGGCGCGGCGTAGGTATGTATGTTGAACACTCATGAGCGGCTTCAATGCCGACTCGCTCACGTCAAGAGCCACTTCGCAGCCGTACACAAGGTGAGGTTCCACCTGCGCACGGTACATCGTGAGGACAGCCGGGGGAGGGACCGTGCCCACTGACGACTCGAGGGAGAGGGAGGTGTTCGCGATGTTCCGCGCCGCGGCCGCCTTCTTGACGTAGTGCTCCGCGAGGATGTCGCGCTTGGTCGTTGTGAATGTCATACCAGCGTATGTTGCCGTGTCTACCATGGTAACCGGCTCATCGCCGATGGTGAGCAGTGGCAGAGACGTCGGGAGGGGCCCAAACAACAGTGCCAGCGTCTTGATTACACAGAGGATCAAGAAGTTGAGGGCGCAGAAGAGGTAGATACGCGCGCCCTTCTGCAGGATCCCGCAATCGGACGTGGACAGAGCGAGGACGTCGTCGGCGATGAGAAGCAGGTTGACTACTTGGCCATCAAGTACCACATCATCGGGATGGTCCTCCAGGGAGAGGTCGGAGATGAACAGGATCCACAAGATCGGAGATGCAGGGTCACCAATGAGGATGCCGGCGAGAGCTTGGAAGGTTTCCGTCATGTCTCCGTCAAAGCGTATGGTGTACTCGAGCTGCTCGTACAGCAAGCGTAGCCAGTCAATGAGAGGCCCCGCCGCCCCCCACCGGGCGAGCTTGACCCAGAGAGCCGACTGGTTGACGGAGGGGAACGCGTTCTCGATGTCCAGCAGCAGGACAAACAGGCGTTTGTGCAAGCTCCGGGCTTTCTCCACACATACACGCAGAATGAGGGAGTTGTTCACCGTCCGATGTCCTTTGCGGAACCCGCTCTGCGCATGCGGCAGCCGACCAGTCGCCTCGGCCCACTCGCGAAGACGGCGGTCAATGAGGAGGGTCATGGCCTTCAGCGCGCAGCTCTCGAGTCCGATCGCACGGTAGTTTTTCGGATCAGATCCATCCCGACGCGGTTTCTTCACGGCCGCAATCAGCGCGGTAAGCCACTGGTGAGGTATCTCCTGTGAATCGATGCACTTCTGGAAGAGGTCACGCAGCTGCTCAGATGGTACTTTGAAGAGCTCGGCGTAGCTGAGTTGGTCTAGCCCAGTCGCAGTCCCGAGGCCCGTCTTGCGGACATGGGCCTTCATAGCGTCAACTTCCTCCACGGTAAACGGTCGGGAGAAGAACTGCTCAGCCGAGTAATCCGTAGCCGGCCGAGGGAGGTTGGTGGCCTGCAGTTGAAGGACCGCCGCACGTAGGGGGTCAAACTGTGTCGGTAACGTCGCGGGCGGGTTCATACGGGCGTGGAAGATGGGAAGCAGAGAGGATGCTGAGATAGTCACAGGGCGAGGCTTCGAGCCGGTGAACGTCCGGTAAGCTTTCCAGAAGGCAGCCGGATTGGAGCTGGCTGCGACTTTGGAGAAGTTCTCCTGCTGTATCGCGAGTAGAGACGGCGGTCGGAAGCCGGAGAGTTCCCAAGTGTTATCCGGGAGAGGCGCAACCTCATGCCCGTCTCCATCCCGCAGCACCGACTCAGCAACATGGGATGTGCGTGGGATTGCCGTGTATAACTTGCGCAGTTGACTAAACTCCTGGCACTGTGACCGTGGCGGCGGCGGTGGCCAGGTAGATGGGTGAAGGAGCTGCTGCAGGGGCCAAGAACGAGCATCCTTCTGGGAGAAAGCGCGTTCAGCGAGTTGGAGGGCTGCACCGTGATGACCGTCGAGCCTCAAGGTGGTGTTTCCGGTAGGCGGACAATGCACTGAGACCGGTGCACCTCGCGCAGCAATGGATTGAGCCAGAAGGGATAGCACATCTCCGTTGGGAACGCGCCACGCGAGTTTGGCGTTGTGCTCTGCCCAATAGCAGACGGACTGCACGAGGTACTCGTCTGTGGTGAAGACTCGGAGGCGGGATCGGTGATCAACGATCTGCAGCGCAAGCAGCAGTGCGACGAGGGCCGCCCGAGACAAAGACGGAGTGTCGGTGACTGCAATGGTCGTGTTGCGCGTGTCTCCAGGCTGGAAGAACAGCGCAGCTACCGCTCGGTCAGGAGAGGACGTGCTACGGTCGCCCATGGTTGCCGCGATGTAGAGCTGGGATAACAGCGTGAGATCAGCTTGGCAACTCTCATGCGGCCGACAGAGTCAGACAGAACGGACCTGGACTGGGGCCTCATCAGCCCAAACATGGCCATATATGCGCTCCATTGGGTCCTGCGGGGTGCAGTAGTCCAGCAGAAGGTTCGCAAGGAGGCTGTCCAGTGGGCGTGGCGGTCCAGGATGCAGGGCGCGCGGAGCATACTGGTGCATCGGCGGCATTGGTGCGTGCGTAGCGCGGTCCGAGGGCGTGGGCAATACCGTGGCAGAGAGAGTCAGAGCGATAGGAGCATGATCCGACCATTTCTCAAGCGGGTCCAGCACGGCGAACTTGACAGCTCGAGCCGGGGCAAGGAGAGGTGCCGAGAGAATACCCAGGTCTATGACCGTCTTTCCCAACGCCTGAAAGGACGTGTAATTCAAGCGGGATGAGAGCATGTGGTAGTCGGATCCATTGAGGATCTCGAGGTCGAGGTCGGCGCAGAACTCCAGCACCCTTTGGCCACGGGAGGTGGGAGGGGCTGTGTCCGGTGATGTCCGCGGCAACGTGTGAGAGCGCTGAGCAATGCGCGCGTTGAAGTCTCCAAGAAGCACCAGGCTAGTCTCTCCGGAGTGATGGACAGGCAGTGCCAGCTCCGTAAGGTACTGAACCGGTGTCATCTTGTGGTGGGGAACCCAAGGAGAGCGTTCAGGAGGGAGGTAGACGTTGATCAGAGTGAGATCTGCGATACGCAGCATCATGACTTCGGTCTGTCTGGGCGGCGTGACGTCTCGAACTGGCAGCGATGACGAGTAGATGGCGAGCAAGCCACCCCCCTGGTGTCGCATCGCCGCTGACGGGGGACGTGCGAGGGCAAGACAGGTATAGCCGCGAGGAAGGAGCAGCTGATCTTCTTGCATTGGGAGGAGGTGAGTCTCTTGCATGAGAATTACATCCCAATGCTTGACGAACGGTCGAAACCATGGAGTGAGCGCCATGACGGCAGCATTGCCGTGTACATTCCAAGAAAGGATACGTAGTGTACAGGCTTTTGGTCGATCACCAGGATCAGACAGGGTAGAGTTTCTACACGAAACATTTTAACAACGTAGCGTAAGCTATCGTATTGTAATCACAACTTCAGGAGCAGCCTACAGGAGGTGGACTTGGAGGCGACGCCACTCACCCGCCGACGCACGGTTGCGCTGCCAGGCGTCCACAAACGTGCGAGCGAGGTCGTATGAGGGGAATGTGATCTCCACCTGCTCCGGGTCGTCGTACTGCAGCGAGACGTCGGTGATAGAGGGGAACAGGCCGGGATAGGCATCCCATGCCGCACGACCAACCGCGTAGATCTGCTGGCGGAGCGTGATTGAGATCGGGGACCACTGCACCCGACCGAAGCGCACTATGGCCGGGTGGTCGGTCCCCAGGCCTGGGAGAGGCATGGCCGGCGGCGCGGGCTGGAACGCGTTCAGCGGAGCCACATGCATCGGCAGCGCCGGACCCGCCACCGGTGCCGCAGGGCCAGGCAGAGCGGGGCCCGCAGGTGTGAGCCGAGGCGGCGCCATAGCGGGGGGCCTCTTGAAAGGGCGGAGGTTGCGCGTCTCGCTCTGGCGATGTTGAGACCCCAGACCATTCGTAGGCGGAGCAGCAGGCATGTGGGGGGGAGGGGGCAGCAGCGGAGCAACCGTAGGTGCTTGGGGAGCTTGGCGGGCTGCCTGGATAGCTCGCACGGCCTGAGTGACGGCCTCAAGTGTGGCAGCGAAGCCGGAGACCTGCCCGTGAGCTCATGGACCTGCGTGAGGACGGTGTCGTTCTGTTGATTGAATCCCGCCGTCTCTCTACCACGGAGCTCCTCCTCAGCCTCCATGTCGCGGGCTATGATGGCCAGGCGTTCGTCGTGCTCACGCACCATGTCGGCGAGCGAGTTCTGGTTGGCTACCGTGTCGCGGATGGAATGGATAGCGGGGACGAGCTCGAGGAGGGTGTCCTTGATCGTATCGTAGTCGTCGAAGCGGTCCTCGACCCGTCGCAGATCGCGCTGCAGGATGGGCAAGATCTGGCGCAACTGCGTAGCTGAGGTCGAGGGGGTCTCGAGGCGTTGCGGACCTGGAGCAGGACCCGGAGCGGGAGCAGCATCGGACGGTGCCGGAGCCCTGCCTTTACCCTTCTCCGCCGTGGTGGGAGGGGCTGCAGTGCGCGACTTGCGCGTTCTCTGCGGGGTTGGAGTCTCAGGCTCGGCGGGATCCGAGGTAGCCTGGGGAGATGTAGTCAGACGATGGAATAGGGCGGATGACTGCCGCGAGAGGGTACGACGGATCGTCGGCGGTGGCCAATGGGCAGGGGGACGTACATGTGTCTCCACACCAGTCTCCAGCGGTTGTATTTCCTCCTGGGAGGGTGGGACGGCCGCGTCTGGGAGAATGGAGCCCGTGTCGTCGAACGGGTCGAGATCGGTGAGCTGGCTCATGGCGGTGGAGGAGGTAACGGCCGGGTGAGGGAGAGGGTGCGTGGACGGAGTGTGCGGTCAACCTGGCAGCCTTATATCCCCGGGCATGGCCGAGCTATACAGTTCCAAAATTTTTCGTCAGCCCCTGGAAGTTTTGCTAGCAGTAGTGGGCGGGGAGGCGGGGGACGCAGCGGGGAGGGCGGGCGTGTGGCGCGGCACGGCGCACGGAACGCCAATGATTTGCCGTCATTGGGGCGCGTACTTTGTCTCCCCTAGGCAGCCCACGATACGACAAGTCGTATGGGGTCTGCTTCAAAACGCGTCGCTTTACCCTGTGGTTCCGTATCAGCGGACTTCGAAACCGGCAGATTGATCCGGTCATCCAGAAAAGGTGATCCCGTCTGAAAAGGGTAACAGATCGCTACAAAAGGAAATCACTTCTGCTTAGGGTATTATCGAGCGCCTGTACGCGCTTGCCGTCCTCTACAGAGTCTGCACCCTCGAGAGGTCATCGCAGCCTTCAGCAAGCTGAGAATACCTTCATTGAAGTACTGTGGGCCTCAGGGAAACGCCGTTTTGCCGCAGGAAGGCTCAACCCACGGAAAATGCTATGTTGGCTGCCTCAGCTGAGGTCCTGCTTCCCGCCGCAAAATAGACCTCCAACACCCCTTGTCAGAACTCTCCGGAACCCTCTGCAAACGTCGTAGAGTGCTCTGATTGTCGCAAGGACATGCGCGATGACAAAGATCTGGGGGAATAAAACCTATAACCCTCTCACAACTGCGCAGACACCCGGCGACTCACAGTAAGTATCAGGAATCGATTATTGCCCAACAATAACATCCTTCAGCCACGCGTCGCAGTATAGGTCTCACCAGTGTATGTACGCTGCAGTTTTCTCGTATGCCGGGGTCGCGGTAGGACTCAGAGCATCTCAGTTGCAGTCTTCCGTGCAAAGATGGAGCAGGTGATCATTATTCAGCCAGAGCTTGCTATCAGCGGTGAAGCAAAACGTCCTGGTGGTGTATAAATGGTTTCAGAAGGACTAGATAGTAGTTGGTGGGTACAGCGATCGTGTAGGGTAACTAGGGTAGCGGATGAGAGCGGACGAGGGTAGGAGTGCGGGCGCCAACGCGTCGACGCGTCGTGTGTATAGATCTTGACGCGTCGTCGGAGATCAAATTGTTGCTGACAAACTCAGATTCGGAACCTCTCGGTTATTGTCCTCCATTGGAAGCAGACTAGCGCGTACTCAGTAGCGCTCGAATCAGCTCAGGCCAGAGGGCTTCGAGTACGCTAACATGCAGAGGCACAAACAGCAGGGCTCAGCGACGGATGGGAGGAGGCGAGAGCGGCAGCGAGTACGTTCAGCGTTGAAGTTGATATACGTAGCCTCGAGGCTTCCATTGCCACGAAGAAGCTCCGGCTATCAGAGCGCTCGCCGCATTTGTACACATGTCCCCCGACACTGAAGAGAGGGCGTGATGGCTATGAGCCCGAATGATATATTGCTACTACATACTGTAGTATAGGGTGGAGACAGTACTATGAGGTGTCGCAGATGCGCGAGTGCAGACTAGGTGTGCGTCGCCGGGTACCCTCAGACGTATTAGGCGCCGTCATCCGAGTCTCGGGGAGGCCATCCAGCGCAGCGTCGTCGCAACGCGACGTGCACCCGTTGCGCCCGTGGTCCGCAGCGTCCTCCAGACAGGACGGGGGTGTAGAAGGGGTTCGCGGGGAGTGTCTATGTATCTATGGGGGATCACCGCAGGGGACTTGGTACGAGAACATCCGCATACCGCGGGCATCCGCATACCGCGGGCATCCGCATACCGCAGGCATCCGCATCATGCGGGCGAGGAGTCCGTCGTCGCAACGCGACGTGCACCCGTTGCGCCCGTGGTCCGCAGCGTCCTCCAGACAGGACGGGGGTGTAGAAGGGGTTCGCGGGGAGTGTCTATGTATCTATCGTTTTGGGTGTGTCTGTAGTGCAGCCGAGTATGTGTGTAGTTGTTCCTGTGTCGCGGTCGTGGTGGTCGAGAAGAGAGCGCCGATGCTGTGCAGCACGGCCTCACGTTCTTTCTTGTGGTTCCGGTATAGCGTACTTGTTCCTCTGTAAAGCGGTCTTCGTGCTCGTTTTCCGTCCAATAAAGGATTCTTGCACGGATGAACCGGTGAAAACGCCGCGGAGAACAAACCAGCTGAGCCTGTGATCCTCCGCGTCAGTGTAGACGCCTCTCGGTGGCTAAATCGCACCGACTGACAGCGCACCGAGAGTAAGGGAGAGCGCCAGTCCGCACGGGTATTCGCGTCACGGCAGGGCGGCCAGGACAGCGCTCACCCGTGTCCTCTTGCCCGCCCTCCCTCGAGCCTCCTCCCTCCTGCAGTATACTAGTCCTCTCCGCCCCCGGGGCCTTGTAGCAGAGCCTCAAGAGTCCCTGTACATAGCATAGACACAGGACGGCAGTACGGACGCTGCTGCACCGATGCCAACTCCGCGTGGCCGGTCTCGACAGGACCCTCCCATGCGATGTAAAACAGGCAGCAGAACACATTCTATTATATCAATTCGTGACCTCCAGGGCGGACTACACCCCGGGATACACCCCAAATATGCTGTAAGGTAAAGATTCGTGCGCTGGAGAGTAGCCTCGCCTGCCCAGAGCGGCTCTCTCCGTGCACCGCCCGCGGACCCGACGACGCACCACGAGGCTACTCGCCGCCGCCGCAGCCCACATGTCGCCATAGTGTATCGTTCGACCGCTCGTCCGACTGAGCACCACCTGCCGCCCCCGAAGTATGTACCCAAGCTCTACCGAGACGAGATTGTCCTACATGACGACTCACGAGATCCGTATCAGCGGGACGAGAAAGAGCTTGTACCAGTACACTCTCCTGGAGTCTGAGTCCGAGTCCTACAGCCTTGATGGTCATGAGCGAGCTACGTTGAACGCGGGACTTGCAGGATCGTATACGTACTTACAATCTGGGTGCGTCTGTTCTTCTTGCAGGTGCACTGATGGCCAGGGCGCAGAGACCAGCCGAGTCGGTGCAGACAGGGGAGAATCGGCACGGCAGATATTATAAGCGGTATGCACTCGAACGAGATATGTATATTCGGCCTTCTATCTATTACGATTATGTACAACTCGCCCCGTCCTCGTCCTCGCCGTCTTCGAGCCCAGCCTGCAGTGCGCACGCCGCTCCATCGGCGCCCCGTCCTCCAGTACTATGCGTCTACGTCCGACGGGCTGCACGCTCTGCAGGACGTCGGAGTGCTGCTGCCCGGGAGGATCCTGTATGACGAGAGGGCGACGACAACGTGGTGCATACTACAGAGAAACGGACGTCTTGGACGTCCTCCGCTAGCTGTATGTGCTCGAGCGCGTCGGGAGACGAGACGTGCATATGTACTGTCTATCCCGCGGCGCGCGATCTGGAGACTGTAACGCGAGAAGCTCGAGCTCAACGCTGGGGTTCCGCCTCCGGTGCCGCAGATCCGGGCTCGAGTGCACTGTGCAGTTGCAGCGGCGTCGAGTGACGGTTCCGGTGATGCGAGTTGGGAGGCGGTGAACAGCTGTGGAGGTTGAGGTTCGGGGAGAGGAACGTCCGGCCGAGGTGGATGCGCGTTCGACTTCATGTCGACGGGGGAGACCGGAAGCCTGAACCTGAGCCTGTTCAGCAGTGTGCGATCGGGGCATGCCCAGGCTCGCGTTCCCCGCACGCTAGCCCGGTGACCCGGCACTAAGTCCTGCAAGGAGAGAGCACTGAAGGGGTAGCGCAGACGTGTCTCGCGGAGCGGAAACGACGGCCCAAAGGATACACACACCTCCCGCTCGCCCGCTGTCGCGACCATCCCAGCACGATTGTGCGCGATGACAGGCCGTGCGCGGAGCTCGCGAGGTCCTCACGATGGCCGCGCCCGATTTCTCTTCGGGTTTCGGGATCGCTCAGATCATCGCGAATGCGAATGTCGGTGGACCCGACGGACCCTCAGCTAGAGGCATATGTGCCGTCGACGACTGAGCAGGAAGGATGGACCGCGGACAGCGGACAGGTAGCTGCACGCACGGGAGGAATGACACGGTTGACGGCGGGCATCGCAAGCAAAGACCATAGACGAGGGCAAGGAAGTCTCGGGAGCCTGGGCAGGGCGAGACGACGGACTTCGCTGAGCTCGTTGCACGCTGCACCGCAGAAATGGAGTCCGGGTCTGTCGCTCGTCCTGCCGTGTGTTCCCGCTGATGCCCCGCGAGCTTGGGATGTGCACGTCGCATGACAGGGCTCGGGAGCGACGTACCTTCAGTAGTACGGATCCCAACATTGAACATGCGGCTGCTCTCCTTCCGGCATTACGCGTGGCGGTTCGAGCCACGTAAGGTCAAGGACTTGAAGGAGACTTTGCCTCGACGATGCGACGCTCGGCCGGCTTGGAGTTGATGCCGATCACGTACTGCGTGGTACAGACAGAACGTGCGTGAGCGTTTTGCGAAAATATCGGAGTATGGGCGAAGCAGGCTGAAGTAAAAGAAGGCATACTCACAGTAGCCGGGACGTCGTGGTACTGGAGAGGGCAGTGCGCCCAGGTGTTCGTGCCGATAATGGAGATGTGGAACAGGGGTGGGTCCTCGCTCCAGGTGGTAAAAAAATTGAGCTTCCTGATCTCCAAGTTGCGCCGTTGACAAGAGTTCTGGACGACGGCGGGGACGGTGTTCATATTCTTGAATGCTGTTGCTGTGAGCGGTGGGATCCATTGTGCGAACATGGGAACGCGACACTCACGTCGACACTGCCAAAATTCGGATACACCAGGATCCTCTAGCAGACTGGAAATGAGCTCGGCGCCGGACTCAGCGCAGGTTGCGACATTCTGCAAGAACACAGAGCGCGGACTGGTTCTTGCGACCGGCACCTAAGCGTAGGAGGACTCGGCGGCATTGGGGCCCTTATGGTATGGCCGGTCGAGCTTGCTGTGCAGGAGCGCGACGACCTTGTGCGAGATGCGCGGCTCGAGGACATCGTTCTGTGACCTGTCATGACGCGGGAAGAGGGCAGACGGCGGAAGCGTGGGGACGCGGTGTGTGATGGCGGGGACAACACACCGATAGGTCAGGCGAGGCGGGTGACACAGCAACTAGTGGCGAGTGAGTGGGTAAGCGAGCAAGAGGCTAGAGCAGCGGCGACGAGGTTGACGGCGACGACCAGGGCGATGAGGACGATTCGGATGAGGGCGACGAGGCAGGCGATGTGCGCGCACCGACGTCATCGCTGAGCGCACGTGGCGGCGTCTCCTGCAACGGCCGTGGCTTGTCCTCCTTTCTCTCGCCCAACGGCCGTACGTCGACTCCTTTATCCTCTACTGCAACCCCGCTTGGTCTTCCCGTCCTAATGTCCAGCCCTCGTACAGCGCGTAACCTCCTCAGTATGCAAGCTCAAGGTCCGCAGGTATCCCAAGTGCTCAGACTCGCATGCGATAGATCTAATGGAAGTGCTCGCCCCCAGCACCGGTGATTCTCCGTCCTTCGTCCTCTGTCCTTTGACTGTACTGCGACATCAGAGCGCGCTCAGTTCTCCCTCTCCCGTTCAAGTGCTCCATGAGGCTCACACTACTCGTCACCCCTCGATCATCCGTGGCCCTCCTGAATGACTTCGCTCACGATGGCAACCCCACTCCCTGGCCCCACATGCCGCTCGGCCCACCCCTCGCTGCCTGTTCAGTTCCACGGTCCCTACCGATGAGTCTTGCTTTCGCGGTGGTTCAGTTTCTGCCTCGTCACAGATCTAGGGTTACTAGCGTAGAGCGCGCCAGCCAAGCACCTGGTTATCCGTGCAGGTCGACATCGTGCATAATCTCTCCGGACGGACACTTCCGCAACGAGTCTTCCTACGGACGAAGTGTGCAGCGCAGTGCGCGAGCACGGTCCTCGGAACTGAAGTGCATGTTCTCCATTGTCATCCCGTCCCACACTCATCGCCCGGCCTCCGATCCTCCGCGGGCGCATGGGTACGACTTCCACTTGCGGATGAGGAATCCATGGCACTAGAGACTCTCCACGGCGGGTTGCGATCGTCCCACTTCTCAGTGCTCCTCCTGCCCGCTGACTCTGTTCCTTCCTGCTCTACATCCGATTCCGCTCTGCCTGCGTCTCCTTCCAGCTCACGGCGTCTACGGCACCGTCGGTCCTCCCGCTCATCTGCACGTTTCAACGAGCAAGCCAGGCGAAGGATCTGGAATTGAGCGGGCTACAGCAGCCTCAGCCAGTAACCGAATGTCGCGCTGGTCTCTCGGATAATGGTAGTGCTTTGCGTGTATGTTACTCTCCTCCAGGACCGCCTCGTCTCCCTCCTCGCGCTGCCTCCTTCCGTCCGGATTCCGCTGGCCGTTATGATGGTTAGACGCAGCTCCAGGACGCACGAGGTTCCGGGGACCTCCAAAGGTCCGGCTCTCGCGATCGGTGCCGGTGCCGGAGTCGGAGTCGGCGACGAGCCAGGGCTGGGACGATGCCGACAAGCGGCGGACGACGGCGGAATCGACGGGCCAGATACGCGCTGTGCGTATTTGCGGGAAGTAACTGGTGCTGGGCGACTGCGCTCGCTCGCGTCGCGCCTGCTCGGACTCCACTCAGCGAAGATTCTCTTCGACTCCTAACCCTCTGATGGGAGCGTGAGGACCTTGAGGTTCAGGGTTGGCCCGGTTGGGCTTGGACATGTCCACCGTCCCCTTCGACGGACCGAGGACTCTTTCAGAGACTCCGGCATCACACAGCTCGAGGACGATCGTCTTCAGGCCTCATCCATCATCCTAGTTTGTTCCCCCTCAGACTGGGATGGCCGGACTAGTCTCCTTGACCCAAATATCGGTGCGCGAGGACCGGAACGTCTCTCGCGGCGAGCGTGGGCGAGAGGATGAGCAAGTTCAGGTGGGCTTCTTCGCGCCCGGGCTCGGTGTGCGTCCGCAAAGACGCTCGAACGCAGGAATATGTCGGCGCACATTTGCAGCAGGGTAGCCCGCCGACAGCACTTACATGGGCATCGCACCTCTCAGCGCGTTCATCGACGAAGTCAAGAGCAACGACGGGTTCGGGTCTTGCGGGCGAGCTTGGACGTTTAACGACGTCCTGTACGTCCTCATAGCTTGACTGGAATGGCAGGAGTATGGTGGAACGCAGGGCTCGTTGTGGACTCGGAGAGCACAGCTCATAGCGGTTCACGTGAGGTGGGCTTGTACCGTGTTGGAGCAACAGTACCTGTGCGACAGATACGAGGATGGCGACATCCAGTCTAGTCTTCCTACCGCACGACACACATCCGCTCGCTCAGCACGCATCCACGCCGTCTGCTATCCGGATCAGACCCCCGCCGAATCTGTCCTGCTAACGTGAATACATCCAGGTGCCAACCCGACGGGCACAAGTAAATTGACGCGACCTGACGCGACGTGACGCGCCCTGACTCACCTTGACGCGACAGACGCCCGCGCTTGCCGCGCTGTGTGACGCGACCTGGACGCGACTTGAGCGCGACTTGACATAGAGAAGCCGGTTTGAGACGACGTTTGGGAAACGCCTGCTGCAATCTGAAGTGTCCTAGATCATCTATTGTAGGACGAGCATTAATGGAGCCTGGATGCGTCAGACACAAGCTTAGGTGAATGCATTGAAATAAATAATATCAAGTACTTACTCATTCAGAACGGCTCGGACAGGGGTAATCTCATGGCGATAGAACGGGTTTCCTGAGTCGGTCTTCAAGGGGTGCAACGGATCGCAATACATGCCAGCCAGTGTGGGAGGTAGCGGCAGATGTGAGTGAGAGCAAGTGTTCGCTCATGTTTGATCTTCGCCATTTGGACCTGTCACGTTCCAGTCGTCGGGGTGTGTGTATGACACAAGTACGATGAAGTTGACGGTGGTTTACGAGGTGAGTCTGTCGGTCGTGAGAGCATTGAAAGCTTGCACATTGACGCACCATGCCGCGACATTGACGCACCGTGCAGCGACGTGAGCGCGACGTGCCGCGACCTTGACGCACCGTGACGCGACCGTGCCGCGACCTTGACGCGCCGTACCGCGACCTTGACGCGACGTGACGCGAACTGACGCGGCGCGTCACGTCGCGGCAGGTCGCGTCAGGTCGCGTCAAATTCTGTTTGCCCCAACCCGACGGCGGAGGCCAACGTGAAGCGGCGCATTCTAGCACTCCGGTCTCCCGAGCATCGTCGCAAACACAAGTACAGGCGACGAGAAGGTTCGTGAGCCACAAGGGCTGACACGTATGTCTTGTAGGCTGTCGCTCAGCGAAGTGCTGAAGCAGTAAGCAGCGAGCCCCGCACGCGGCACTCGTTCGCTCTGCATCTGCTGTTCGAGCATACCGCGCTGCTATTGCGGTTCCGGCAGTCGACTGTGTCTTTCTCCTACAAGTGCGTCTTCCGTCTTCTATTCTATTGCCTGTTGAATGTTCTGATGTGCATAGTCTGATCCTAGCTCGCTCAGGACGCGCACGATGCCCCTCAGATGTTTTCGCGCATCGTCCTTCCCACCTCCGAGCCTCGGACTTTCTGGAGAGCCGCATGTGCCCCACGCTGGTCGTGTCTGGCCCAGCGACCTCGTCCGAGCAATGCTGTGGTCCATTCTGGACTTTCCAAGGGCGTTCGTCTCGCTTTGTATACAGCGTTTCTCAATGTTCGTATTCTTCTCCCTCATCATCGCTGACGGAAGTGTAATCGTTGCAGTGTCATGATAGCCGTGGGCTCGTCTCTCGTGAGCCGTGGAGACATGCGCCTGTGCGGCTCAGTCACAGGAGTGTCCCCACGGGTGCGGAGACCGCTGGGGCTGTATCCGTATGATGAATACGGGAATAAGTTGATTTGAGGGACTCAAGTCTCAGATACAGCCAAGTCGGCCCTGTCCGATGCGCATTCATTCGAGTACATACGGTACCATATACTTGGGCTCCGGCAGATACTTACTCGCCGGAACTGCTACGTTGGGGAGGAGGACCTTTCGAAGGCAGAATGAATGTCTCGTCGGCATTCCAAGTGCCTACTGTGTGGATATGTGCGCGCACTACATTGCAAATGAGAGAGTGTTCCGTTGTGACCAGATGCAAAGCCACATTGACGCACCGATAAATACCGGCGCCAGAGGATGGAATAGAGCGTGCACTTGGCGTCCAGTTCCACTTGCGGGCGTTATGCGGAAACCGTGTATAGCACGCACTGCCGGCTCAGGCGTTCGACGTTCATATCTCGCGCCCTCGCCCCTTCCTCCCTCCCACCATGTCGACTCTTCCATATCTACCGTACATCCCGCTTGAAGTCGCGGAAAACATCATCGATCAACTTGACGAGGACGTTCGGTCGCTCCGCAGCTGCGCCTTGACCTGTCGCGGATGGAATCGCCCCGCTCGGTATCACCTCGTGGCATCGATACTTGTACAGTCAAGAGAAGACCTCTACTCCATCTACGACTACTTCGCCTCTAACCCCCGCATGGCGAGCTTTGTTCGAAGCCTCTCGATGTCACCCGTATCAGGAGACAAAAAGCCTGGATGCCTCCTCGAGGTCATCCCAGTAGACCTGTTGAAGCTGCTACCAGGTCTACGGAGGTACTGCATCGTCGGCCTGAGGTTCTATTACTCCGACCGTATCGCTCTCCATGCTACCACGTTCATTCATATCAAAACATACCTCCATGTGGAAGAGCTGTACTTGCAGGCTCTGAGGTTTCGCACGGGTGCGGAGCTCGCGAGGGTCTTGATCGCATTGCCGCGATTGCAGCGTCTCGAATACAGGAGTGTGAATGTGGACATCACGACTGCTGACACCTCGCGGTTCCGCGACAAGTGCAACATGCTGTCGGAAGTGACGGTATGTACGTGACAAGCTGTTGCAGCGGCACGCTGACATGTCTTGCCCAGTCGCACCCATGGTCGGATTCGGACACCGGTCATATCGTCCCTCTTATCATTCAGATGTCCCTCTCCACGTTGCGCGTACTGCGGTGCGATTTGAACGCTCTGAAAGGTATGTTCGTGACAAAATTCATACTACTCGTGGACCGCTGCCGACCCCTATGGCATTTACAGACCGTGTAGACTTGTCCGAGTTGAAACACCTCCAATCCCTGGACATCACCACCCACGATTCGATCGAACACTCATTCGACAAGATGTTCTTAGTGATAGCCACTGTGCCATCAAACCAACTCCGCAGCTTGACTATCAGCTTCTCGAGCACCTGGACCTGGCGGAACTTCATATATGTCGGGCATCCGCTAGACGATGCTATCCTTGCGCTTGATACGAGCGTGGTGGTGTCAATAGCGCAGCAAAAGCACAACAGACGCGCATTTTGGTCGAAGATTTTTCAAAGATACTTGCCCCGTCTCTACGAGGCTAAATTGCTTCAGGTCCAGTGCTCGGCCGGTGCGTACAACATGTGCACACCGTCTCTTAAGGCTTCTGAATTAACATCATTATTTTACAGGATACCCAGATGGAGAGTTGCATCTGGGCCACGCCACGAGGGTGGACGCCATGGTCGCCTCTCCGGACGGTCGATATATTGCCACAGGAGCGGATGATGGCACCGTCATTGTGTGGAGCGGGACGACAGCTCCAGAGAGGACTCTCGTGGAGACGCAGTGCCCCGAAGCATCTGAACCCGTCCTCTCTCTACATTTCTCGGACAACAGCGAGCTCTTGGCGGACATAAGGGACTCCAAACTCCTAATCTGGCGCGTCGTTGACTGTGTCGAAGTCACCTCTATAGAAGCAAATGGGCAATGGTGCTCCTGTGCATGGATCAGGCAGAGTCTCGACGGGCTCACTCTCTCGGTCGTGGATACATTCCTAGGGGTCACATATACGGTGCATGTACTCCCCTCAGGAAAGGTTACCATCAGTAACTCTGTTCCCTTATGGCCCGACCACATCCCTGAACTACACGATGAAATCTTCGAAGGTTACAGTGGCCTCCGTATCACAAAGTCGTCCAGCGGCTTATGGGTCGCGCAATGGAACACGGCTGCGCCTGGATGCCACGTCTGGCTAATGGCCGACTCTACCCCCGCACACGGAACATATCACTTGAACTTTGGGCACCCTCACTCATCCGCAACTTGCGCGAGCTTCATAGGCGATACCCAGCTCGTTGTAGGGTTTCGAGATGGCAGTATCCGGTGGTGGGACATCTCCTCGCCCCCGTTAACCACAACAGAGCCGTGCGGCGTCCTCTCGCTCTTCCCCGTAGGGGCCGTGATCGGCCTGTCCATGTCTCGTCTAAATTCCTTTTGTGTCGCATGGGCTTCCGAAGACAATGCTGAGGGTGTAGTGGTTGTACGCCGCACGAAGACTCGCACAGCGCAGGGTCGCTTCGCTGACGGCTTCTCGCTTCATGTCGTCCTCGATCGCCGTACGAAGGTCACCGCTGTATGCATCTCTCCGTGCGAGCGATATGTCGCCACCGCCCCCTTGGATTGCACCATCCGATTGTGGAGCACTAGGGACGGAGAGCATTTGTGGACCTTCGGGGACGACTACAGTTGGGCGACGCACCTCCTCTTCTCGCTCGACGGGAGATTTCTGGCATCCGGAGACAAGGAAGGAAGAGTCCGTATACGCCTGCTGGCCATGTTCGTGAGGGATGTGCCACTGGTTTCCTCTGACGACACTTAGTGATCGAACGCGCGACTAGCTTTGGACATTTCAGATGCGAAACCATCTTCTGTTTTCTCTATGTACCATTCGCTCGACGCACTCACGGTGACGAGGAATGGAACCCGGACACTTTTACACACTTATGACAAGTCGGATCGCTATTCATCAGTGCCCACTTCGCATTTCCGCCCCTTTGTATAATACAGCTTCACCGATGTCCCTCAAGGCGTGGTCTGAGTCGAGAACAATATATATCCATTTACGCGCTACGTAAGCATACTACGCCCTCGTCCTCATCCTCCAGCCCAGACAGCACACCGTTCTATCCCAGCTCAGCACTCCTCCAGAACCATGTCCAACTACAGAGACGTACACCGCCCGCCGAGGAGCGCGGTGCTACCCGCCCTGTCCGACAAGAGAACCTGAGAAAACCCGCAAGCGACGAGGAGCCTTCCGGTGGACAAACGCACGGACATGCGGCCTAGAGAGTTAAGGCTCAACCTCTACGCACGCCCGGGTTTCGCATCCCGCGCAGCAAATCCAAGGGCCGGTGCCGGTGCATCAGGTAGGGAGGCGCGACCACGCGCGGCGGAAGCTCAAGGTCTACCGCAGGCTGCGGGTCATGAACGAGCCTGAGACCACGGGGTTTGGAAGAGTGGCATCGGGCAGAGGAAGAGGGTCGTCCGACTGCGGCCCCGGTGCACGGACGATGTGACGGCAGGTAGGAGTACAGCTTGAGCCTGCCCAGCAGTCAGTCAACGGAGGACGGCAGGCTCCTATTCGACCCGACCGGTTGCAACGGTATCTCCTATGAGCCGACGGAGCAACTCCGGGAACGCGCATATCCTCCCGCTGGCGCGCCGTCCGGTAGCCTCTCCGAGGCGAGGTCCTATCCATTACAACCAGCTCGGACGGACGACTGTTTGTGAGGCCACGCCGTATCCGAAGATCGCGAGGACATCGCTAGGGCTGCGCACAATGCCCCTGGTGTAGGCAGGTAAGCTCTCCTTTGCTTCCTCGATCGCCCAGATCGTCGCGGGTGCAAATGTTGGCGGGCTCGATGGACCACCAACCAAAGGCACACGCGCGGGGGTCCTGGGCGCATTGACGACTCATCGACAGCGGCCCGGGACGAGTAGATCATGCAGATGCAGGGTTGGGAGGAACGGACGATGCAGCTAGGGCCGATATCGAACAATCTCGAGGGAAACGAACCCTCGGCAGGCTGAGGAGGGCGACACGCCGGACTGCACTGAGCTCGTCGTACGCAGCAGCGCAAGCAGCGCATCCGGGTCCGTTGTTCGCCCTCATCGGGGTTGTGTGCGATCCTGCGCGCCCGGAACGTGCGTGAAAATACTCGGGGACGACGTACCTCTGAGGCCATGGAACGTGGCGCGTCTACCCAGTCCCACATGTGCGTGCTCTCCTTCCAGCATCTTGGCGGGCGCGGTCAAGCCACCGAAGCAAGAGGAGTTGGCGGAATCGACGAAGCGGCGTTAGTTTGCGTGAAATTGACCACGGCGAGGTACTGCACAAGCACAGGTGAGTTCTCGTGCGCAAGAGTAACAGCAAGACGTGCAAGAAGACTCACATCGGCCTTGTCATTGCGGTGCTGAAGGTGAATCGCGTGCTCCTAGAGGTCGATGCTGATGCCAATGGGGACGAGGAAGAGGACGGGATCCCGATTCCAGATGATCGTGATCTCGGGCTGGAGGCCGTGTTAGCAAACGCGGATGAGAGGAAAGGAATATATGTATCGCGCGTGTCTGGGAGTCTCTCAACCGTGCTTGTGACACTGACGTGCCGTTGGAGAGTAAAAGAGGTCTCCAGCGACGGTAGCGTACACAATTGGTTGGCGGGCGACTGAGACGCAGATACGTCCCTCGTACGGTGCACACAGACAAGATGATGTTACTCACCATCGACGCTGCACGTCGGCTGCAAGTACATCCTTCAGCAGCACAGACTTAAGCTCGCCGCGGTCCTGTTACTGACGCGCGAGGTTCTTGAATAAGGAGTGACTGATGTTCGCATGGGGCAGGGCCTTGACGTAGGGCTCCATCGCGGCATTGGGACCGTTCACGTACGTCTGCTAGTGCCAGAAAAGTACCGCTCGAGGACCTGTCGCGCGAATGCTGTTGGCTTGATGCCAAAAAAGAGGGCGGGAGGGACGCACATCATTCCATAGTCGGCTCGAGCTTCGAGACACTTGTGGCCAGCGAGAAGAATGCGGCGAGCGCAGCACGCACAGCGGAGCGAGCAAAACAGAATGCACAGTAGTAATGTAGTAAGTGAGCTAGTGAGCGAGATAAATGATGGCGACGGCGACTGCGACAAGGAGGAGGAGGAGGAGGCGGAGGAGGAGGAGGAGGAGTATAGTACGAGCGGTCGATGATCACACGTGGTGGCGTCTCCTGCAGCCGCCTTGTCTTCTTCCCGCTCGACGACGACCAGCGATGGTAGCCAGCATGCAGGTATACGGGCACACAAAGTACTTTGGAGGCCGCTACAAAGGCGGAGGTGAGTGCAGCAAACCGTTGAGCTCACTAGCTACTCACATACGGGCGACGAACGACACGCCTTCCACGTCCAAGTCACGGTCAGCAGAACACCGACTCAGCAATCTCGACTCCGTCAGCCTTCGACGCGCCTCCTTGACACGTCTCTCTCGTCTGGCGTGTGCCCTACCCATGTTCCCTACGCGGGGCCAGACGTGTCGTCCCGACAATATCAGTACCACCGTCCGCAGGTCCCCGGTCTGGTTTTCGTTCTCTTCGCTGTTGAAAACTTGGAAGCTGCACTCTAGGGACTTCACGACGATCTGCCTGTACGCTCTTTTATTCTCTTCAGGATATAACAGGCGCAATCTCACTGCGCTACCTGACTTGCGGTGCACTTGACCTCGCGTAGACCCCTCCACGACGCAAGCACCCGGGCGGGAGGTATCTCATGGATCTCAATACCAGGCGAGACAAGTCGTGCTGCGTCGTCGATACCAGCGCCGTCATGTTCCTGGACACCGCAGGCTCTGTCGGTAACGCGACAGACAGCTTCGCCACTCGCTGCTCTTGACATGTTGTTCTGCCATGAGATGATCTGGACTCGTCCTCGTTGCAATGCCGAGTTCGCGTCCGCTGGAGTAGGGACAATTTCTACCGCGCCTTCGTGGCGCTCGGACTCTCCCCTGTCTTTCACTACGCTTTCGTCTTGGTCTTCCAGTTCTACGCAGGCAAGCCTGTTCCGTCAATGCTACTTCTCCTCCGTATCCAGACTCTGCACGCATGTCAAGTCTATGTTCGCAGCTATCATACGCGCCTTCGTAGCAAAGCCGAGTCCCGGTAAGCCTTCGTTCTCTGATATTCATGCACGACTGAACGCCGAACCGTATAATGGCAGTACCCGCATCCTGCTCAAGGGCTCTTCAAGGTCCGCAACTTTCGTTCATCCATCCTTGTCCCGTCCGAACGCTTCTCTGTGACGGCTAGCGGACCTGCCCAGTAGGCCTCTATCAGCTAACCCACGACGATGGACCCGAGCTTGCAGTCGCTCGACCCTCCCGTCGCTGCCTACCCAGGGGTTCGACCACCAGCGGCGCGTCTCACTTTGCAGAGGCTCCGCTTGCTGCGCCGTCACGAAGTCCGACTGCCTAGATCCAGTGCGCCAGCGGAGGACCGGGATAGCGGTGCAGGTCGACATCAGGCCTGTCACCATGAAGGCTGGACTTGAACGCCTTCTGCTCCCTCCGAGGCGGACGGCGAGAGCCCGAGCAGCTCTCTGTACTCTGACGGTCCGAACGTCTCCGACCATCTATCCTTGGTCCTTCCGAACGCTTCTCGTTCGCGGCCCACAGACCTTCGAGAGCTATTCCCCGAGGACATACACCCCGCGTCTCGCCCGAGGCTGCATGCCTGGGAACCGCCGCTTTGACCCCCAGCGACGAGTCTGCTTTCGCGGAGGCTTCGACTTCCGCGTCGTCGCAGAGCTCGACAGCCCGCGACTAGCGCTCCAGATAAGGACTGGTACGCTTCGACTTCGGGCTTGTCACCGCGATGGCTCGATTGACAAGGTCTTTTGCTCCGGCCTCGGCGGACTACCCACAGTTGCGCATCCTGCGGTGCCTCGGATCTCGAGTCGTGCGAAGTGCCCGGGACTTGGGTAGTGCGGCGGGCCATGAAGCTTGGAATTGACGAGCAGGCCACCAGCACGTCCTCCCTGCTGTTCCTTCTTCGACGTACAAGCATGTGCGGTGGCTGGAGTGTCCAGCGCCCCACGCAACCCTCGGTCCGTCGACTTGCTTGGCGTCGGCCTGTACTCAGTCATCGGCTTGACGATCCTACGTGGCCCGCTCTTCCTGCCCACATCATGCCGTCCTGAATCGTCTCTCGAACGCCCCAGATCCTCCCGATTTACTGCTGCCTGTGGGGAAAGGCTATCCTCTATGGATCACGAGTCCGCAAAACGCACGAGGATTTGAACGGGAGGGAAATACATTATACGGAAGGAACCTTGGTCACTTGGAGGGACGTCGAGTGGGATGCATGGGAGGAGTGACCATGGACCGGTGAAGCGGCGGCCGCGGTCGTCGAGGCTCCTCGTGCGCCTCCTTCTTTCGCTGGATCCGGATTCCTGGCTCTCGAGGCTCACCAACACGTCTCGAGGTTCCGTATCCGTATCGGTCCCGGACGCCACTGCATGCCGAAACCTCTGGCCAGTGAACGGACATTTCGTACGTGCGCATCACTCACCTCTCAGACGTGGTGCTCGTTCGTGATAATCCGCCGGCGGAATGTTTTTTCTCCAGTCTGCGTCTTTCCTGCCCCTGCCCTTGCACTTTCCCCTGCCCTGCCCTGCGCTGGCGATCACTATGTCGAGACTCCCGACTCACGGGATCCTCGACAGCCTCGGACGAAGACTTTGTACGTGGCAATCGCTACTTGCATTGACGGCTTATACCCTGAGCGTCATGGTCTATGGTGTATTCGGCGGAGCTCGCTGGGCCTGACTTCGTCGCTCACGTTGAGGTCCTGCTTGGCTGGCCTGTCTGTGATTGCGGTTGCCATTGAGGATGCAGAGGTGTGGTGAGAACGACGCGAGGTTTGGAGTTCGCAGAATGAACACTCCGGACTTATTCGCACCCTGGTCCCTCCGGTGCTGGTGAATATCATATCGAGATGCAGAAGGCACGAGATTCTGGCGTTCTTGCAAAGCTTAGGGCGAGGATTTTGTGGGCATGCCCGGGGCAGGGCTACTTACGTCGTCTATGTACCCTCAGTGCTATGTGGCGGCATCAATAGAAACGCCTCGTGCTGGCTAGTCGCACATTCGTCAGAGGTCGCTCTCGGCTGGTCTGCTCATCGGACGGGGAGCGGGGGTTGCAATCGGAATCAGACTCTGCGGAGTCCGTACTCGGTTCTGGCTGCGTGCAGCGGTGTATGATAGACGGAGCTTGGAAACGAAGCTACATACTGTACATGCGGGGTCGGTATTGGGAGAGAGTACCGCAAGGTCGAGCCGTGGGGAAAGATGCGGGAGGGACAGCGATATGCATGTGAAGTTTGATGAGAGCACCGATGCGATACTTTATACTCGTGGGGAGAGGAGATAAGGTTCATAGAAAGAATCGCGAACGAGGTGGAGAGTGGTTCGAACGGTGGAAGGGAAGCATGAGTGTGAGAAGGGTACGAGGAAGAGACGGGACGAGAAGCACGTAAGTAGTCTCCTGAGGCGTCGACGAGACTTGTACGTCAACAGAAGCATCGTGATTAGGTTGAATGATGACTTAATGCGCGGCGGACGAGTGATTTTTTTGGGACTGCTGATTTTGGAAGCGATATGCTAGCCTTCGTACCTGGAGTTGACCTGGAGGAGATGTACAGGGTCCGGGTCAGGACGATGTACGCTGGACGAGATAGTCCTGCTCGCGATGGAATCCCGAGACGTGCCGCGGCTAGAGGTACAGAGACTGAACAGATGAATAGATGACATGCGAGGACGCGGATGAGAAAGAGGATCAGGTGGGAGAGTGAGACGCGGAATTGAGTAAGAGCGCTGTGGGATGAGGACTCGTCGAGGAGTAGGATCCGAGGAATGATGCGAGACGCGAAGAGGACGTGAACCCGGGAGGCATCGGAGGAGACGGAACAGTATCGGAGAGCATGGAGGTCGATGGCTGAACGGACTCGAAGGGTGGTCACCGTCGCGGAGGGAGAGAGGGAATAATGTGCGAGTCTTCTGTGATAAAGTATGTCTGAATTCGGGGGAGGACGACGGACATCCTCGGAAGAAGAGAGAACGCGGGGGTTGGGACGGTGCATAGTTCCGTTAAAGCAATCGCAACATACATTTGCTCGAGGAAGACGCCACCCGCCTGCTCGCAGCGGTCATACTATACGCACAAATTGATGCGGTCAGCTTGCGACACCAACTCTGAGTGATATGCTCTTACCAGGTACCCGCTGACGACGAGTCGAGTCTCAGCCACGCGCAACGATATCTCGCATCTGACGGATGCAGACGTATCCGTCTTCGGAAGCGGAGCAGAGTGTTTTTCCGTCCCTGGAGAACATGATGTGACTCACTTCCACGGAGTGCTCTGTGAATATTCCGAGGCAGGTACCGTCCCGAGCTCTCCAGACCCGTACAGTTACCGGACGCGACGACGCTATCGCAACGTACTCCCCGTCAGGAGAGATCGCCACAACGCTTACATGTCTCGCATGTGCTTCGAGTGAGAGGACGTGTCCGCCCGTGGTAGTATCCCAAACAGAGACGATTGCTGGGTGAGAGGGGGAGGAGGTATAGTACGAGCGCACATAGGTTAGCACTTTTGTACCATTCGGGAAGAACATTGTTAGGATCCGTCCCTTGGGGTCCAGCGTCCCGAGGCAGGCAAGGACTTCCACGTGTTTCACATCCATGATACGAATGCGCCCATCTTTAGAGACGGTCACGAGGATGTTGGAGTTCGCGGGACTGAACATGGCGTGTATGATGTCGTCCGATAAGGTCAAAGCAGGACGCTGCGTCGAGGAGGACTTCACCTCCCATAATTTATAAGGACAGTGTTCAGTTTCTCCGACGAGCAAGTGAGGTTGGGACAGCAGTCGGACGCCATCATCGGAGAAGTGGACATATGGCGTGGAGACAACGTCCACTCCATCACCCGGTCTGTCATGCTGCCAAGGTCTTGCACATGGAGGTCCGCCTGCTCCCGCTGCCAGAGTTGTGTATCCACTATCCCGATATGCACATCCGGACTCGCCAGGGCAAGAAGACCTCCCAGTCCGTTGAGGGACCATTGACAGCAGTCAGGGAAGTGACGCTGACTGGTGTAATTATCCTGGCCGGCTATGGTCCTGTTAGCAACGAGGATCCCAGTAGGGACATCATACACAAGCAACGTTCCTACTCTCCTCAACCTCCAGTCAAAGCAATACATGCCGAGATTTTTGCTGTCTGGAGAGAACGCGAGGGATCCTTCGATCTCCTGGCCTGGCAAAGTCCTCTTCAGTATCTCGTCAGGGATAGAAAGTGTGTCGCCTAGTATTGCCGCTCGCGGATTCAGTTCGTGCACAGCAAACCCATCCTTGGTGCTCCATAGTATGATGGTCTGGTCCACGGAGAAGCTCGCAACCCAGAGTCCATCTGGAGAGATGGTCACGTACTGGATGCGGCCCTCATGACCCGGGCGACCATTTGAAACTTCGTTGCCTAGATAAGTACCGCCAAATCAGCCCATCTTTGCGAATGACAACTTCCCCACAACCGTAGACCTATACGTGGACGACGTACCAGGAGGTGAAATCAGAGTGTTAGGACAGCCTTGAAATAACCGCGAGAACGAAGAACGAAGGAGTTGATCCAACTTGGCCAACCTGTTCGGGGACTAGTGGGAAGGACGAACGTCACGGCGCTGAGCGAGAACGCTGTGACCATGGTTTGGAGGACAGTGATCTGCTCGATGACGTCTCGCTGCTGCATTTGGGCAGCAAGTGATTCACAGTATGTATCGCTGCCCGACAGTACCAGCCGGATGTCCTTCAGCATGCGAATATCGATACGCCGAAGAACTTGGTTTAGGATGCCGATGCTCGCGGTAAAGTAGCTCCACCCGATGCGTTCGGGTTGCAGCACCACGGATTTTAGCCGGGGGAGCGAGGGCAAGTGGAACTGTTCAGGTGAAACGCCCCTGTCTGTGAAATACTTATACCCTCAGCAATTTCGACCATCTCGTGAATCAACGCCCACTCACTGAAGACATGCGACTGTCCAATGACTCGGAGTACAAGTTTCTCTACAGTATGGCTCGCCAACTGCAGCACTGGCAGAATATCGTCTGGATGTGTCCCCACCGTGAGCTAACGGAAGGTCCTTGATTAACACGAGTCAACGGTACTGTAGGTGAGACCACAAACCACCACTGTGCGTATCGGTACATGCCTCCTCAGAAACACAGAGCCGGGTCTGACTCCGGCGTAATTTTCGAACGAGAGGTTACTACACTCTAGGCGACTGAGATTGGGCAACGCAGCCAGTAGTTGCATCAGCCCCTCGTAGCTCGATAACTTGAGATTGAATAGACACAACTCCTGGATGCTTGGATGTATTCGGAGGGCAGTGAGGTATGCAGGATGAAAGGAGACGTGCCGTGCGTTCCAACCTGAGAGGTTAGACAACTGAATAATCAATCTCCGAAGATTGAGTAAATCAGCTATCCGCGGGGTATGGACGATTCCCGCTCCCGTACTCTCCGATGTGACGCAGTAAACGTCCGTTGCAAGGGAACGAACGCATAGCGCCAGTGAAGGGTAACGATGGAAGAGGTCGTAGACCCCATTCAGTGTGTCGCTATCGCCGATTCGGATTGCACGGAGAAGATGTAGACGGCTCCGGGTACGCCATGCTCTACACGTCAACGCGCAGCTGCGAAGAGAAAAGACGTTGTCGCAGAGCTCGTCAATAAATTGCTCTTCGAGCTCCGGCGGGAATGACTTGGAGAACGGCGTGAGGACATGAGACATTCTGAGAGGGAGAGGGGGTACGACCAGCAGAGGGAGAGAGGAGATCGGTGAGGAGGGACGAGAACAGCGCGCCGTTATCGATGGAGGAGCCGTATACACTCGGCGTCAAGTCCGGGACTCCCACCGAGCACCCACAAACCCCGCCGGCAGTCGCTCTCACACACGGCATAGCGCGCAATGGGTCGGCGACATTACAGGAACGGCCCCCGCAATGTGTACCGCCATGTCGCGCCCGACAACATCCGAGAGCAGGACGACTCGGAGCGAGCAAAATCAGGAGGTCACGCGCGCGAGCTGTTCTCCTCTCCGTTCGGGATTCCTGCGGCGGTGTGTGTGCAGATAAATCACGGGCGCGTTCGGTCTAGTAAGTTGTTCGAGTCGCGCGCGAGCCGATCTAAAGTGTCACAAGGACAGAAGTGTTGAGCACGTACCGCCCAGGGAGAACGTAGTGCAGCCGCGTCTACGTCGCTCATTCGGTAGCACGCGGGCTACGGTGTTGGTCCGCCGGAAAGCGCGAGTGCCGCCAGCCCGCATCCGAGAGATCAAGGCGGCTTGAGAACAGCGGAGTGTCGCAGTCGCAGCCGTTGGTCGTAAGTCGGGAATTTCATTGCAATTGAGCGGGGGAACTGAAGCTGACGGGAAGTGTTCGTGGGCCCAGTGAGGTGCTGACTTGTACCGATGGTCGCCGCTGAAGAAATACTGGGAGGGGAGTCTAGCTATTGCCCAGATTCGCGAAGCGATCGTATGCTGCGATAGAGGCGGCCGAGCTTGGGTCCCCAGATGCTGGAGAGCATGGCGGCGGGATGGCTAGTTCTCGTCGGGGTGGCAAGTCACTCGCTGCTATCGGCTTGATATCAGCACCACAGTTGCACAGGAAAGAATCACTTATAATCTCACTCACGGCCGTTGTAGGCTCCGACTTCGAAGCTGGTGCGTGACGTCTCTCCCGTCAGTACAGACTACCCATCTAAACATCACCCTGCTGAGTTGACAGGTCAGAGACGCGCCATGCGTTGGCTCTTCAAATCTCTTGCGTCCGAGCCGACTCGATAACCACACGCTTAAGTAATTGGGCCGTCGTCCGCAGTGGCTACGCAGCCATAGGTAGCCACAAGAGGGTCTTCACTAGTTTACGGAAGCTTCTTAAGCCTTATGGTCCGCTAGAACGATACTGGCGTGAGTGACTGCCCGCGCCGGGCTCAGAGTCAGACACGAACTCACCTCCGTGTTCGATCGTGCATTGCATTATGACGGTTATTTCCATCCGATTGAATCGATGTGCGTATTGACGGTGCTTACAAGGTGCAGCATAATTCTCTTACTTATTCGCGAGCAGAGCAAGTATGATACGACAGTAAGCAAGTGTCGGTAGAGACTGGAGTTCAAAGTTCGAAAGAGAAGCGCCAATGGTATGATGAGCCACGTGGAGGTGTAGTGCCTGCAAGCGCCGCTGCCTTGAAGTTCAACCTCGACCTCGACCTCCTCCTTGTCCTACAAGTTCCTAGCTGCGCCTGGTTTCTGCCTGGTCGCCATGCACGACTTACCCCGGCCTTATAAGTGACCTACGATGACCGCATTGCGAGGCGCGAGGCGCGACGGTCATCGTCACCTCCAGTATTGAGCAAGCTCGCTCTAGGAAGAGTGTATGTCCTCAATTTCCCTGTGTCGAGCGGGTGAACGCTGCACTGAATCACGCTGTCCTACCAGGACGCGATGCCTATGCGACTCTGGCCCAGAGTTCCTTGCTCAGCCGCTTCGCCTCTCAAACTGCCACGATGAAGCTCGACCGCTACTTGCTCGCTGGGCAGCCGAACCCCCTGCGAATGCGGGCACGGATGCGACCAGGATCTCTGCCTGGACACTTCTACATGATTCGGATTCTAGACGCGTTCTTGCACTCCGCTCAACGGCTCGCCGAACGGAGAAGGAATAGAGGGCGGAGCACACGGAGGTGTCGACGGGTAAGAGTAGATGTGAATTGAGGTGGAATGTCGGTCTGGGAAGTGGGTGGGGTGGAGCCTTCGATACACGTGAGTCTACGTCGTGCGTTTCCTTCCCTTCGAGATCCTTTCACATTCCACCCACCGTCGCGATGCTATGCCCTCGCAAGTTGCACCTCATATTCACTTGATACGTTGCACACGATCTGCTCGCCAGAATACATCATTCGTTCTCTGTAGGTGTATCGGCCTGGCCCGAAGCCCTAAGCCACCCTTTACGTCAGAAGAGCGGGATAGCAGCGCCGTCTGGCACTTGCAGCATCTCGGCCGACGTACGTGCCTATTTTCCCCCGCATTTCCTACCCTCCGTCGCCCCTGGAGGTCCGTCCGCTCTCCGTTCCGGGAGCTCGCTCGCCCTACCGCCTGTGTCAGGGCGGACCCTGACATGCGTGTTCATGCGTGTTCAGTGACATCGTCGGAAAGCAAGATATACGCCTGTCCGTCATTGCCAATCCGCCGTCGTACCCTACCTTTCCTCCGCCTACGAGACGGGCTGCATCCGCGTGTTCTAGGAACCCAGTGGACTGGGCTCAAGACTTGCGTCCTCAATGGTGCGTAACGCTCCCGCTGACGTCTTCATACATTGACGATGTATTCATCTGCTCTCAGACCGATTGTGTTCCCTGCGCGTCCGACTGCGGTTGCGAGAATCATGCCAGCCGCCCCGCAACAAGGGAATCAGTGAGTTCCTATCTGTCCCGTACCCTTCGTTCTGACCAACGCCTTGTTCTCGGAAGATCCAGTATCCTTGGGTCAGCCCGTGTCTGGGATACGAAAGGTCCTGATGATCGGACGGCCGCTCGGCGCTCGCGGCCTCGGAAGGTCGCTCGGCATGAGCGACAGCAATTCACTATTACTGCTCGACGCTGTCGTGCATGGGGTATGTCGCATTCCTGCCCGCGAGTGCTTACTGTCTGAGAGAAGTCCATATGTCACAGTGCGTCTTTGGAGCACGCTTCCGGCAACGAGGTAAGCGACCCGGACATCTCCGCGTCCCCGGCGAAAGCAGAAGCTGCCCCGCAGTGCGTCCGGCTCTACACAGCTCCTCGTCGTCTCGTAAGACTTCCTTCCATTGCCTCCGAGCACTCTTACGACGCAGCCTGACGATGTTGAGTACGTAGTCGCGTCGGCTATGCGTTCGCCCGGCGCCTCGCTCCCATGGTCGAGGTTCGACGCTTCTTGGCCCTCGCCGCGAGCTGCAACGCGAGAAATCCCGCTATGTAGATCTGTAGGCGATTTAAGGCCATAAGGAGCCCTCGGACGGTCTCGGTCTGCCGCAACCGGCGTGCAGACTGCCACACATGCAAGGCTTCAAACCGGGAGCCCGTGATGACGCTCTGCTCCTCCGGTATCTGTGCTCGACTATGTCCGACGTGAGGGCGGGTTAGAAAGGCCGACAGGTCTCCCTTTCCCGTACAGTCAACCGCCTCCGACCAAGCTGACGTCGATCGCATAGGCCATCAATCTGTGAAAGAACACGCCTGCATAGAAGGGGACGTGAGCACGGGCCGTCTCGAAAAGCAAGGCGGGTGTGTACCGCAAACCTGAACGCGTCTGGGACTCGAGGCTCGAGCTATCGACGACCTCCCGAACGTCATGGCCGCGGTATGATCCTCTGTTCTCCTCTAGAGATACATAGCATACACTGACAACGCGCAGCCTTGCCATCAGCAAGCTGGTCGCAGGCAGAACTCGATGTACATTTCGGACGGTCAGGCACAAGCACGATATGTGTGGGCGAGTCTCACCTTTCTGAGTACGCGACTACACTAGCTGACGTCTACGAACTACTCGCGACTGTGGAACTTGCAGCTGGTGTCGGAGCCCAGACCACGACCCTCAGCTCGTGAGGCTCCTGTCGCGCAGTCCCGTCGCGACGTCTATCTCGGCAAGGTCATAACTCGAAGACACTGGTGCGATCCTCATTTTGCACCCGTGCATCACTCGCCGCCTGCTTCCGGACGTCCTCCGCTTCCTGGCGTAACCTCGCGACCGCGCATGGAGGAGTTATATTCATCTTCATTTCGGAAGCCATGAAGAATGCGTTCTGCGCGCCACGTCCTACGACTGGTCCCTACAGAAGCACCGCGCAGCGAGTGCAACATTCGACCCGTCCGACGGCCATGCAACTCTCGGCCGCGATCAATACCGACGTCGGAGCTCCACGCAAGATACCAGGTTGAGGCGTCGTAGACATCCCAGTACGGCTCAGAGGCACGAAGCGCGAATTGCGAGCGAGCGAGCGCACCTGTCACTGCTGGTGAAACGGGCCGAATTCGTCGAACTCCGAACACAGTGCGTTTCATCCCTCCTCCATCTCATCCCTCACAACTCAAGCTGTCCGACTCCTACTCGTATCTACAGCTCGTGAGTCGTCTTCAGTACCGGGAAGTTCTCCATAGCGCCCTCCGTGCCCAGGTTCGCGACCTTGACGAGCAGTTATGTCCCCTTGGCGTTGCCGTAACCGGCCTGCAGGCCCAGAAGACACTGCCCCGTCGAGCCGTTGACGCGGTGTCGGCATATCCCTATTTTATTACCTCTTGCAACGGCTTTTGCAGGACTCGTACGTGTACACCTCCGAACTGCGTTATCGTGACATGTCTCTCACCATCCTGCTCGCTCATGCAGCTACTATCCGGTGCCCGTTCGTCTCGCATCCAGTTGAAGTGCGTCCAATTGTTGAGTTCTGCGCTCGCGCGAAACCTCTGCCAGCGAAATCTCACGACTTACCCTCGTGCGCTCGCTGGTAACCCTCATCCCATCGACCAGTGCTGGACCCATATCAAGCGACGCTGGAGCGCGTTTGCCATGCTATATTCAGCACCGGCAGGGCTGCGTTTAGCGAAAGGGTCGCTTCAGCGCCGGAATCAACTTGAAGCTCACTCTTGCAGCCCGTGTCGCTGGTGTACTGCGGTGCTCCCTCGAGTTCACAGCATTGCAGACCGCCCATAAGACCGCATATCCTAGGTGTGATTGGTGGCGGAGCGAAGCCGTACGCCGACGTCACTACCCCTTGCGGTCGGAGCTGGTCCGAGTCCTCTCGTCGACGCCCAGCAATCGATTTGACCCTCAGCTTCTGTATGCAGCGGAGTTCCCCCACTCGACACTTCGGGTTACATGGGAGTGTACGCATCAAGTTGCAGACGGTGGCGGTCGAATCGAGCTCATCTCTAATACAGCGACTCGGACGACTCTGTAACATCTGCACCGGCGGCTCCCAGCCACCTCGACTTCTGGCGCAAGTCTTCCCGTATTCACTCATGCGTGCGTGACATACCGACTTTCTCGTGTCCAAATGCTGAGTATGTGAACAGCAGTGATAGCGCCACAGACATGCCGGTACAGACAGGTGGACGTTGCAGCCCGGGAGTCAGTGGTCACGGTCGGCATGGCTGACGTCCGCAGACGGGCAACAGCAGCTCCGAGCGGGATATCAGACAGTAAATCGGTGTTCTTGACGAGCAGGGAGACCCCGAAGACCGGCTACATGATGTGGATCGGAGAGAGGTCAATGATTGCATTTTATTTCGGAGAGTACGGTTACTGACTTCGTCGTGATCTCGCAGGCCATCGCGACCCATACCGATGCTTGAGGTTCCGTTCTTGGGGAGTCGTTCGCCCGACGAAGTAGGGTGAGTCCTCATGTTCTGCATGGCGACCGACCGGGATGCTCTCCAAGACATGTGTACACCATGATGATGACCGTTATGCGGCGGACCCTCATGCGGTCTTGGGGCGTCATTGCTTTGACGACTGGGCTTTCGGACGCTCCGGGCAGCGGCGGGGCTCCGCAGACGACGCGTCAATCTCTTCTCATCAGGCAAGTGTGGGCAATCACTCGGTGGCGTCGCGCTCCACTCTGTGGCCATTCGACGTGGCGCAACATAGGTCAGTGCCCAGATGCGGCGTCGCTAAATCTTCTACTATCATACGGCGAGCCTGAGGAGGAGGAGGAGGAGGAGGAGAGAACCGTGTTCGGTTGGCGCAGCGACCAACAGTCAGTGAGACGGATATCAACAGTCCTCTTCATACCAAACGTCGTCGAGCTCTTGAACAATTGGGGCCTCTACGGCCCTCGGGGCGCGGGTGCGACTTCATCATGCTACGGATGCTTACGGGGCGCATTGGGGGCTGCATTCCGCTGGAATATTGTTGTGCTGCTGAATGCCTTGCGGCGAGACCGGGGAGGCGAGCCCTTCGGGCGGCGTGCGGGGGACACGATGAGCTTTCACGGACGTCCTGGCCGGGCTATATAATGAGTAGGGCTTCGGAGTATGAAGCGCATACACCTAATACTCGAACTCGCATCCCTCGTGCCCTTTCTCGAACGAATCTCACCTCGAACATAACATACCAAGCTCAAGATGTGCATTTGGCATTGGTCGGTGGCAACTAAATGTTTTCGAACTCTATGAATTGTGATATGCTAATGATGAGCCTCAGGACCAGAGTGTGTTCACCAAGTGCGTATCTCTTGGTCGTGCTGGGCTTAGGAACAGATACTCATGAGGTTTTCGCTGGTGTAGGTGCGGTCATCCGCTTTCTGCGCCCCAGAAAGGCAGTGTGAGCTTACATGAAGGACCGCATGTCCTGATGAATTTTCACGATGTACAATCATCACTCACTCCCTTCGAATCAGACGGACTGCAGAAACAGACGCTGCATCCGGAGCACCGAACACGACATGTATTGCAACGGCCTAACAGAGAATCATCAGGATCATATCTACTACACCGCCGCGTGAGTAATCTTGAAATGAAGTTATCGAAGCGACTATTGATGTCCGAGATCCGTCGCTTTGCTCTTCACAGGGCCCAGTCACAACGTGAAGATGTGGAATACACCTACTTGGACGGCTGGTGTTCGAGGCAGGACTGCATAGCTGCTCGTAACGAGATGTTGAATCAGCAGCGGCTTGACCAGTTCGACCATGACTACGATAAGAACAGGGCGGCATGGAATCCGTACAACTACGGACGGCGCCGCTAGGTGCCGCTGCCAGCGAATCCGATTGGGGACAACCGTTCCGTTCTTGTACTGGTATCTCGAAATTGTAAAATGTGCCAACGTCTTCATATATCTCCTTTGCCGTATCATCCTCCGTATTCTGGGTAGTGTTTCGTCTGGAGATGGGTGTCAAGACTCAAGAGTCAAGACGGTCACCGCCAGCCTGAGTCATGCCGGATCAGGCAACCTAGACGCGCAATGACGTGTTGCGACTTGCGGCTAGGGAGCGAGGATCGCTCTTCGCTCTCTGCCTATAACGTTACCTTCTAGACGGTACAAGACGGCCATCGACCAGCACAAGTCACCTGCTTTGCACGACCCACGCCCGAGCGTATAAGTCCTCAGTCTCCCGACGGAGATTGTATGTCGCCGCAGCGACCAGCACCAAACCAGGCGGCAGGCGAGATACGGGAGCAAGATGACTCGGAGGTGAGGGAGGTGATTGGGTTGTTGTGGGTTATCCGGGGACATGACGCTTCTCGAGAGACGTCGCATCGGGCGGTAAGCACAAGAGGTTTCTCTCGCTTCAACTTCATGCCGTCCGTCCTACCCAGGCAAGACGAGTATACCTCTGAGGTGTTAGGTGGACTGTGCCGCTGCTGCAAGGAAGGTACGTCAGCAAGTTCGTGCTCGGCCGTATTTCGAAATTGTGAACTTTCCCCGGCGAGGACCGCCTGCAACACCGTGTGTCCGTGATGTTCCAATGTCTGGAAATGCTGCATCTCCGTTATAATATCGAGCCACGCCCCAAGCTCAAGGCCAACATTGTAGTCCGTTTCAGTCGTCGTCGGGACTCAGTACTCGGTACTCGGGTCCTGCATCTGTGTTCGTCTTCGATCTTGCGTGCGCGCTGTGCGTTCGCGAGCATTCGTTGTTGCTGACATCGCAAACGAAACCACGTCCACCGAAATTTGGCCTCTCGAGTACTGTCCGCAACTTACATGAGGCATGCAGTGTATGACGACTTAACTCCAGTCCTCCTCCTCCTCCTCCTCCTCCTCCCGCTCGTTGCTGGCGCTGATGCGGAGACTAATATTTGTGAACGTTAACTGTTACCTGTAGGGCTCTGCACGAGCATACTTCGGCCGGTCTAGCTTTGGAGAGGCGTACTTTACAGGTGCGTTTCACACTGGTCCAGTGTCCGCCGTCCGGCTCCTCACCTCCACTGCCGTTCCGCTTCCTTGTCCCCCACCCCTCCACGATACTCGCCGCAACTCGTAACGAGCCGTCAGTCCCAGAAATGAGTCCAGAACACTAGAATTGACCTAAAAGGGCCTATAGGCCTCGGACGGTCTCGGCCCGCGGCGATGAACCCCGCAAAGCACAGGCGCCCCGACCCAGAATGGCCTGTGCTGTCCACCGCACGTCCAGCACGCAAATTCCGTGCTGTCTCCTCCGATGGCTTGGCCTCGTGCCGGCGGAACCTTTCTGGTCTTATAGAGCCTCCGCGCTCGACAGTGCTCCCCCAGCAATCCACAACTCGTGAACTTTACACTTTCGCACACTCCCTCCCGTTCCTTCTCCCCTCCTCCTCCTCCCTTCATCTCGTCGATGCGGTCTCTGAGTATTCTACTCTTGACTGCTTCGCTCTCCGAATACGCTTCAGCGTTCATCGGCGGTCACCGCGACATCTACCACGACCACTATGGCCAGGACCTCCGGCGACGGAACATCGTCTACGATGGCCACATCGCGGACACGTACGACTTCGTCATCGTAGGTGGAGGCACCGCAGGACTCGCGATCGCGTCGCGTCTCTCCGAGGACTCGAATACGACGGTCCTCGTCCTCGAGGCAGGCGACACCGGCGACGCAGCCGCTGACACAATCAGTACGTTCGCCCCTTTCGACATGGACTCCGAGCACTAACCTCACGCTTGCAGACACACCCGTGAATGCCTACTACCACGGGCTTCCGGGATCCGCATACGACTGGGCCTACACGACCGTCACCCAGCCCAACGCCGGCAACCGGTCCGTCTACTGGCCCTGCGGCAAGCTTCTCGGTGGCTCGTCTGCCATGAACGGCATGTACCACGTCCGGCCGTCCAAGCTCGAGGTCGACGCGTGGTCGACTCTCGTCAATGGCACCACCAAGTGGAACTGGGACGCGCTGTTCGCCGGCATGAAGGACAGCGAGACGTTCACGCCGCCGACGTCCGACGTGCAGGCCATCGCGAAGATGGAGTACAACGCGGCAAGCCGCGGTACCAACGGGCCCATCCATGCTTCTTATCCTGGCTTGTGAGTCTGTCCCTTCCTCGTCCCTTTGCGTGTGTGCTCACACATCGCCCAGCGAGTTCTCGACGCTCGGCAGCTGGACTGCAACTCTGGCCAATGCCGGCGTTCAAGTCTGCCAGGATGCGTACGGCGGCGATCCGTTCGGCGCGTACATCGCCACCAATTCGATCAATCCGGCCAACTGGACGCGTTCCTACGCCCGCTCCGGGTACATCGACCCTCTTCCGCCGCGCGACAACCTTGCCATCCTCCCGAACGCAACAGTTACTCGTCTGCTGTTCGACAACTCGAACGCGAACAACCTGACCGCTACCGGCGTCGAATGGGCCGCCTCCGCAGACGCCCCCCGGCAGACGATCAAGGTCCGCAAAGAGGTCATCCTCTCTAGCGGTGCGATGGGTAGCCCGCGTGTCTTGATGCACAGCGGGGTCGGGCCAGCGGACGTGTTGAAGGCTGCAGGCGTCGATGTGCAGGTCAACCTCCCGGGCGTCGGGCAGCATCTGCAGGACCACTTGGTGCGTGGTAATGTTTTTCTTCTCGTGTTCTGCGCTGATGCATGTTGCAGAGCTCCGGTTTACTCTTCCAGACGAACACCGACACCGCCGCGTCCTTGTACGCCTCGAACGCGACTGGCAACACCCCAATCTTCCTGTCCTACGTCAACTCGGCCGTCGCATACGTGAACTCCACCAGCCTGCTCGGCGCGGACGGCGCAGCGAGTCTCAAGCAGCAAGTCTCCGACGCGCTCTCGTCCTCGCTGTCCTCGCTGGTCCCGAGCTCCGACGACACCGTCAAGGCCGGCTACGAGGCGATCTACAACACCACGCTTAACACCATCTTCCCGAGCGATGTCGGACAGGTCGAGATCCTGCTCCAGCTCACGAGCAGCGGGCCGAACGGCATGAACGTCCTCGCGATCCAAGCCGGACTCCAACACCCGTACTCGCACGGCCGCATCTACATCATCTCGAGCGACCCGTTCGTCGCCCCCGCGATCGACCCGCAATACCTCTCGCACGCGGCCGACATCGTCATCCTGCGCGAGGGCCTGAAGCTCGCACGGAAGCTCGGGGCGACGGCGCCGCTGAGCGCGGCGGTCGTGGGCGAGGTGCAGCCGGGCACGAGCGTGCAGAGCGACGCGGACTGGGAGGCGTGGATTCGGGGGCAGGCGAGCACGGAGTTCCACCCGTCGTCGTCGTGCGCGATGCTGCCGCGCGAGCTCGGGGCGTCGTCGACGAGGACCTGAAGGTGTACGGGCTCGCGAACGTGCGTGTCGCGGACGCGTCCGTGTATCCGATCTCGGTCTCTGCGCATGTGAGTCGTCTTCGGGTACCCCTGGTGGGATCATGCTGACAGGACAATTCTAGTTGCAAGCCCCGACGTACGGCCTCGCTGAGCAGGCGGCGAAGATCATTCGGGCGACGTACAACGGCGTCGGATGGCCGTCGTCCTCGGGCAACTCGAGCTCAGGCTCGAACAACGGCTCGAACAACGGCAACGGCTCGAGCGACCAGACAGACAAGAACTCGGCATCGCGCCTGGCCTCGAGCGGCGCGCTTGCTCTTGCAGCAGGGGCTCTGCTCGCTGCGCTTCTGTGATCTCGGACACGACGCGCTCCCTCTCGTATTTCACACCGTTCGTTTTTTCCTCCTTCAGCCTTTGGACGTCGGCCCTTGGTAGTGTGGTGTCGGACATGGCGCGCTCGAGTCGCGCCCCCTCTCGCTCTCTCGTCCCGCGGACAGTATTTGCTTCCTGTGACTTCGCCCATACTCTCCCCTCCTTCCTTGATCATCGCTATTCTGGCTCCGGACGATGGACCTCTCCCATTGCACACTCGCGGCTAGTTCGCGAGCGACACTGACTTCATATGTGCATCAAGAATGTTACACTGTAATTCATGGACACTCGCATACTACCCCGTATACCCGCACTCTCTCACTGTGTAGCATTTCGTTGATGTACAAGTACTGTAGTTATTTTACCGTAGTCGATATACCAGACCTGGTTTACTCCATCGCGACTCCCTCGTGACGTATGTGAATCCGACACCGTGTCTCCGACAGGCTTGAGAAGATGCGGGCGATCAGCTCGTCTCTTCGTCCCATCCTCGAGCTCGCTGGCCTCCGCCTCCTCCGCCCCCTCGACGGCGCCGTATTGTCGGGCACGGCGTCGAAACAGCTGGTCCAGGTCGATCCGTTCCGACTGTTCGGCGCTGATTACTTCTGTTCCCGAGTCCCGAGGCAAGCGCTTCAGGCCTTCCTCTCCTCCCGCTCGCTGTTCTCAATTTTCCAGCCTCTCTCGCCTTTCTACGAGTTCATTTGCGTCTGCTCAGCTGTTCGTGCTTTCGCCGGGACGTTGAGACGCTAGGACAAGCCCCTTTCTTGTTCTCGGGATGCCAGTTCTCGGGATGCCTGAGATTCGCAGCAGTCGCCCTCCCGGCCCTTCTACGGACCATTCCGCCTCGGAGACCACACCTGAACACACACAAGTCTCTGCCAGCGCTGGGCCGAGCGATTCCGGGAAGACCAAGACTGTCGCGGCACTCGCTGTCGTGCTCGCGCACGGGAAGCTCGCTCTCGCGGACGCCGTGGGACTCGGACGGACGTGCAAGTCCCTGGGAGGGATCGCAGAGGCGGCGATTGTGAGGTGCGTATCCGATATACGTGCGGGAGACGAATGCGAGGTCAGCTTGAGGTCTGCGCGGGCGGTGAAGAGCTTTGCTCGTTTCGTCGCCAGGAGGACGGAGCGCTGGAGCGTGGACGGAATCGATGACGATGACGAGGGCGATGACGAGGACGATGGAGACGACCGTATAGACGACGACGGCGACCTCCACCGCGATGACGACGACGAAGCGAGCACCGACGACTCAGGCGAGGAGTTCCACAGCGTCGCTTCAGGCTCGTCGCCTTCGTCCCCATCCCCTGTACCCCCGAAGCCTGCGCCGTTGCGGACGCGGAGGCTCGCGCTATACATCTCGCCATCCGAGCTCCTGGACGACTTTCCTACCACGTCTCTCCTCTTCATCCTGACCGCCACCACCACCACCCTCGCTCACCTCCACATCGCGTACGCCGAACCTCTGCTCGCACACGACCCGCGCATACCCCGCGCGTTTGCAGCGCTCTCTTCCCTAACCCATCTCGTTCTTTCTGAGCTCGGACCGACAGGCTGCGAGTCCGTCAGGGCTCTTCGCGCGACACTCGAGCACGTCGAGGTCGACTTCGACGATGCCTGGGTCGAGTCCGTCATCTGCGCCTCCTTTGCGAAGTCTGGCAACACCCCGACCTCAGCCTCAGCACCCGCTCCCACTCCCGCTGCGCCAACAGTCCTCCCAGACCCAGTCCCGCTTCTCGTGCACTCGATGGCCACTCTACGCACTCTCCGCGCAAGCAATGCAATAATAGTCACAGTAGCGGACAAACTCCGCTATCCCTCCGTGCGCACCCTCGCGCTGCGTCTCGCCGGCGTTCCGACCGTTACTCCGCTCGTGCACGCGTTCCCCGGCGTCGCAGAGCTCTACGTCTACACACCCTTCGACGGCTGCGGTGCCCGCGCCCCAGTCACCCTACCTCCCCGCACACAACCCAGAGCCCCGTCCCACCGATGGGCCACCACCGCAACGGGAAACGGCGTGTACGACCGCCCCTGCCCGACATTCACGCGACGCGGGAGGCTAACCTCAGCTCCCAGCTCTACAGCTCATTTCCGCCCCTCGCTTGCGTGCGTGGCTTCGCCCCGGGGCTGTACGCGCTTGGGCTGTCGTGCGCGGTGAAGCGGTTGGAGATCGGCAGCCTGAGTCCTCCTAGTCTGGGCGGCCAGGAGGCCGCCGCCGTGCGCAGGCTGCTGGCGGATACGATGCCGTCGAGCGTCAGCTTGAGTTTGGGACGCGGCTGGTGGGCGTTGGAGGGCAGGAAGGAGCGGACGAGAGGCCGAGAGCGGGGGCTCAGGACAATCTTCGGCAGCGCGAGCTCGGGGGATGCGAACGCGGCTGCGTGGTCCGGCGTGAGTGAGCTCGTCGTGCGGGTCGAGGAGCCAGGGAAGTGGACGGACGTCACGGTGCGTTCACTCTTGTGTCCTACTGGGTGGATGTGCTGACTATATTACCTCAGCACGACCTTGCCGCGATGCTCCTGCCGCTCGCAAACACGCTCGCCACCTTCGTTCTGCACTGGGACCGCACGTCCGTCCCCTTCGACCGCACGTCCTCGGACGACGACATGGACGACTACGAGTTCCCGGCTGCGTCCTCGTCGACATCCCTCTCGTCTGCTTCGACGCCTCTCTCGCCCTCCGGTTCGCGCACCGAGCGGTTCGCCCGGCAGATCGCCGAGCAGATGCCCGCACTGCGCTACCTCCTCCTCGAGATCGTGCACGACCGCCGCCGGCCGCCCTACCAGTTCAACTTCGCCTCCCCGCCTCCGTCGCTCGTGGACTGCACTGGCACGTCGATTCCACCAGCGGCGGGCATGAGCGAGGACGGCCTGCGGAGGTACGAGCGGCGGTTCTGGCGCGTGGACCGCTCGGAGGGCTGGCTGTGTCTCGATCCGCTGAGCGAGCCGGCCGCGCGGAAGCTCATGGAGGCTGAGGGCTCGCGTTCGAGGATCGCGTGCGGTACTAGCACGAGTGTGCGAGCTCGGCTTGTGTTGAGCACGGGCTCGATGACTGCGATGTCCGGTAGGCTCGTGATTTCTGGACCTTGAACATATACACGGATGATTCTCATGATACGTCGTGTCTTGATTCTTGTGCGTACTGGACTGCTTGATATCTGCGTTCTGTGTTCCTCGTCGTGTTGTTCTGTGCGCATGTTTACGCTGCCTGTAATGCTAATTGACTACTGTACTCGTATGCCCACCCGACCCGACGCGCGTGCGCCCGGGAGTGGTGTATCGGTGAGTGCTGGTGTGGACAGGAGGCCCTTGGCAAGACACCTCTCCACGCCGACATGACGACGAGCATTCACGGCTCGATGAAGGGTGGGAGTTCACAGTACAGGTGAGTAACTGCATGCTTCTCCTTGCTAGTCTCCCGTCGTACCCTCCGAGTCCGTATACCTGCCACCGATCTGCCTCGCGCTGCTTACTGTACCCTCGTCCACCTCCCGTTCAATCTCACCATCTAGCATCGGACGTGATGTGCATGTTCAGTCCCGCGTCGCGCGGTGCTGCCAGTGCTCAATATGCGACGCGGAGCAGATACGCAGCCGTTCGACTCTACCCCGGTCATTTCAAGGCTTGTCCGGTGTGCATTCTGGTTCTCTGTACATGCTCCCTGCGCTGACGAGTACTTAAGACAGTTCCTCATGCCGCCGTTCCCACTCCACCGCAATGCGCGCAACGTCTCCTTCCCTTCTTTTCCTGTGTTGCTCTGGCTGGATTGCTGGCGCGTCCTCGGTGGGCAGGTCACCCTCAGCAGCTTTGAGAATCGTCGTGTCTCTTCCTTCTCCTTTCCCACTTTACTCGCCGCCTCGAAAGCGCACCAGATGGCATTCAAGATGTTCTTACATGGGCCGATGAACTGCGAGGGATGCGGACAGGAGTCGTACAGACTGTCCGCCCGATCGGTCGTATAGACTCCTCTCAATGATGACCACGGCGCCGAGCATTTGCGGCTCAGGCCCTGATAGCAGACCCATACAGGTGCGTACCTACATGTATCAAAGTACTTACTTCCTCCGCCCTCGAGTCCCTACTCGCTAGGTTCGGAGCAGCCCGGTGATACTCTCCTACTTTGCGCCTGCGACTGCCTGTGATGCGCACTTGCACTGGTGAGTCAACATCCATATATCGCAGTCCTCTCTAGCCCTCAATGCATCCAACTCCGTCCCGCCGCCCAGTGCATCGCTTGTCCCCCTCCGCCTGCATCCCGCCATGGACACTCGACATAGATACACAACTACACGTCCGTGTACAGCCCGATCTCAGCCGGGTCCTGCTCGTGCTCATGAAGCTGCGGCCCTCCTGTGAACTGCACACTGTCAGAGATGCGCGCAACGAGGGGGCGAGAACATGGACACGTACCAGGTGCAGTCCGACGGATTCATCGCGGTGACCTATGGGATGAACAGAGCAACCCAAGCGACGAGCTGAGGTGCATTGACAGTGAGCAGACAAAGGATGCCAGCGAGCGGTGGGGCGAGGACCGCGAGCAGAGGTTCGGTGAAGGCAAGACAGTGAAGAGGACAGATGGAAGGCGGACGGCGGGAGAGAGGAAGGTTGAGCAGGTGAGTAGCGTCCCTGGCCGCTTTGGCCCCAGTACTTATACTGCCAGATGATGCATTCTCGCGACACGGTATTCGCAATTCCTCGGCAGGTGAGTCGTGCACCGGGGTCCATAGGCCGTCTCCTCGTACGTACGCACACAGAGCCGTGCGCCGAGTATTACGTGCTGGTATGTATGCAATCACAAGCAGGGCCCGCTCGCGTGCGCGGTCCCTTCGTGTTAGCAATGGCTATGCTTACAGCTCGAAGACCGAGAGCGGCTGCTTAGTCCCAGTCCTCGCGAGCTGACATTTCCCGAGTCTCGACACGCATGAAGCCTCGCACAGTGTCAATCCAACCCGGAACCCCATCTGCGGGCGACGAATCACCATATCCTCGCTGCGGCATGCACTCGAACGCGGACAGTTCAATGCCGTTCCCTCCCACACATGTCACCCAATACGCACCGGCTCCGAGTCCTTGGTGAGCGCAAACTCCGATGTGTTTCAGCCGAAGTTCTGGGTGAAGTACTGAATACTACTCACACCTACCGCCGCGTAGTCCCAGGCGGTCGAGACTTGAGACTCGTCACTGTTCAGGCTTACGGGGCTGCAGCTCAGAGCTTGGAGGCTCCCGCTCAAAGCATTTTGGTGGCTCATCTCGCAAGTTCTAAGTAGGTGGAGGACCACATTGTCCGTGAGTCTCTGGGGACGATGACGCAGAACGTGTCTCGTCAGTCGGCAGGGACCTGAAACACCAGAAATACGGCCAGAGCACGGTCAAGCGAGAGTCCTGGGAAGCCGCTCAAATTTCCAACGGCCTCGGGCGACTGAGGGCATTCTCTGTAATTGAAGTGAGCTCTTGTACTATGCCAGCAGGTCGAGCTCTCGTAGTAAGTAGTATGAGCCTGCTGACCCGCTAGCTAGCCATTCCCGAGGAGCAAGAGACTCAAAGTACACACATGTCGATGCGAGCAGTCAAGAGATTGACCGGGACCTGCCGACGGCACCGCGAGGCCGCCGAACAAGCAGTGAGAACCTCGCTAACCACCTCTGATATTCCCCACGCAGCACAGCAGCAGGACGCCCATTCGGCGTCAGGAAGACCAGGGTCGTACGGCACCTGCAGTCGCATCTCTTCCTCCTCCCATGCCCCCTGTCCATCCACGCTGCCTCGTCCATGCTACCGGCACTCAGCTCTCAATGTTCTTCGTTGCTCTCAAGTCGACAAACGGTCTCATACACAACTTATTCGGCCAATCTAGTTGGTATTGCGGCGACGGTATGTACTTACATCTTTCTACGACTATCACGTTGTTTCCGTCAACTCAGCCCTCCTCCATCCTCCCTCGCAGCCCGCGACATCGTCAGCAAAGCCCCGAGCATCCACTACGAATGGCAGGCTTGGAGGTCCGAGCCTGCAGACCGAGAGGTACGTACCTCCTAGTCATCACATCGCAGCACCGTTGCTGACACGGTCCGCTGTCTCACCAGCTCTGACATCACTCCTCATGCCGCCTTCCATTCCGGCAGCGACGCGGCGCAGACACGGCGCAGACCTGGACAACCTCGACGTCCGAGACTGTCAGGATTTGATCTTCCCCGCTACCGACAGCCGATGTGATGTGAGGGGCAGCGAGGGGCGAAACCTGCGACTTTTCCAAGTCGCAGTGCCAGCCTTTGCTCGGGTCGACCGTTGAAAGAAGCTGGGGCATCGGTCGTGCTCCGCCGGGCTGGCTCGAGGAGGTTGTGATGTTGGCCCCGCGCTGATGCGCTCCGGGACACGTCAAGTCAGTCCACTCTCGTCTTTCCTGCGCGTACATATGCTGACCATTCACACAGACTCCGCTGCGAAGGCTCTCGCCGATGCTGAAGATGGCTAGACCATCCGAACGTCTGAGAGAATGTGTGAGTCGTCGCAATCACAGTTCCCCAAATGCTTGTACTCGCCATACTCACCTTCGTCTGCAGACCCGGGGCATCATGACATCGTGTTACTCAACCTCAACTGGAATGCGCCCATGCTGTCAACCGTGCCCGGGAGCTCATTCCGCCACACCCAGCACTCCCGGGCACGATGCGAAGCGTCCCAGGCCAATCAGGCCACGTCCGCCTCTCCGATGGCCGCCTCTTCACGGATCTCCCGCCCGGCTAAGCTGTGAGGCCATGAGTGAGCTCGGTACATATCATCTCTCCTGCTATACCGATCAATTACTGACCTGCATGATGGTCTTCCAGACGGTCTCGCCGTCCATGTCATTGAGGGATGCGGGATGCAGCAACTGAGCTGACTTGCCGCTCGATCTACGCGGTCCCAGGCAGTTGCGGTGCCCGGTGACTCAATGTGGCTGACCACGCGGTCATCTGTGTGTCGTGCAGTCAAGGTATGTGCTGCGCTGTTCTTTTCGGTACGCACCTCGGACTGACTCACCTTCGTAGCAGTAAAACATCGCCGGGCCTCTTAATGCATCGTGCAGTTCCGAGGCATCCCCAGGACCGTGCTGCATCGCCGAATACGCGAGTCGGCGACGAACGTCGTCCCGGAGTCTTGACTGCTGTGGCGGCCTGTGACGTGTCGACTCGGTAAGCTCTCACCTTGCCCGCTTGACCTGGTGCTCACCATGCCATAGCGACTCTACTGCGAGGGATGTTCCCGCCGCTGAAGACGGCAGGGACCTGTATTGTGAGCCCGCGACACTGTGAGCCGTCTGTTCTGCATACGCCCGGACCCTTCGAGCTCACCGTCGTGTCTCCAGACCTCTAGACCCGGCGGGTTGTTGCTGCGCCCCCGGGCGGTCGCGTTTTCATTGCTCAGCGCGGGCAGACGTTCTCATCGCGGTCCGCTGGTGACGCGCTCGTACACGTCGCCTACGGGCGATTCCAGCTCTGCCGGACTGCACCAACGGCGTCACCCGTGCCCCGGAGCTGGATCCACCTGTTCCAGTGGTCCAGGGCACATCACGGAGCCTCCCGGGCAAGTTGCGTCGCGTCGACGTGTCCGGGAATGTCGTGGTATGTCTGCCCGGCTGGCGTACCCGTCAGTCCATTCAGTATGTGCTCCCGGGCAGTCGCAGCTGTCTCCCGGGCAGCCCGGACAGCCCGGGAGAGACGCTGTGGGCGACCGCGGCTCGATCACAGTGCTGTGAGGTCGGGGTATGCCGTGTACTGTACGCACCTCGGATTGACGCACCTCTCGAGCAGTACGGAATTGTCAGAGAGGCCGAAGGCCTTCTCCGCTATTCCAGAAGGGTGCCGAGACTGCAGCGCGTCGCTGAGGACGCGTCGTGTCCGCGATGGACATCATCCGGGTTCGGAATCCTTGGAGGCAGTCGTCCGACTGCACCCGTATGGTCAGCATGTCGTCTTCCGTGCTTCACGTACCTGGCGGCTTACCTTTTAGCTTCAGCCGCATCCCTGGCCGCTCGAGCTCCCGACGCCGCCAGTTACGACTTCCGGGCATGATTCTCCCAGCCGGACAGGCCGATAGGGAACAGCATCATGCGTGCGTCGCTATGAGCACGTTGTAGCCGGAGGGAAGGTGCACTCTTGATGCGCGCAGGGGATAAGGGAGGAGAGGTACGTACGAAGACTGTCGTGTCTACGCAACCGGCTACTGACGATTGGTTGTCCCTCTGTCTGCCCTCACAGCCTATCCGCCAGGTCTCCCGGCCTGTCGTGTGTGCTCGCGGCTCAATTCCGAGTCGTCGCCAGCCTGCTGAGTGGGCGGTGCTGGATTCCAGCGTCGAGTCGCCGAAGGCCAGAGTGCCGTTGCCAAGTATCAAGACGGAAAGTCCGAGGTGCGTAGATCATCAGAAGGAGCGCAGGGAGCACGAGAGAGGAAGCCAGAGGAGGAGACGGCGTGGGTGATGGTAGTGGTAAGAGACAAGAGCGGTGGCGGTGCGCGGGTACCAAGTGCTGAGGAGGCACCCGAGTTGCCCGGCACGAGTCTTGTCCGGGGTTCTAGAGGTGGGATTTGCAGTATACGCTGCTCCTGTCGTGTTCGTAGTCAGTACATGTAGGGTAGTACAAGTACAGGCGTATATGCTATCACACGGTGTTCCAACTCCTCCTATGCCCTGCGATCGACTGGTCGACTTCTGCTTTAGTAAGCTAGAGGTCCAGTTGTCTTCTCGTCCTGGACGGCTGCTGTCTGCGCTTGCACATGGTCTTCCCCTGCCCTGCCAGCTCTTCTCGCCCTCCCGCTCCTCGAAGTTCTACAACACTGTCAGCATGAAGACATACCATGGCAGACAACACTCTCACCATTTACTGTACCCCCCGACAGCCCTCCAGTGTACATTATACCCTGTAGAGTGTCCTGAGGCATTTGATCGTCCCGGGAGATCTTGCGCGCGGGGATAACCGCGGACACGAGGCTACTTGCCGCCGTGAGTCTCTCGGCCGTCCTCGGTCACGGTGGGTGCCCTGGAATGTGCCCGGGCTGGCAACTCGCTCGGACGTTCACTGGGTGGGTCGATATATGCGCTGGAACGGAGTCCAGTAGCGGTTCGAGAAGCACGCGTGTGCCACATATGGCAAGAGCATGCGATCCTAACACAGCCAAACAACGCGCACGCGTCCCGAGTCCCTGAAGCCTGCACTGTCCCGCCATCCGAGCTCCTGCTGACCGCGTCTCTGCTCTCCATCCACTGCGGCCTCCCTCGGTCACCTCCACATCGCGTACGCGGAACCTCTGCTCGCACACGACCCGCGCATACCCCGCGCGTTTGCAGCGCTCTCTTCCCTAACCCATCTCGTTCTTTCTGAGCTCGGACCGACAGGTTGCGAGTCCGTCAGGGCTCTTCGCGCGACCCTCGAGCACGTCGAGGTCGACTTTGACGATGCCTGGGTCGAGTCCGTCATCTGCGCCTCCTTTGCGAAGCCTGGCAATACCCCGACCCCAGCCTCACCTCCAGCGACCACTCCCGCTGCGCCAGGAGTGATTACAGTCCTTCCAGACCCAGTCCCACTGCTCGTGCACTCCATGTCCACTCTGCGTACCCTCCGCGCAAGCAATGCAATAATCGTCACAGTGGCGGACAAACTCCGCTATCCCTCCGTGCGCACCCTCGCGCTGCGTCTCGCTGGCGTTCCGACCGTTACTCCGCTCGTGCACGCGTTCCCCGGCGTCGCAGAGCTCTACGTCTACACGCCCTTCGACGGCTGCGGTGCCCGCGCCCCAGTCACCCTACCTCCCCGCACACAACCCCAGAGCCCCGTCCCACCGATGGGCCACCACCGCAATGGGAAGCGGCGTGTACGACCGCCCCTGCCCGACATTCACGCGACGCGGGAGGCTAACCTCAGTTCGCAACTCTACAGCTCCTTCCCGCCCTTGCGTGCGTACGTGGCTTCGCCCCGGGGCTGTACGCTCTCGGGCTCTCCTGCGCAGTCAAGAGATTGGAGATCGGGCAGTACTCTCAGTAGTGGTATTCGAATTCCCCCCTCTATTAGAGGGCGGGACTTCGAAGATCTATCTCCCCGTATAAGCGGAGTTAGAGTGAGGGTTTTGGGTTAGGGCTTTGGTTAGGTTGTTAGGTTAGGTTAGTTGGTTAGGTTGTTAGGGTTAGGCGCCCTCAACAGTACCTGCCCCCCGAAGGGCGCCGGTATAGATTTATCGCGCGAACGAGGCTTTAGTGTGCCCGCCTGAGTGCTCCCGGCTTGGGGGACCCCCGAGCGCAGCGAGGGAGGGGAGGGAGCAGGAATGGCGGGTCCTCTTCGCGCACCCTATGGATAACTTAGTTAATGGCAATAATCATTATTTTCGATCATTACACAGCTCTCTTCGATCTCCCCGACTCTATTCGACTTCCCGTCCTCTTCTATCTCCCCTGCCAGGTCCTGGGCCGGCGCCACGCACTCTATTCGACCTCCTCCCCCGTCTTCTATCTCCCTGCGCCAGTTCAGGCTGCGCCAGCCGGCCTATTCCATCTCCCTTGGGGGTATTCGAAGTCCTGCCCTCTAATAGACGGGGGACTTCGAATACCACTACTGAGTCCCCTCGATCGGGAGCCTGAGTCCTCCTAGTCTGGGCGGGCAGGAGGCGGCCGCCGTGCGCAGGCTGCTGGCGGATACTATGCCGTCGAGCGTCAGCTTGAGTTTGGGACGCGGCTGGTGGGCGTTGGAGCGGAGGAAGGAGCGGACGAGAGGCCGAGAGCGGGGGCTCAGGACAATCTTCGGCAGCGCGAGCTCGGGGGATGCGAACGCGGCTGCGTGGTCTGGCATGAGTGAGCTCGTCGTGCGGGTCGAGGAGCCAGGGAAGTGGACGGACGTCACGGTGCGTTCACTCTTGTGTCCTACTAGGTGGATGTGCTGACTAGATTCCCTCAGCACGACCTTGCCGCGATGCTGCTGCCGCTCGCGAACACGCTCACCACCTTCGTCCTGCACTGGGACCGCACCTCCGTCCCCTTCGACCGCACGTCCTCGGACGACGACATGGACGACTACGAGTTCCCGGCTGCGTCCTCGTCCACATCCCTCTCGTCCGCTTCTGCGCCTCTCTCGCCCTCCGGTTCGCGCACCGAGCGGTTCGCGCGGACGATCGCCGAGCAGATGCCTGCACTGCACTACCTCCTCCTCGAGATCGTGCACGACCGCCGCCGGCCGCCCTACCAGTTCAACTTCGCCTCCCCGCCTCCGTCGCTCGTGGACTGCACTGGAACGTCGATTCCACCAGCGGCGGGCATGAGCAAGGACGGCCTGCGGAGGTACGAGCAGCGGTTCTGGCGCGTTGACCGCTCCGAGGGCTGGCTTTGTCTCGACCCGCTGAGCGAGCCGGCCGCACGGAAGCTCATGGAGGCTGAGGGGCTCACGTTCGAAGACCGCGTGCGGTACTAGCACGAGTGTGCGAGCTCGGCTTGTGTTGAGCTCGGGCTCGATGACTGCGATGTCCGTTAGGCTCGTGATTTCTGGACCTTGAACATATACACGGATGATCGTCGTGTCTTGTTTCTTGTGCATACTGGACTGCTTCATATCTGCGTTCTGTGTTCCTCGTCATGTTGTTCTGTGCGCATGTTTACGCTGCCTGTAATGCTAATCGACTGCTGTACTCGTATGCCCACCCGACCCGACGCCCGTGCGCCGTGCGCCCGGGAGTGGTGTATCGGTGAGTGCTGGTGTGGACAGGAGGCCCGTCACCTCTCCACGCCGACAAGACGACGAGCATTCACGGCTTGACGAAGGGTGTGATTTCACAGTACAGGTGAGTAACCGCATGCTTCCCCTTGCTAGTCTTCCGTCGTACCCTCCGAGTCTGTATACCTGCCACTGATCTGCCTTGCGCTGCTTACTGTACCCTCGTCCACCTCCCGTTCAATCTCACCATCTAGCATCGAACGTGATGTGCATGTTCAGTCCTGCGTCGCGCGGTGCTGCCGGTGCTCAATATGCGATGCGGAGCAGATACGAAGCCGTTCGACTCTACCGCGGTTATTTCAAGGCTTGTCCGGTATGCATTCTGGATCGCTGTACATGCTCCCTGCGCTGACGAGTACATAAGACAATTCCTCATCCCGCCGTCCACCGCGATGCGTGCAACGTCTCCTTCCCCTCATTTCCTGACTCCTTCTGGCTGCACTGCCGGCCTCGTCGTCGGTGGGCAGGTCACCCGCAGCTTCGGTGTGTCTCTCCTTTCACCTTCCCACTTCCCCGAAGACTCGACGACTGCTCAGTGCTGCCCCGCGTGTTAGTGCACAACAAGAGCGTGTTCACGGTGTTCTCGCACGGGCCGATGACCTGCAAGGGAGTCCGCAAAGCTGGATCTGCGGATGAGAATTGCGGACTGAGGTCGTGAAAGTAGCACTCGTACAAGTGCGTGCCTACGTGCAGCTGCAGTGAGTAATGATCGCCTCTGCCCTCCCTTTCCCCGACAACTCCGAAGCGACCTCCATACCAGAAGCCTGCGTCCAGTAGACATGCTTATACATATCAAAGTCTTCTCCAGCCCTCAATGCATCCCAGCTGCGTCCCGACGCCGAGCGCACCCCTCGTCTGTTTCCCATTCCATCGGACGGTCGAACCTCGAACGAGATGGATACGCACCTGCCCCTGCGTGCACAGCCAAAGCTCAGCTCGGTCCTTCAAGTCATGAGCGAGCGGAGTGACCCGGGCAACGTTGCGAGGTGCGTTGACAGCGAGCAGACAGACGAAGGGAGCGAGAAGACAAGGGACTATGGCGAGCAGTGGTGCGACAACGGCGAGCAAAGGTCCGGGGAAGGGAAGACGGCGAACAGGTCAGGTCAAAGGAGGAAGGCAGGAGAGAGGTCAGTCGAGCAGGTGAGTAACATCCCGACACGCTTTTGCCTAAGTACTTATACCTCCAGATGACGGGTTCCCACGAATTGTTATTCGAAATTCCTCGGCAGTTGTGTCGTGCACCCGGGTCCGGAGGCCGTCTCCACATACGTACACAGACGGAGCTGTGCGCCAGAAATTACGTGCTGATATGTATTCGATTTCAAGCAGCGCCCGGCTCGCATGCGCGGTCCCTTCATCTCAGCAACAGCTATGCTTATGGCTCAAAGAACGAGAGCGGCTGCTGAGTCCCAGTCCTCCCGGGCTGACATTTCTCGAGTCTCAACACGCACAAAGCCTGGCACAGTGTCCATCCAACCCGGAACTCCATCTGTGGGCGACAAATCACCACATCCTCGGTGCGGCATGCGCTCAAACGCGGACAGTTCAACACTGTTCCCTCCCACACACGTCACCCGATATGCACCGGCTCCGAGTCCTTGGTGAGCGCAAACGCGCGTGAGTTTCAGCCGAAGCTCTGGGCAGAGGATTGAATACTCACGCCCACCCATACCGCCGCATAGTGCCAGGCGGTTGAGACTCGACAATCATCACTGTTCGAGCGCTGTTCAGGCTCACGCAGCTGCAGCTCTGAGCTTGAAGGCTCGAGGCAGCTTGGTGGCTCGCCTCACAAGTTCTAAGTAGTAGGTGGAGGACCTGTTGAAGGGGGCACCTAACGCAGTGTACGCACCCGGCAACTCACCTGTGTGAACGCTAGTGCAGTGGCACGAGAGGAGGCAGAATGCGACTTGTGTATTGGCCCTGCAGGGGCTGTCCTTAAATACTACTTACAGGGCGGATTATGTAATACCAGCAAATACTAAAGAAAGTAACTGATATCAATCAGTGATAAGTGATAACTTATTCACATGCATCAATACGGCTCCACCGGTAATCCGTGAACCGGTCGGCCCGGAACTCATCCGAGTTCAACACTCCCCCTCGCTAAGCACCACGGTAGTGTGCGCAAGCGTATGTGGCAAATCCGGTGAACGGATGGTGCCTGCTTGGCTCTAGGGAACTCGAGACCAAGCATAGCCCTGAACTTCAAGAACTTGACTCGCCCCAGGTTCTTGGTGAACATATCTGCAGGGTTATTGTCGCTATCGACATAGAAGATCTCGACTTGCTTGTTGTCGACGACTTCCCGAATGTAATGATAGCGGATGTCGATATGCTTCGACCGGCTCTCTGTCACAGGGTTGGACGAGATGAAGATAGAGCCTTGGTTGTCCCCGCAGATAGGGATTGGATTGAGCCTGTAGCCGATCTCACCCAGAAGGTTGCGAATCCAGACTACTTGACGGCTGCAATCACTGAGTGCCATGTACTCAGCTTCAGTGGACGAGAGCGCAATAGTCTTTTGTGCTCGAGAAGTCCAACTGAAAATCCCGTTCGCCAACTTCAGGAAATATCCTGTCTGAGACCGTCGGGTCGCTGGATCCGAAGCCCAGTCGGAATCAGTGCAAGCTGTTAGGCCAAGACCCGAAGCTCCGTCGTAGACGAGCGAATAAGACTTGGTACCCACAAGGTAGCGGCAGATGTAGAGCGCCTTACTCAAGTGGTCCTCGGATGGGTTGGCAGCAAACTGAGACAGTTTGACAACAGCATATGCAATGTCAGGTCGGGTACCCAACATGATGTAAAGAAGCGACCCGATGATGGTCTGGAACCTGCTACGGAGAGCTGGGTCAACCGGTGCAGTGTTTGCGACTGGTTGTAGCCAGTGGGGAGAGGAGTCGGCGCAGACTTTGCGTTCTGCATGCCGCAGCGCAGCAGAACCTTCTCAAGGTAGGCGCATTGATCTATACGGATCTGACTGCCTTTCCTGAGAATGCGCATGCGCAAGAAATCCTTGACTTCGCCAAGGTCTCGACACTCCCACTTCTCCATAAACTTCGCCTTAGTTCAGCGACAAGGGACTTGTCAGGTCCACAGAAGAGGGCATCGTCAACATAGACGATGACGATCACAAAGGATCCGTCTTTCCTCCGATAGAGGAAGATTCCGGCATCAGAGCTTAGGCGTTTGAAACCTAGAAGCTCCATGGACTCGTTCAGGGTGCGCCACCACGCTAACCCTGCCTGCTTGAGTCCGTATAGAGCACGACGTAGCCGGAGTACTTTGTGCTCTTGGCCTTTGACTACGAAGCCTTCGGGCTGCTCCATGTAGATCTCCTCGTCGAGTTTGCCATAGAGGTAGGCATTTCGAACGTCAAGTCCAGAGATGTACCAGTTCTCAAGCGCTGAGAGTGCGAGTATAAGGCGTACAGTCTCAAAACGGACGACGGGGGAGAAGATCTGGTCGAAGTCAATGCCTTCAACCTGGGAGTATCCCTTGGCAACTAGTCTGGCCTTCTTTCGATCGTCAGGTTTGACGTCGAAGACCCAGCGGTTCTTGATGACCTTACGCCCTTTGGGCCGGTCAACCAGATCATAGACTTTGCGTCGCTCGAGTGCCTCAAGCTCTTCACGACACGCAGTCCGCCATTCCTCTTGCTGTGCCTTAGGTAGGCGAGCTATGTCACGGAATGTCCAGTCTCTGACGTTGGACGTATCGGGATGATCAGCATCAACCGGTGGTATTGCTTGCATGAGCAAGTGGTTGATGAGTCCTACTCCCCCTTCCCGGCATAGTTTTGCCAGAAGTGACTCTGCATCCGAGCCACGCAGCGCTTCGTCGACTTCGTCAGACGAATTTGAGTCAGGAGATTCTGCACGCTGCGGGTTAGACACTTCATCCGAGGCGGATTGAGCAGGTTCGTCGCGTTGAGCAGGAACTTGTGGAGCAGAACTAGGTCCGGGAACCTGATCTTTCCGAGAACGTGGTTGAGCTCGAGAGCGACTCGATGGCTCGCCAACGATTCGTTTCCATGCTCCCTGCTTTTCAATCTCTTTGTATTGTTCTACTGGGTGCCGTGACTCCCCGTAGACATTGCCTGGACGAGTCTTCGTCTTCCGCTCACGACCAGAGCGCCTTGGTGCAGGCGGCTCTTCCGGAGGAGGTGGCGGCGGACTAGGACTACGCTCACGAGGTGGCGTAGGAGCGTCGTCACGCTCCGTGTCCTGTCCCTTTGGTGGAAGGTTGTGGGAGGACGACGTGACTCATCGTCGTCATCGGATCCCGGAGGAATGTGCGAATGCTGGTCCGCATGGTCAGGTTTCGGTGCTGGTTCAAGCAACCGAGTGTTTCGCCGCTTGCGCTGGTCAGGGCATTTGGGAAACATGTGTTCGTCAAACAATGCATGAGCTGAGGTGAACAAGACATTGTTTGGGGAGCGCATGAAGCGATTTCCATGGCCTCCAGGTGCGACGCCAAGATAAGTCATGAGTTCAGACTTAGGCGAGAGTTTGTTCTTGCGAACGTCTTGGGGTATGTGGACGTACGCACCGCACCCGAACACTCGAAGGTGACTTATGCGTGGAACTTCGCCATACAGAACTTCATAGGGTGTACGCCAGTTAAGGCGACGTATAGGAGTTCTGTTGTATACGTGTGTGGCGTGTTCAAGTGAGAATTCCCACCAAGATTCAGGAAGACAGGCGTCGTGGCGTAGAGACTCTGACTTCTCTGATAGCGTGCGAATGCAACGCTCAGCGCGACCGTTCTGCTGTGGAGTATGCGGTACGCTCTGAAGGATCTCAATGCCTTTTTCCTTCAGCATATTATCGAACACATCAGACTTGTATTCCCCCCTGCATCGGACATCCATTGTTGTATCTTCGTCTTGAACTGAGTCTCGACGTAAGCAATGAAGTGCCGGGTAGCCGCAAGTGCAGCGCTTTTGGCGCGCAAATTGACGGTCCACGCATGCGATGTATAGTCATCAAAGTAGATGATCGCATACCGATGCTTGTGGTAAGACGCCACAGGGAAGGACTTAACGTCCGAGTGTATAAGCTGGAAGGGACGTGTAGCACGTCGCTTGGATGGAGGAAAAGGACGCAAAGGCATCTTTCCCTGAGCACATCCGCGGCAGATTGAGTCCTTGGTGGGAAACTCGATGGCAGGAAAACCTTCGGTATGTTCCCTAGCATGCCTGAGCACTTCACGTGAAGGATGCGCGAGGCGGCGATGCACGGTCTCGTAGTCAATCTCGTAGACCGTAGGGAATATGGCCGCTGCATCCCGAGTTGGGAGCGACCGGACACAGAAGATTGTATCGTCTGGTCCTCGAGGGTAAAAGGCGAGATATATCGCCCCAGATGGCTGACGGAATACTATCCGTCGAGAAGTACCATGTACAACCAAGCCATCGTGAAGAACTCCCCCATAGAGAGCAACCGGGAGTTTAAGTCCGGTATGAAGAATACTGGCGTTACACGCACAGTGGTGTGCGCACCACCCGTCGTGATTGGGCATTGAGGATGACCGTGCCGAAGCCCTTAATTTGGCAGTGCCGTTCGCTGTTAAGACATCAAACCCTTTGTCAAGCGGGGTATACTCGACGAAGTCGTCCATGTCATATGTAAAGTGCATCGACGCTCCAGAGTCAATAAGCCACATGGGAGCTAAGTCGAGCTCATCGTCGCGAACGGCTTTCCCTTTCCCTTTGCATTGACTGCACGCAGCATAGTCACGCAAATGACGACATACATTGGACATATGTGATACTACAACTGGGCTACATAAAGCGTTATACCCTTGACGATCACTCAGCGCTGTAGAAAACGCATTAGTGACGTCGTTGTAGTCACAGGGAAAAGGGACTTGCCTGTAGGCATCGTAGATCTCCTCAGCCTCGTCAATCCCAGCGGCTTCGGCAATCTCATGGTCGAGTTCGTTGTCCGTGTAGCCGAGGGAGACCATATCGTCGTCATCAGAGTCAGGGGCCTTGTCCGACCACTCGATGCGCTCGATCAGAGATAGACGAGAGCGCTTCGAGGCACGAGTCCCGTGTCATCGTGTCGACAGGGACGCGGCTGCTCTGCTTGACGACGTCTTCAAGCGCACGGATGCGCTCGAAGGAAGGCTGGATGCCAAGGTCGTGGGAGAGGTCCAGTGCACGCTTGAACGTGGGGTACTGGTTCTCGCCATACACCTTTACGGCGGGTGTATGCAGAAGGGCACGAGGGTCCTCGGTGCTCGGAGTGTCCGCAAGGATAGGCTCGCCAACATCCGCCTGAGAGGCGAGATGGATGTGGCCAGAAGAGTTGTTCTTCTGCTTCACATCATTCCCGAACGGTTCCCTCGACGGAACTTGTTCTTCTTCTTCGAGCCACCGCTGCTGCCGCTAGGCTGCTGCTGCTGCTGGCGGAACGAAGGATCGGGTTGCTTCCGCTTGACAGCGGAGAGCTTGTTGGCATAGCCATGACCATTGGACGATCCCTGCTTCCGTCCGCTGCGCTGTTCCCAGTTCAGGATACAAGCTCGAACGATGCCGTCGAGCTTTGATTCTTGATGTCGTCACCCTGACTATAAGTCTGGGCAATGACGTCCATCGCGGGAGGCAGCTTGGCGAGAAGGATCATCGCCTGGACGTAGCTGGGGAACTTCACTTCCAAGGACGCAAGGCGCACGAAGGCAGCCTGGAAGTCGTCCAAGGCCTGAGAAGGGTGCTTGTCCCCGGGGATCTTCAAGTCGAGAGCCGACTTGAACACGGAGTAAACCGCAGCGATGCCGGGTTTTCCGTAGAGCTCTGCGAGCTTGTCCCAGACCTCCTTGGCGGTAGGTATCGTAGACACCTTCGTGGTGATGTTCGACGGAATCCGCAAGCGGATGTTGCCGAGCGCACGCACGTTCGCCTGGTCCCAGTCAGCCTGAGCAGCCAACTCCGCTTCGGTAGGGGTAGCATCGACAGCGGCAGGGCGAGTGTCCGTGATAACGAACCACTGCCCTGGGACATGAGGTAGGACTGGAGGGCCGTAGACCACTCGGTGTAGTTCGTGCCGTTCAGCATCGGAACGAGCTGAGTGAGGGCGCTGGACATGGTGATGATGGGAGAGCGAAGAGAGATCTGGTGAAACACAGTCAGCGTCTGTCCAGAAGCAACATTAAGCAGCCGTAACGGCGCTAGAAGCTGCACGCTGAAGGTTCTCTTCAGTGGCGATGACAGCAGCCACAATGGGCGCTTCGTCGTCGTCCACGACGTCGAGCCCTTAGAGGGCGACGTACAGGTGAGCTGCGAGCAATGGAGTGCAGCCGGCAAGGGCGCAGCATCCAAGCTCACACTGGAGTGCAGCCGACAAAGGGCGCAGCGTCCAGCTATCTGGGAGCACCAGGGTGCAGCCACAACGGGCGCTCAACCTGGGCGTCACCAGGGCTCATAACCTGTTGAAGGGGGCACCTAACGCAGTGTACGCACCCGGCAACTCACCTGTGTGAACGCTAGTGCAGTGGCACGAGAGGAGGCAGAATGCGACTTGTGTATTGGCCCTGCAGGGGCTGTCCTTAAATACTACTTACAGGGCGGATTATGTAATACCAGCAAATACTAAAGAAAGTAACTGATATCAATCAGTGATAAGTGATAACTTATTCACATGCATCAATACGGCTCCACCGGTAATCCGTGAACCGGTCGGCCCGGAACTCATCCGAGTTCAACAGGACCGTGTTGTACTAGTACGTGAGTCCCCAGGGGCAATAATGCGGGACACAACTTGTCAGCCCACTGACCGCTCGGCGAAGGGTTATGAGAGACTTGTACAGCAAATGCAGGGATGGTACCTAGGCAGGAATATAACCCTAGGGCGGGGTCTGCTAACCCTACCCTAACCCCAGAGGGGGGTTAGGTCACGTGACCTGTCATAAAAAATACCATGGCAGGACTTGCATATGGGCGTAGCCACGCGGTGTTGGTCCAGCACCACTGTCACAGCTGTGGAGGGTTGATGTCACAGGCGGCGAGGGCTCTGACCATGGAGTGGTCGTCCAGGACGACCATCGCGGGGGGGGGGGGCGTCGTCGTGGGCGTCTTAGGGACGCCATACACGGTGTCGCAGCTGTGGAGGGTCAATGTCACAGGCAGCGAGGCCTCTATCCGCGCATGGTCGTCCAGGACGACCATCGGCGTGAGTGGCCGCAGTGGCCGTGGGCGCCGACGGATGCTGCACGCGTTGGTCGTCCAAGACGACCACTGCCCGCGGGAGTAGCGAGCGCACTAGTGCAGTTGCCAAGAAAATTGCTGAAATACTATATGCAAAGTACATGACGATGACGACTACTGGACGACGCAGCGACCACACCCAGAACGCTTCTCCACGCCGAAGGATGCGGGGTTCTGCTCCTCATCTGACTCGACGTAGGAGCGGTTTATGATCACGTCGCAGGGGGATGCGGTGACCTGGTTGGGCGGAGTGGTGGGGCGGGCATCAGGGAGGATGTCTTCGGCGGGCCGCCAGCTGCGAGAAAGATGAGTGAACACAGATGCACACGAAGCTGTGGTACTTACGAAGCCTGCATATCCCAAGAGCAGAGAAGACCTTTTTCGGTGCATCTGGAGCACGCTCGGCCCTCGCGCGCAGGCGTGCAGCCGAGGCGTGCGAAATGGCAATGGAGGCACTAAGGTATGTGAGCAGCTGAACATGCGTCGGTGTAGAAGAGGACTTACGGGATGGGGCAGTTGAAAGCCGGCGTCGTTCTCAATCTCGAGGACAAGCTCGGGCCCGAGGAAGGTGTCGAGCTCGACGCTGCCGGGCGTGATGCCGGTCCCAAGGGAGATGCTGGTCCCGAGGGACAAGTCGGTCCTGAGGGACAAGTCGGTCCTGAGGGACAAGTCGGTCCTGAGGGCATCCTCGAGCTCGAGGACGCTAGTCGCAAGGCGAGGATGGAGCGGGGGATATGTTGCGGAGCGGACAGAGGAGCCGCGGGGACGGGTCTCATTGGAACTGCCTGCCGGCGAGTGGTCGAGTGCGGGCTGTTCGGGCAAGAGGCCGGGGGAGAGTGCGTAGGGCGTGGATGGTGCGAGGAGGGCGGGGGACGGGGGTAATGGGAGGGAAATGAGTGGGGGGGACGCATGGAGGGCATAGAGCGTCGGATGCGCGGACGACGAGAGATGCGGGGAGGTGGACATTCTGGCCCCAGGAGGTGGTGGTCGAGCCAGAGAGGCTGAGGACGGGGGGGCGGGGCGGGGGCCGAGAGCCACAGCGAGAGTGAGCGGGCTGGGAGGGTCGGGCGGGTGTGACATGGCTGTACATTGGGGGTGTAGAGGGGCCGCATGGAGAGGTATATAATGCACCAACGCGAGGACCCTGGAAGAAGAATGATCGGCGAATAGGCAGGCAAAGCTAGTGCGCAGGGTTGCGCGGGCGGAGGCCGTTGGAAAAACGGTGGAGCACGACGTCGGGACTAGCCACAGAGTTCTCGAAGCTCGGAGTGAATTGATCACGGCGTATGGAGGCGAAAAGGGAAGTCAGCAGGAAAAAGAAGCATTGCAGGCGGACAGATGTTGGGTCAACATCGAAGATGAGGAGGCTTCCCTTCATCCTCAGACCTCCTTACGGCATCTTCCCGAAGGCAGCGCGAAGCGATGTCTTCGAAGGGGAAGATGCCGTAAGGAGGTCCTCAGCGGAGGTGAAGGGAAGCTTAATTGAGCAATGAAGGTTGGCCAGTTCAGCAATGGTTGGCAGATTAGTCACTATTCGCACTCGTCGTGTTACTGTTGGCCTGTGCAGACCTCTCAGCCGAAGGACAGCCAGTGGTAGTCGTCCTGGACGACCACCGGGGGTGGACCCCCCTCTCGACGTCTGTGCGTGTCGGGACCGCCTGCGCGCATGGTCGTCCTGGACGACCACCGCTGGGTGCACTCCTATCTCGGCGCCTATGCGTGCTGGGACTGCCTGCACGCATGGTCGTCCTGGACGACCACCCCTGAGTGCACGCCAAAGGCGGCGTCTACCAGCCTCCGGACCACCTGCGCGCATGGTCGTCCTGGACGACCAACGCCGAGCGTGCGCCCGAGTCAGCGTCTATCAGCCTTGCCGTACTTGATGTCCAGGCAAGCGTGAACGTTAACCATGTCACCGAGCTTGACGCGGAGGTTGTTGCGGGCGACCTTAAAGAGAGTATATAAGAACATACCGAACGATGATCGTGTCTCCGCGGAAGAGTTGAACGGTGTCCATAGTCGCAGGGTTCATGGTGGCCACTGCAGACCGTCTTCGATGCCCAACTTAGTAGGGACCGCCTGCGCGCATGGTCGTCCTGGACGACCAGCGTTCGGTGCCTACCGTCTGGGCGCGTCCGCGTCGGGACCGCCTGCACGTATGGTCGTCCGGGACGACCAAAACTCGTGGCAGACAACTGGTGCAAGAAGCACTCACGAGCTGGTGACGTCCAATGATCGGCATCGTATGCCAGATCCGGTGAAGTTAACCTTTTTACCCAAGGTTGCATAGAGAATGATCGGCAGCGTGTGACAGATCTGGTGAAGATAACCTTTTAACCAAATAGGCATGCAGGGTGCATAGAGGGTAGTGCCGAGGGCCGATCAAAGAAGTCTGATCGGTCAAGTCGAGTGATCGAATTTACCTGATTGAGGTTGACATGAGGTGAACTCCGTCGGGCTGAGGGGATTGCCCGCCACGGAACCCTGCAAGGAAATTTTTTCGAGGACTCGTCGGCTGATTCTGGGGTGCGCCAGAGTTGTATAAAGGATGCGCGCTGGCGGCGAACGACCGCATACATCCATTCCCGCCCACCATGCCCTCAGAAGACGTCTCCAACGTAGTTGCGAAGCTCATCATCGACACCGCTGACGTCTGGGCGTGGCCCGTCTTCAATGCTCGCCACGGGTTCCCCGTCGTGCCGTTCTCTGTCAACTGCAACCCGGCGACCATCGACTTTCCCGCGGACAAGTACGAGCACGCGCGCAGCTTCATCGCAGCGTACGGGCGAATATCAGGCCCGGGCCCCGGTTGAAGTTCATGCGGCTCAAGCAAGACCAGTACACGGTAGGCCGGGAAGCGTTCAAGACTTGGGCGCGCAAGAAGTATGCTGCATGGGGTATGGCGAAGGCGGTCGCCGAGTCCATGGCGGCGGAGGATTCGAGGGCTTTGAGTTCATGCGGTCCATGCGCCGGCACACCAAGGTAAGCGATCGGGTGTATCCACGTAGCGAAGGTACTAACATCGGTCACAGTTCCTGCTGACTGATAGTTGCCCGGTTGTCGAGCGCTGTAGCACCGGCGCTGCTGTTGCGATGTTCGGTCCCGACGCCGTGGAGGGGCCCATGAAGATTCTCGACCCCCGCCTCGCCGATCGTCACGGGGCGGATCGTTGCGGAGTGGCAGAAGCAGGCCCGTGCGTGGAATCGCACGCGCTTGAACTCGGACAAGGCGGAGACGGAGCTCCATGACATGTTCAAGGGTAAGTGATTGTAGTTGCCAGGTCACACAGCTGCTAACCTACATCAAGAACTCGACACCGCCAACGAGTCGCTCTCCGTCGGCGATCTCAAGAGATATGTCGGCAAGGTCGAGCAAGCCGTCAAGCGGCTCAAGAAGTTCGCGGACGACGAGTCGGTGGCGAAGCTCAAGCACTGGGAAGCCGTTCTGACCGATGTCAAGAACGTCATGCTCAAGCGCAAGGAGGCCGAAGGCACAACCAGTGAGTCTGATCGCCGTTGCCGTGTACCGCGTTGACAACATTTGCAGCCATC